>VZTJ01005902.1:1464601-1537101 GCA_013397795.1 Orthonyx spaldingii
GGGGGGGAGGGGAAGGATGGGGGGGTCATGATGCTAAACCAGTTAATGTTTATTTGCGTGGAATACAAACCTTGCCATTTTTTTCGTGCATGAATATACATGCAAAAAGATTTATAACAGGTATGTAAGTAAATACATGATTGGACAAGAGTCCTTTATCTAGCACAAAGGATAAGATCCTCTGCTTTGCCGTGGACATTTTTCACCATATGATTGACTCTGACCACTGTATAGCAAAGGTTAACTCCAGCTGGGGATTTCTCCTGTGTAGAGGTACTCAGCTGCCACCCTGTTCTTTGTCCCCAGTGTTATGAGGAAAAGAGGTTGCCAGGGCAATTTGGGAAGGGAGAAGCTCTGTTAGGGTGGGCATTTGACAGCCATGAGGTCATTGCAGCATCTCATGCCAATGCTGTGAATTCAAGCCACATGTATGGATGGAGCTCTGAGTCCTGGATCCACAACCAGCCTTGGGAAACCCACGCCTCCATCCATCCGAGCGCTGTTCTGACAGAGTGTGGAATCAAGCCCAGTGTTTTTAGCATGCCTCCAACTATCAGGTTTTCCTCTGAATTTTGGCATTATGCCAGAGCTCTTCATTTGGGTTGTCATCAAACTGCACTATTATAAGAGCTAAAATGCAAGACTAGCAAACAGATCTCAAGATTTTTTGGCTTTCTCCTGTCTCCCGATGAGAATTTTCTGCCTTTCTCAGCCACATGATGCCACATCCACTAAATTTTCCTTTTGCAATAATGTCTGGTGTGTATTCTGAGCAGGTGCAATATCATATATTTTCTAGGACTGGTCATCTACACACACACAATATTTGAAGAAGCATAATAAATAACATGATTTATTGGTTTGCTTCCTTCAATCCTTTTTCACATGATTTTTCTTTTTTCTTTTTTTTTTTTTTTTCCTCTTATGAACTACCTTTTTCCCCACTCAGATCTCAAATATATTGAATAGAATCTCTCCACTCTGCTTTTAGGTTCTTTCCAAGAGTACTCCTGCAGCTGTGCTTTCCATGGATCTGATATCATTGTAAAAGCAAACAGTGACTAGTAGGATGTACATTTCCCACCTCTCCCCAGCTTCCCAGGCTGGCAGATCATACCACTTAATAATATGAATAAAGCAACTTTTGACCAAGCAAGAAGTTGTGATGGAAAGAATCCTGCGGTCTTTATTACCACATCTTGCATCCAGTTTTCCTTGGGATGTGTTTGCTGTTGGTTCTTCCACAGTCATCTTAGAGAAATAATATTTCTTGACTGTAACTATTTGGGTTTTGCTGGGAAGGAGAGACAGCAGGTTTCTCCACCATGTTTTTTCCCTCTCTATTTTGAAGTTATCTTATTTCATTTTCATCAACGTTTCTGGGTGTTCTTTCCTTTTTTCTGAACTATTATTGTGCCCATAATTGTGCTATGTATATTGATGATAAGTGAAAAGAACACTTAAATGATCTTCAATAGATAAAAATACAGATATATTTACTTATTTAATTTCCTGACACCTCATCATAGTTAACATGGTTTTCTTAGCAGTAACAAACATTATGAAATTAGCATAATTTGGGGCTTCTATCTGTATTACAAACTGTTTTATATGCAAGAGATTAATGAATGTTTTTAAGGGATCTTTATTGAGCTGCACATCAGATGGGAAATAAGGTGTGGAAGCTTCCTGACAGAGGAATACTCATTGTGGTGGTTATAATAAGGATGTGCCAGAGATCAAATTAGTGCCCTAATGGGCTGGAGTTCAGCATCGTGACCATCATGACATTGTGCACATTAACCGTGGGCGTGTGCGGAGGCGAAAGGCTCTTGTCTGGATATTTATGGGTATTGAAAACCACAGCCACCAGTGTTGAATGAAGCAAAGCTTTATCTTAACCATCTTCCTCTCCCTTTCACATCATAAAACTGCTCTGCAAATTAGGTTTTCAGAAAGTTATTTAATAATACAGAAAGCTATACTGCCACTCTGAATGTACAGTAATTGCCTGTGGGTATGCACCGTGTTTACAGCTGGTGCATTCTAAGCCTTGGATGCTATTTCTCTATTTGCTAGACTTCAAAGAAAGTATTGCTTTCTATTTTTCATGATACCTGGCATTGGTATCTGACCAGCATAATGAAATGCTGACCAAAGGTAACAGTATCAATTTCTTTTCTTTACTTCTTTTCTTCACAAAATGTAAGACACAGTTTCTCTAGAATCAGTTAGTGTGAAAAGTGAAAAGCTTGCATGCATTTACAGAGATGAAAAAGCTGTCCTAAACAAGTTCATAAACAGTGACTGTATATATTTCTAAGATAATAAAAAATTGGAAACTGTCCTGTACTTCCAAGAATAATAAAACTAATTATACAAAACACAATAGTAATTAATTACAAATTTGTATCAAATCCTTTCAATCTACAAGTTTCACTTCCCTGGAAATTTATTTGCCAAAAATGCCTTATTTTTAAAGAATGAATGTTAGAAGTAAAGACAAAACAAAATTAGAATTGAACCTTCATATCAAGCTAAAAGGAGGAAACCATGGATATATCTTTTAAATGTTTTTGTACAGTTTGGTATTGAAATTATATGGATATTTCTTTTGCAAGCTTGGCTTCCATCATTATCACTTTTTCATTTCAGGATCATTAGTTGCATCAATAATAATTACTTTAAAAATATCATGGTCTTGAACATTTTCTGAAGACCTGACTCAGCAGTTTCAAGAATATTTTGTGTGTACTAATCTATTGCTCATAATCTTTGACAGAATTTCCAAAGTCTCCTCAAAAAAATGTGACAAGCAATAAACCAGATCTGTAATGTTTCCTAACTGTTTGCTTCTGTAGATCCCCAATTCACTGGATCAATGAAATTTTTGTCCAAAATCTGCCAAGGAGCATCCTCAATTTAACACAAAACTGAGCAACTTTAGAGTGGTAAAAGTCTTACATAAAAATCTGTATTAACTTCTTTGAATTTGTTATCTTCAAAATCGTTTTCCTTCCATACACTAAAATGAGATTGTAGAATAACCAAAATCCATCCACTGACTTCTACTTCACTCTGGTCCATCACCAGAGGCTGAAGACACTGGAACAGCTGCAACAACACAAAAGCATCCAGTATGATGCTGGATCAAGCACAGCAATTGCCCTTTTGTTTTCTCTTTTGAGGATGTTTGGTTTGTATTTTACTTTTTGAAGACAAAAAGATACTCTTTGGATCTCTGGGAATGTCTGTACAAACATTCAATTCTGTCTGTACAAACATTTCTCTTCTGAACTAAAAATAAAAGTATTTTACATAAGACCTTGGGAAAAATGTGAACCAAAGTGCATCATGCGCCATATTACTCCTTGGAATATTAAGACTAAATTCCCTACTGGCATACACTGACGTAGATCTATTGAGTTTGATGGAGTTATTCTATCCCATACGAGCAGGGAATTATGGAGCAGCTTGGTTTTGTTACATAAATTAGTCTGATGCTAACTAGATAATTAAGGCTACCAATTAAGCTATGGGGTTTGTATGGTCTGATTCCTGTGGGTTGAATATACATGATCACAATCTAATTTTATATTTTGCATTGTAATGTTCTGGAGAGGCAACTAGCCCCTTGACTCTTTGCAGTAATGGAGAAAAGAAGGCTGTTTCTTTTGGGGTGGCAAAAACTGCAATGGCAACATCTTTAACTTTTGTGCTTCTCACACACCATAAATCAGACTCAGCTAAATCAGCATAATCCTTTACTGACATGAAAATTCCATTTTTCATCTCTAGTTGAAGTGTTTGAGTTATTATTAAATATTTCAAATACTAAATCACTAAACATAGAGTAAAGCAGTAATTTTCTGGTCAGTTCTCGGCAATTTTACATACGCCTTTCTTGTTGCACAACCAGGAAGCTGGACCTCTTCCCTGCTGTGAAAGAGGACGAAATAGGGGTCCTGGAAAGCAGAACCTGAGCTTGATATTGATACATACCATTATAAACAGGAATCTAGGTAGGTGTCTGCAGGGAAAGGAAGTACCTTTAGAGGACCACAGCCACCAGTGTGAACATTCAGTGTGTTGGATGTTCATTGAAATCCTGGCAGGGAGAACAGCAGATGGAAACATCACTCAGTGTTGTTTTTGAGAAAATGTGTGTGCATGATCTTCCCATTTCCACAACCCCCCCCCTCCAAATATTGTAAGCCACTACAGACAAGGAGCTTTCACTTGGAAGAACAAGGAACTTCCACCACCACTCTATCTGCTACAGAGAGGGCTTTCAGAGTACAACCATGGTGTGTCTGGATGGAATAGGAGCTAGTTAGAACTGATTCATTAGCAGTAATGAGTCTCCTGAAGCTGTAGGGCTGCACTGTTAGTGAGGCATTGATATTACAACCATGCAGGTAATCTGCACTTCACTCTGGGATTTTTTTCCAGACTATCCAGAATAGAGAAAGAGGGTCCCTCCAGGTCTGCATCTACTGCTAGGACTCTGTTTCTGGCTTACTCTTTTCATTACATGTAGGTAAGCAATAACAAATATGAGAAATATATCTTTTGCAATAAAACTGCTCCTGGCCACCCCCTTGGTTTCAAATCAGCTATCAACACTGAGATCAGAGCACAAATACTGAAGGATGGTCACATGTTGGCCATCCAGGTTCAGCTGTGTTTAGTGTTCTGGATTGTCACATCTTTTCCGCTTTCTCTTAGGGAACAGAGGGGAAAAATATTAATTATAATAAAAGAGTGATCCATGTGCAAGTGAGTGAGAGGTGAGCTCACTAAAGTAGTGAGTTTTCACAGTTGGGAAAGTGGCACAACAGGCAGGTGAGAGACTGGGATCCCATACAGATTCACACCATGAGGCCTCAGGAAAGAATCTGATACAAAGGCAGACCGTAGAGGAGATGCATTTTCTCAAGGGGGGTACTTGTGAGAGGTTTATTCTATCACCTGAAGCCACTGAGAATTTTTGGAGTGAGAACTAGGTTAGAGAAAAGGATCCAACCTGCAACGACCTTGTGGGCAGGGCAAACAACTGTTTTTCAGTCTGTTATTTTAACTTTAGACAGCTGATCTGAATTCCTCTGGTTTAAAAGTTCATTTCCTCTACCCTGTGTTCAAAAAAATCCCAGCATTACAGGCTGAAAACCCTTTGCTTTCTCACTATAAAGAAAGATGGAATCAGCTTTACTTCACAGCTGCACTTGGTTTGCCATCGTACCTACCTATCCCAGTAAACACTTGTAGAGCAAAGAAAAATGAGCTTTCTCTTCCTGTCTTCAGCTTTCTCTGTTGTACAGACCTGAATCCTTCAGTCTCCTGATTGATAACTGTGCCTTTCCATGGCTATTTGAGATAATCATGTGGAAAATCAGTGCAAATGATGCATGTTTAATTGGGGCACTTCCAGAAATCCTGCATATCTGTTGACCTCTCTGAGAGAAATCTGGATCCACTTTGAAAGTCAACCAACAATTTCTGGCAGAGCCAAAGGCACTCAAACCTGACTCAGTAAATAACTGACATATTCAATGGCCAGAGAAAATGCAAGCCATTCAAATTGTTTCAGCCATGGCAAAGAAAATATTAAATTACATTTAATTCAGTCATTGATAGGTAAAATTCATTCTTTCTCATACATATATTTGCAAGGATCGCATAACAATCATAGCCTATATCCCCAGCTGGCATAGGTTTTCCTCATTCTGCTGCTCAGTGAGAAACTGGCTCCACAAACTCTTTGTGTCCTCTTTGTGAACACCACCATCACAAGCACAGGCTAGGACTTTGCACTTTCTTGGTTTTAAACTTTGAGCCAGAGAGAGATAAAACAAAGCTCCAGAGGAAACCTTACTGAGCATTTTGTATCTGCTCAGGTTGGAAAAAACTTAGCAGCTCTTTACAAAATTAATTAACTGCAGAGTGAGCTCTTTAAAGCAATCACATTGTTTCAAATACCAGCAAAATATCAGGCAGACAAAGCAAATATTATATAATTAATCTCAAACAATATTTTGTGCTATGGTCATGAACTGTCAAGTGCTTCAGCAAAAAGACATAGTGACACCTTTTGTGCCACAAAAGCTCACAGAAGCTACACCAAGACGACAATTTGCTATGTCCCCACCAGAGTGTATTTCATCATTGAAACATTTGTGTGCCCATTAAAAATACATTTCTGTTTCTAGACTACTTATGGCAACAGGTAAAGGCTCTGCAGCCTGGAGAAGCTGCTTGTTTGCTGAGCCTGTCAGAACACCTCTGTGTCAATAGAGAAAATGTATGTGCACAGCTCTAATGGGATTCCTCTATTGTAGTACCTTGTCATTTTGAGAGCGTCTTGCCCTCCATGCCCCATGAGCATTTTTTACAGTCAAAATCAACATGCCTGAGTTCTTGTTTCCAACTTTCAGTAATGTTTATTATTGTTTGTCAGCAACTCAGCTCTGCTGGAAAAACCTCCTTCGGTGAATAATGAAGTCATTCCCACAGTGATTGCTGGGTTCCAAAATTTTCAGTACTATACCTATGGCTATTTAGCTGTACATGAGAAGAGCAGAAAATCTTACTTTTCATGGCCTATAAATAAACACCCAATCCAACACTTCAGCACATTTCTAATTGTAATGCAGCGTATAATGTTTCAGTGCACAATACAGATGTTTTCAGTTATTATATGAAGAGAAGACAATGATGGTTAAGTATGTGTTTGCATTATAGTCACGGCATGAAATCATTATGTTTAACTTTCCTAATCATTTTCTTCATATAAAAAAGAAAATTCTGTTCAGCCATTATTCTTTCCCACATGGAACAAGTTGCAGAAAAGTCAAAGACATCCATTTATAAACCACTTACTTATAGCAAAATAAGGGTAAAATTTCTGTTTAAATGCTGGGCTCTTTCCATCCTGTTTCTCTGTTGTTAATCATATACCACCAGTTAGCTGAAATGAGCCCAGGGGGTACAAGGATACGAGCAAGAGAAGAGCTGTCCTGTGGGACTTTTATGCTCAGTGATAACAGCCCAATAAGCTGTCTCCCTGGGTCTATCCCTGCTGGGAGTTTTACAGGTGCCTGTCCTCACTGGAGCTCCAAAATGTTCCCTCACTAACACCAGGGTACTGCCATTTCTTTGATACTGGTTCTCATTAGCTTTATTCTGCCTCCAGTTCTCTCTTTCTTTCTCCCCCATTTTCCTGTCCATCCATCTTGGCAGTCTTCTGGAAATGAAGATTAAAACTCTATATAACAGAACCTTCTGCTGTCATTTCCTTATGCGCTCCAGAGCTATCGCTCTTCAAATCTGCCTAACTCCAGTAAATTATTACTTGACGAGAATAACTCATTAGTTCACTTATAAAAAGGACTGACTTCACAAACAGATATTTTTATGAGTTCTATTTGTGAAGGCACAAATAACTATTTTGGTTATGCGAACAAGCTACATGGATACACATGGGCAGTAAATATCTAGGCAACTCCAGACCACAACTTGAGACCATTTTAGTTTTAGAAAAATCAAACCTTAAATGGCAAAAATGTTTTGTATTCCTATATTGGAAGGGCTGGGTTTATCGCTTCAAGAGAACTTATCGTTTGAGATCACTTTTGATGCACAAATTCAGATGAAGTAACAGAACAAAGAGTTATGACACCATTTATCAAAGTACTGAAATCAAAACAGAATAACTAGAAGTGCTCCCAAGCCATCACTACAGAAATTCACACAATTGGTTGAAGCAAACTTTAAGTCTTGTTATGTCTCTCTTTTCCTAAAGTACAGAACTGATGTGAGATGCCAAGCCAGGCAAAATAAGAGAAATCAGTGTCATGGTACAGTGCAACTTGGATTTTAAGGTCAGCAAATCTGAAAATTTTTCAGCAAGGTAGAGAATAAAAGACAGCAGGCTGCAGTGACATTGTATGTATTAAATGAAATATTTCAAAAGAAAATGAAGGGCCAAAGTATTCAGAGATGGAGACTTCAAAGAAAACTTCTACTTTTAGATTAGTGATGATGATGAGAAAGTTATAAAAACTTCAGATTTCATAATTAATCACATTTAAGCTCTAGTGAATTTTAACATTTCATTGAAAAAATTGGTTTACTTCAAATATAAATTTGACCTTGATTGAATGTGAAAGCTTACACATAGGGTTTAAATCCATATGCCAGAAGAGCTCTGGAAAAGTAAGTTGCAGCAATTGAATGACATGACTTAAGATTGCAGTTAAACGTGCTGATTACAACAGATAATTTTTTTCAAAAGATTCAGTCTGACTCTAAATTCTGATTTCTGATTATAAATTATTCACAAACAAATTATTTTTAAAATTGACTGTATTTGTAATAATTGAACAAACTAAATATGGAAATATATTTCAGTCTATTTAAAGTCCCAAGCCATGTTTCCCATGTCTATACCATGCATTGCCTCAGTTAGATGATTGATCATGCGAAAACAAAAATCTCCATGAAAAACTTTAGCCCAATCCTTATCCTTTCTTCCTTCTTCAAGTGGCCTCTTAAAGCACTTGCAGGTTGTGTTCCAAACACTGCAGAATGAGAAGCAAAAGTTAATGCATTTATTACCCACATCAAAAACAGTTTGCAAGTTGTTTCAAGCAGCCTCCAATGTTCCTTGCAGTCATTGCTTGCAAACTGTACATAAGTAACACATTCATTACAAAAATTCAGAACAATTTTTCCATGGATATGGTTGAATGCTGAGCAGTAAAGTGAGTGACTTTAACCCTTTTCTTGGTTCACCAATCAAGTTTGAATTGCTTTAATTTGTTCTTTCACTAGTGGTCAAAAATAAATGGCTTTTGTGAAAAAACATCATGTAATGTAGAGTTTACTCATCAAAGTTTCACTTTATGTTGATGGTCTTTATTTTGTACTGTATGTCAACTAATTTTCATTATAGTCTTCTTGTCACCTGACATAATGACAGAAGAAAGCAGATCAAGAAGTATGTCATTATCAACAACCTTGTTTGTTCAATATTTATTTTATTCATATGTGAATGACATCTTTTTAGAGCCCAAAATTAGCACAAGTGAGGGGGAAAGATGCAATAAAGGATAGATCAGAAATTTGAAGAATGGTATATAAACAAAGTTGTGCAGTATGGGACTCTTTCTCTGGGTACCAGTATATATTTAAGTCTTGCTGTCCTCTATGCCACACAGCTACATTAGTCCCATAGTCCTTGAATTCTTTTCCTCTGATTGCCTGTAAAGCTTGAAAATAATATTTTAAACAAACTCCTAGGAGATGTTCTTTATCATGTTTCACAAACCTCATACTGTACCCTGCATTTTAATTTTTATATCTAATAAAAGCAGCTATAAGCTATTTGAACACCTAACACATTGTGGGATGCTACCTGATACCACACTGAGGTATAACAATTATCTAAATTAAGCCTTTCAACAAGGTAGGCAAGTCCCTATATAACACTAAGATTCCAAAGTAAAAAGGGAACAGACTTACACTAATTAGGCATTTGGTCTAACACATTAAACCCTATTTGAGAATTTGCCTTATTTACTTTCAGTACTGAATGTGGCAACAGAAAGAATGTGACAGAAAAAATGCTTGGGGATATGTTGATCATCTCTACAATCCTCTAGAAATTTCCCTGTACTACAGGTACAGACCAATAAGATAGCCACCACTAGCTTTAAGGCAACAAGGCAAAATCTTTCTCCAAAGTAAACCACTGGAGAAAAATAAATAGTTTTATACGTAATACTAACACATCTAACTAAAACATGTGAGTGGTCAGGTTACAAAATGCTTTAATTATAAATGAGGTGTCCTTTTATTCAAACATGCAAATTGCCGGTGAGTTGGGCATACATTGCAGAGTATGAATTCCTCACCATCAACAACTACTAATAACAATTAAAAAAAAAAAACCCGGAGAAAAGCAGCCAAACCATCTGACAAAGCCTAGGGCACATGTAACCCCATCACTACAAATGACTGCAGAGCTTACAAATCGAGCCAGATGCTGCTTCTGGAAGGATTTCATCTATAATACCCGAACCGCATGACAGCCTATCACAACTCATGTTTGGCCTAAAGGTGTGCAACACTGGTGGAACGGGCAAATAATGAGAGAACAGGAGCAGAGCCTTAACCCTAAATAAGGAGGGGTTTTTTATTGTGGTTTATTGTGTGGTGGGGCTTTTTTAAATTTGAAAATTGAATTTGTTCTACCTGCAAACACAGGCACAGATGGTGCTTCTGTAATATGCTGTTATAATGGACTGATTTGTTTGCAGTGTTGCACTCACATCCAAATTCATGTCCGAATGCATTGGGTCTTCTCTAGTGTTGCTCAGAATTGGGTCAAATGTAGAGAAGATGAGTATCTCCTTGGTGTATAATGAAGAAATTTGCCCATAGCCCCTCTGGCAGGTGCAGCATCTGTGTTCTGAACTCCCTTCCCCAGCTAGGCATGTGGCTGGATAATAATTGCTGAATGAACAGACTTTATGAAAGAGCTGAAAATATGCGGGAGAGGGCTGCATTTCACAGACAGGGATACTGGTAAGGGTTACACAATCCATCAATTCTGGCTTCATTTTGTTATTTCTGATTTCTTCTGCAAAAGGCTGCTAAGAAAGGCTTGAGACAGAGACACCAAAGCCTGACCCCAGCTACTGAGGTTTTAAGTAGAAACAATCACTAGAACTCAGTCTCCTCCCATTTTGCTTCTGTTTGACTACTTTGAAGTTATCTTTGTGAAAACCCTTCCCTGCTGAGCAGTCATGTCTGTGTTTACCTTCAGTGTAATCTTTCCACCAAATTGCACCACATTTTTCAACCTGCATTAAATGATGTGGAGGAGGATTTTTTTCATTCTGTTTAGTTATTTTGCTGGTTGATGACTGCAATTTTCTCTAATAAACAAAAAATTGTGACTTCTAAAGATAAAGAAAACTATCCCCTCTTTGTGACTTTTAGGAAAGATCCTTTGGCACAAAATTAATATCGACACACCAGTATAAGTTCATCATCATGGGCATATGCCTAAAAACATGTTTGTTTTGCCTCTTGATAAATCATAAAAGAGATTTAAGGCAAGAAACTTGCAGAACATCACAGCCAGGAGACTGTAAAGAAACCATCATTCACTCTACGTTTAGTCTCTTCTGGGTGCTGGAACTATTTCCACATGCACACTTTTCTTTCTTTTTATTCTTCTTTTGGTTTGGGTTTTTATTTTGGTAGCCAAGAGAGCTGTAAGTGCTCAATGAAGGATCAGTCTCCCACATGGCAGCACTCCGTCTGGTCTCAGCAGCACACACATGCCCAGGTCTCATAAGCACTCCTATGAATGATCTCCAAGTTGCAGCTACACACCACAACAAGGGATTCTTTCAAACAGAACATTCCTGTCTTAACTTTGCTGATTAGGAACATGGGAGCAACACCAAGTGTCAGCAAGAGATTTGGTCCTTTTACAGTGATCATTTAATCCATCTAGGCAACTCATAAGTTAGAGAAGGTATTAACTTCCCATTATAAAATGCATTCTACTGGCTTATATCCCAAAATAGACAATGCCTAAAATGACTGGCACTATTCCCACTAAATCAGTCTTGGAATAAATGCTAAACTTGATGGAGAGTGGGGATACTATTATGGTGATGCTATCTTTGGATAAGGAAATAACAACAAGCAAGCATTGTATGATATTCAGACAATGGAAAAATCAAGGCCTTAATCAACTGGAATCTGTGTCCTGCTGCACTTGGTAAATTTTATTTAGACTATTGTCCTTTTCAGATAGTTCTTTAAACCTTGAAGAGTCGCTCAAGTCAGTGGCCAGAAAAGGAAAAGGAGAACTCTCCTGTCAAAAGTGGATCTCGGCTGGCAACCCGCACTCAACTTTGGAGGTAGCAGCAGTAGTTAGTTGTTGTAGGAAAACCCAGAAGCCCAGTGAGTGCCTTTATACAGTTCTGACAGTGCAGTGACACAGACAGATCCTCACATTCTGATCCAGCTCCGATCACAAATGTTACCTTTCCAAAGCCAGGTTGCCTCATCAGGCTGCACATGGGTGTCACAGCCAGGCACACCACAAACCTAGTGTACAAATGCTTTCTTGTTCCTCTTTTAGGGATCAGTTAGGACAATTTCTGTGCATACTGATAAAATCTTAATGATTGCCACACCACTCGTAGTCTTTCTGTGATCAGATATAAGATACCATATAATCACCATCTTGGTAAACACAGTGTTTGCTGAAGAGATTGCCTTGTACCGCACATAGCCAATGCTGCTAAAATAAGTGAAAAGGGTGGAGTTAGTGAGTGGCAATGGCACATTAATGATGTTTTACAGTTTGTCTATGACCTTATAGGTAACCAAGTAAGATAGGACAAAAATTTTCTAAAACCTGTGTTGTGGTTCCTCATCCTCATTATATGTAGTGCAAATTACTTTCTTCTATCCCTAAAACTATAGTATAATTCAGGTTGTGAGGGACTTCTGGATGGAGATTTTTATGCGTTTATTTCTGTTGGCTTTGTAGCAGAAGATGCTACACCCTTTAGGGCCAGTAGCCACAGCAGAACTATGGATGAACACTAACTGCCAGCTAACTGTGTAGCTGCTTCTCAGCTGTTCATAACTTGAGGTTTGTGAGCATCATGTTTCCTGTTAGATGTTACTCAGAGATAGAGAATATTAGAGAGTTAAACCGAAATTGTCACAGAGCATAAAGATGACATAGAATATGTGACTGTTCCTCTTCCCTATGAAGCAGCCAGGGATAGAGACTACTGCCTTCATGTATATCTTCTGTTCTGCAGATTGTCTACAAATAAAGACCTCAGTGTATGTGAAAAGAAGGGAGCAAATCCCATACATTTGGATTTCATGATGTTCAAACTGTTTAAGGAATTCTTGCCATTTGAAAAGCAATTATAGGCAGCTAGGACAACAGATATGCCCTGACTTCATCTCACCTGTTCTCCTAAAACAGAGCACCCGTCATTCATGCACACGTGTTGGCACAGGGTTGTTTGTTATTCACTCTTTTCATCTACTGCCTAGTGCATCTTTGTCATGATTCATTATTCCTAACAGCTATATCAAGTGTTGCAATTATGGCACAATACAGATTTAACTCTATATTTCTAGATTGGAAAGAGAAAAATAATATATTAAGTGCTTTTGATATCTTTATGTATAAGTTTGAGAATCATTAAATAGCTGTCACTCTTCCTTCCTCCTCAGCATCAATTACTCCACTCTGGTTTTACTTACTCCACTCTGTATAATGAGTCCCTAGAGCATGTTTCATTGCGGGAGAATGAACACATTTTTCACTTGCGGTCAGTGGGATGTGGTTAATTTGAAATCACTTAAACTATTATATCTGTCAAGCGTGGTTATTTTATTTTCAATTCACATCAGTGTTTTAGTATGCATGTTGGTTACTGGGTTAAACTGGCAGATTAATTTCCAAGCATTCTGTTGCAATGCTCTTCATCACAATCTTTACATGCAGGATCTTGTTGAAACTTAATACATTCCCATTAAAATTTACTTCAGAGAAATCTACATTCAATTTAAGTACTCATATGATAAACAACACTCACTGTTGAATGAAAAAGGTGGCAAGATCAGAGGACTTAATGGCTTTTCTCATGAAAACACAGAATACTTGGTTTTCCTCCTTGTCCCATCTTTAACTTCTTTTCATATACATCATGGCATGCATCTGTGGCCAAAAAAAACCCAAAAAGTTCAGTAACTACAGTCACTTTGACATGCTTGGGGTTTGTTTTTTTTCTGCTATGTTTACTGACTATATTGATCAAAAAAGAAGCAGATTTCACTTCAATGTGAGAAGAGTCACAATTCACACCATGTAAAACTCTTCAGGTCATTTGGGGTTTTTCTCTCTTTTTAAAATATTGTGGATTGAAATTTATAAATAGCCAGAATTTGAAGATGTTGAAATACTGACTTACACAGCTACTAATAACAGGGTGCTCATACAGAGAATTAGAGGAACCGCCAATGGGCTTTTTATTACAGCAATATTGTACATATTACATGAATAAATTACATTGTTGCATTATGCAGCTGCTGCATCATCAGTTTAGAGAGTAGACTGCGATCCTAAGTATTCGGGGATGCAAGCTCATTATCTCTAAACCCACTTTGGTTACAGCCACGATACAATCCCAGCTAAACAGCTTTCGCATAATGTATTGCATATACCTTTGCATAATCAGGTACATGGCTCAGAGACGGACTGATGAGTTTAGGTGTCTAATCAAATTTACAAAAAATAGTCTCTTTCTCTGAATCAGACGGAATCTTTCACTTGGAAAGGTTATTAGGGAAACTATATTACCCATAAAAATACAAATCTACATATGTTGTGAAACATCATTTTTGATTTGAAAGATGCTAGTAGAAAAATATGCATTTATATAATGACAGATCTCACTGTAAAAAGAACCAACTAAATTAAAAAAAAAAACAAAACTGTTTTTTCTCTATCTTCTTATGATGATAACTGCCAGTGTTTGAATGTTGCCAAAGCACTTCTTGAAACTCAATTGTTTTTATTCTCTGCACATTGTTCTCTCATCCCACCAAATAAAACACAAATTTTAACATCCTCCACAGCTGCAAATGTTTGCCTGCGACTCATAGATTCATTTACATATTTTATATATTGATGCAAATATCTTTGGCTAGGCAAGTAATATGCTGTCAGCTCTGTTCATTTTCCTCAGCCCCCGCTTCTTTTCATTGCTATTTTTCTTACTTTGCTGAAACTGTCTATTTCATTGCTATTGTTATTCCCCTCTTCTGGAAGCACATGCACCCCCCTTGCATCTCCCACCTGGCTCATTGTGCTCATCACCTCAAGGGACATCCTGTGCCTGGAGAAATTGGTCAAGGTTTTATATCTAGCCTTAAGATGGACAATGTTTTACTACTGATCTCTTACCAGATCTGCTTGTTGTATGACATTTCTAGAGCTTTTCATAAGTGGTTTCTTAAAGAGGCTCCTAAAAACTATCATAATCATGGAAATAATGGCGGTTAAGGCAAGGATAAATATGTAGAGTTATAACTTTTATGCACACACAATATAACTAAGTATGAGAAAATCACACACTTTTAGTCTAAGCAGTTTTAGAATAGAAACGTTTATCCTTCAAATCCCAACTTTTTCTGCTGTTGCTTTGAATACTTTGAAGAGATTCTAGGCAAATGAAGATCTAAACCTAATGTGAAGTGATACCTGTGTCATAATGCACATATTATTAATGGTGCTGGAAGGCTGCACAGGACCCCCTGGTCTTCCACCCACTGACAGCTGTGGCCTGGCATTGACAAAAGCAGAACCAGGAAAGGAAAAGCTTTGAGGCTGCATTTCTCCTGCATCTGGACATCTTTCCAGCATCATGTAAGAAACTCCCATGCTACACTTGAAAGAGGAAAGGGAGCAATGAATTGATTCAGTTATCAATGTGTCAATCCATCTGCTTCATTAAAAGCAGAAATGCACTTTTCTTTATATGGTTGGCCCATATAAATATCTAAACATTCTGCAATATTTAGACTTCCTTAAATTTAGGCTAAAACAAAATGATTCCTGCATCTTCTATGCCGTTCCTAAAATGCTATCAGCTGTAGCTTTTATCTGCTCAGCAATCACACATCTTTGAAGCTGAGAAGATAGACATGAATCCTGAATAATACTACAGCATAAAGTAAAGACGCCCTATGTTAATGTTACCAGGTCACATGGTTCAGTCCATAGAGCTGGCAGTGAAGAATACAAATTTGAATACAGGCTGTACATATCAGTGACTCTTTGCCTTCTGTGACTTAGGAAAATCATATAATATTGTTTCCATTCTTCACATTTAAAAAATAACTTTAATATTGTTAAAGAACACTTTTGTTTTGAAAATATGCTCAGCCAAATGTTCCTGGACAAAGAGCAAGAGGGGGAAGAAATGCAAATTTGTTAATGCTGTTGATAGAGTACATGCATCTCTGTGGAGATACATATACCTGAAAAGAACAAAAAATTGTCCTGCATTTACAGATATGATTGTCATGGACCATCACTGATCTGCTTCCAAACCCAAATCCACTTCAAGTGACAAAATAAAGATGACAATTTTCTCTCAGAACATACTCAGCATTTTTATGAAAATAAAGACTAAGTGGATGACCTGTTTTAATTCTTTTGTAGAATGAAAGAACATAGTATTTTCCAGCAGTAATCCTAGAAATATTTTGTCTGTATGCTACATTACATTTTGGGAGGAAACATTAAAATATTATTGCATATAAAAGACAAAAGCAAGTTAAAATAGAAAAGGAACTATCTAGGTAAATGCTGATATATTCACAGAACAGTTTTGAGATATATATACATAGCCGTGTGTAATGCACATACATGCACACAGATGGACAGTGATGTATTCTGTAGTATATGCTAGTTCAGTATTTTTTTTTTTTTGGCAAAACCTTGGGTTTATTCTGCAAAATACTGTGCAGATTTCTTTGGTTATACTAAAACAATTTCAAACAAATTTGGTTCCAAATAATGCAGTTACAAGGAGGAAGCAAGATGTTTTGTGGGGTTTTTTTCATTTGTCTTTATATCAAGAAATTGCTGAAGTAAGTTGGATCACAGTCCCCTTTTGGTCAGTCATGACTTGATATGAAAAATTTTGATTGCAAAGATTATTGTAGGCAAATGAGAACACCTTTCAGAATGGAAATTTCAGCTCAACTTTTATCACATGCAAACTAAAAAGGCAATCAACTCGATGGTAGCGTCTGATCTCTGCATGTCTCTTCAGAATCAGTCAGTAACCAGTACTGTGAGCAGCCGTAGAAAGTGAATTTAATTTTGCTTGTGTGTGTGTGTATAAAGAAAATGTAAAGCTGATTTTTTTTTCAGTTCCTGAGCACAAGAAAAAGTTGGCATACAAGTTGCATGTAGTTACTGGGCTAAAACAGTGTGTGAGGTTTTCTTCCTCCAAGTTGTACTGAGAGATGAAGAGATCCCATATGGGCCACTAGTACAAAGAAAGCAGAGTAACAGGAAAAGAAAAAAAAATGCAGAGTGTGTAAGGGTAACAGAGGGAAATAAGATTGAAAGAATAAAACATCAACATTGTTAGTCATGAGGAACAGACAGAAGGGAGGTACTGCCTGCTGACCATGTGTACCAACGCCAGAGCCTAAAAAAAACGGCATCTGTGGTATGGGATGGTGTCTCTCCAGATCTGAAAGACAGCAGCAGATTGTTTTTATAGAAAGAAAAGGTGTCAGCAGAAAGGAAGAAGCATACACACACATGGAATCATTTGCTGTAAGAAGTCATTTGAAAAACAACTGAGGAGTTGAGTGGAAGAAACATCTGTGAAACATGCAGCAAGACCACCACTAGTGCTTCAGGGAAGAGGTGGGAACAGAAGGGGATACACAAGCAGTATTGGACATAGCATCTTGTCAGAACAAGGAAATGTTGTTGGTACTCTCAAGAAAATCCAGCGTCTTGTGAGTTTGGGAGGAAAGATATTTTGTCCTCCTGTGACAGAGCAAGGGTGTACTTTTTATACCTTCCAAGAAGCAAACAAATCTATGTTCATTGACCAAAGTAAATCAAAGTGTGTTATCTTCAAGAAGAAATTGCACTTCTCAGGGGATATGTTGGCAATTCTGCCTGCCAGGATCAGGACCCTTTGGCTTCTTTTCCATGGGCTTGCTTGCTTCTTTTGTTAGTAAAATTAAATGGGAAAGTCTTAAGAGATAGCAAATTGCCACAAGTGAAAAACAATGGCTGCGTAGTTTTGGGGTCAGTGAAAGCAGATATGATGTGTAACATCTAGAAGGGAGAAGTTCCATACCTTTTAGTTGTCTGGCCTTAATTTTGCAGTTCAGACTTTTTTTTGGTTGACAGTAGAAAGCAAAGTCTTCATGACATCAAGACCATATCTGAAGTCACTTCAGCTATTCCTCATGAAACACCATTTAGATGCAAAAATAAACGTAAAATAACCTGTCTGTAACTCAAATGAAAAAGAAAACATTGATCAGAGGAAATTTTACTTCTCTGAGTAAAATTTCTGGGTAAAATTACTGCCTTCTTTACACAAAGCCTTTAATGACTTTTCAGCATTGCTGAGGGAATGGTGTGGGAAAGGATATTTTGTTAGCCAGCTATTACACAGAATTGTATGGAAAGCCCATGTGCTGCCCAAAGGCCTCTCAAGGAGGTCACATAAAAGATGAGTCATAATGTAACTGATTTCTACCAGATCATCCTTCCATTTGCTCACTGCAGAAAAAACAAACTATGGAATGCGAAAACACTTTGAAGTGACTGATGATCTTGCTGCTTATTAACCACACTGAAGGCGACCTTAGTAAAAAGTAAATGAAGGCAAATGAAGGCAAATGAGTAATAAACACTTGATGGCTCATTCCAACCACTGTAAAGACAAAGCAAACCTTTTGATTCTTCATAAAGAGATATACTCTTATTCTTGCCCAAGAGGTTAATGGAAGCTCTCAAGGGGGAAAAATACTGAGAAAAAGATTATATACCTTAATTGTCTACAAAATATCTACAACTTTTAATTTAGGATTTTCTTCAAAAGAATAAATCTCTAAGTTAAAAATTACAGAATATTCTGAGTTGGAAAGGACCCCAAGGATCATCAAGTCCAACTCCTGGCTCTTCACAGCACCATTCCCAAGAGTTACAATATGTGCCTGAGAGTATTGTATAATAAAAAATGCTGCCATTTACTTTCTTCCTCCACAGGTTAATAGTTAGGTTTATTCATCAGCTTATTTTCAAAGTGAAGCAGAAAATTTAAATAACTACCTCAATCTAAGGGGAAAAAAAGGTCCAGAGGACAGATTGTTCAGAAAAATAGCAGTGTCTGTTTGTAATAAGTTCCAGGTAGTTTTTCTGCCATCAGTGGCTAGAAAAGCTTGTTTTAAATTAATTACAATGAATTTGCTAGTTTTTAAGAATTTATGATTGAGGAATCTGACTGGAAAACAAACTTTCCTTCTTAGTTCAATCCTTCTAAAATCACTTTTAAATTATTTTTATATTATTTAACAGTTCTTCAAGATCTGACTTCATCAAAAAAAACCCAAAGCTAACAAAAACCAGAATGCAAAAAAAAATTGTAGTTTCCTACTATTACAGTATTTTTTTCTTATTTTTTACTTACTCTTGGACAATGTAGCATTAGTTATATTTCCTTTCACTGTTGTTTATTATATAAACCATATCTTCCCTGCATCCTTCTGTACACCCAGCCTGGGAAAACGAAAACTGTTGTCCTTGTGTTCAGCGAGTGAGTCCAATTCACAGTGGGTCCTGAGGGTCTTGGAGCATCAGACTGTTGGTTGTGACTCACTGAAATCCTGATTTAGGAGAGAGGTTTGTCATCTTGCACATCTAAACCTTAATCCACATGCCTGGCAGTGCATACTGGTCTTGACAGGAACGGAGCCAGCTTGGCACTTGGCAGATTAAAAAAGACTGCCTCCTGGAGATTAGATGGCTTGGCACAGTGAGAACACAGAGGTCAAACTACAATGTTTGCCAAACAAAAAAGAACCTCTCATTTTCCAACTCTATTGCTGCTCCCTGGATAAGCATTTTTGGCCTTTTGCCTTAGTTTGAAGGCAAGACTTGTTAGGATTTAGCCTGAGGGACCTGGTTTACTGTTGAAGGTCAAGCTAGATTTTGACTGTTGTGAAGTCCTGATATGGTAAGGTCATATGCTTTCTCGTTAGGGCTGATCTCTCAAGGCTCTGGGTAACTCCTGGGATGTCATCAAGAATGGAAATTATTGCACACCTTGCTGAAGTCAATTCCTGATGGTTTTTATGGTCTAGTTTCATGAAATACAGACAATTTTGCCTGAGATTGCAGCAGAATAGAGCACAGTAATTTCATTTCATATAGGATTTCAGAACGTGAATATTTGGATTTTTTCCCAGCAGTATACTTTGTCTTGACTACTACTCATTATATGTATATTTTTAAACCCGAAGTACTTAGAGTCTAAAAATGTTGAAACCAGATTTATTTTAAGGCATTTCATTATCAATGAAACAGTAAATACTCAAGAAACACAATCTTATTGACATTTTTCTAACAAATTTTCCTTGTCATGCATCAGTGGTTGTTTACTGTCTAGTTTTTCTGGAGCTAACATCACTATTGCAAGGATGCTTTTCTGCTCTGAACACTCTCTCTGTGTTTTGGTTACTTGGTGACACAACCAGCACGGCATAGGACATATTCCCTAGCACCTGACACCCTGCAAAAAAGGCCACTGTTGCCTCAAGCTTTGTGGGTCTGCACAGGGCTCAGGCTTCAGCAGCGACACAGGAATCCTCTTTCACGATTTTCTGGCTCACACAGCTGTGATTTGGGTAGTGCTGCAGTGTGATATAACTTTGCCCCCTCCTCAACTCAGGCTGTCAAGGGGAGCACCATTTGAAACACCTCCAAATTCGCAGTGCTCACCCTGTGCAAGAGCCTTCCTCCCACTTTGTGGTGTCTTTTATGAAAACAGAATTTCTCAGAAACAAGCAGCTGTTTTGAAGAAAAGTGCAACAAGAGAAACTTAAGCAATCTCAGCATATGTTTTTATTCCTCACCTGTCTTGTTGCAGCAGACTATGCAATAGAGTGAAAGTTTTACCTATCATCACACTCAAAATTCCTCCAGACCGCCAATATCACATTTATCACAATACATATCAGTTGCTCAGTTTTTCATCATTGTGGTAGTGTATTGGAATTGATAATACAGTTGCTCTTCCAGAAGAATCATGCAGAGTCCTTCTTTTCTCAAACATTAGTGCAAACAGCCTTCTGATTGTGAAGTTAAAATTCTTTTTTAATTAAATCAGACAAAATTGGCTTTTGACCTGCAGTGAAGACTTTTTGTTTAATTTCTCAAGTTCTGAAACATGTGTTCTAAAGTTTTGATTGAGAATATCTTGACTTCCACATGATTCTCTCTTTAACAGACTGAGCAGCAAGGAGCTTCTGTCACTACAAAGGCAACGTTCCCAATCCCCTGCTCTACTGTCAAACCCACATTAAAAACAGAAAGAGTCAGCAATCTAAGGATGCTGCCTGAAAAGCTGCTAAACAAAGGTTTAGTTCCCAGAGTTTAACATCACAATTTGTATGCATAAAGTCTTTCACAGCTGTAATTGTGTGATGTCTGATCAGGAGAATTATTTTCTCTAATATTATTAAATAGTGTCCAATACTATCAATAACAATACTGAGTAAATTCACTTCTGTAAATATTGAGTAAATTCAAATGAGTAAATTTACTTCCGTAAAAATTATACTTATGGATAATCATTGTGGTTTTTAGTGTCTTTGTTTAGTATCACTTGGTAGTCTCATTAAGAATCCTTGAAATTTCAGAATTCAAACATTCAATATTTTCATTTTACCAAATTTTAAACCTCCTTCAAAATTGTTTCATTCTAGCACATTGTGTCTTGTATATTTGCTAATAGCATCAAACCTGAAAAAAATATCACTCCCCTTAATGCAAGAACAAAAAACTTGCAAAAAAAGTCTCTCCAAAATGTTGTTTTGACAAAATGTAGTAATAACAGGGAAAGTACAGGAAAGACTAATGTACTCCACTGCATCTTTCTATAGATAAAAGTAGCTACAGTAGAAGTACAATCAGAAAATAAAAACATAGAATCAATGCCTAAACGAGTGTATCTGGATAGCGCTTTGCTCTCTTTTTGTGGCATGATATGGAGCACCATTTAAATACAGAAAAAGCAGACAAAACAGTAAAGGAAC
Source organism: Orthonyx spaldingii (assembly GCA_013397795.1). Taxonomy (NCBI): domain Eukaryota; kingdom Metazoa; phylum Chordata; class Aves; order Passeriformes; family Orthonychidae; genus Orthonyx; species Orthonyx spaldingii. The sequence goes on from VZTJ01005902.1 coordinate 1,486,517, forward strand.
CAAGAACCTCAGTTATTAAAAAGGGTTAGGCAACTGCTATCTGTCTATATTTTTTAAGGTAAAGATTAAAAGCCAAAGAGGGGCCTCAGAAGGCTGTAAGTCTCATTGGAATCAATGGGAAAATGCATGCGCATCTGAAGGCAGGGTTTGGCCTGAGCAAGGGAACCTCACTGAGAAAAATTGTTCTGCAAAGGCATCAGAAAGGATCAAAGCTCCTGCACTCCTTGAGTTCATGTCAGCCACAGAAAGAGAGAGGAGAAAGGAAAGCCAAGGATGGTCCAAGAACGAGAGTAATTGAGGTGGAATGTCTTTGCACACACTATCATTGCAGAAATAAATTATGGAGAAGGGGACAAATACAGTTAATATAAAGTCTTGAAAAGGAAGAGGGCAACTCTCAGAGGAAAAAGTTCATTTTGTAGTGTAGAGTTCCTAATGCAAAAGATGGGGCAGAATGGGCACAGCATACCATCCTCCTTCTGCCAAAAAAAAAAAAAAAAAAATCCCCCTTCTTGTATCATCAGCATTTACTCAGGCATGAAACATAAAGCAATTTCTGTGTCTCCTCCAGATCAGGAAGGACATATTCTGTGAGAACTCAACATTTCACTAAACCAACATTGCATTGTGGAAGACTCGAGCTCCCCAAATTAGATTTAAAGGCGAAGAGACCTTTAAAATGCTGTGGTGCCCGTTCGGCGAATCGCGGCGGCTGCGGGACCGATGCAGCCACCGAGACTGTAAGCTGACATCAAAGGGGAAAAAATCAGCTGAAATGACAGCAGCAGCTGCAGCATCCGCCTCTAAATTAGGCTGTGTTTCAAAGTCTGGTCTCAACTGCTAAGCAGTATAAAGACCCAGGAGGAAGGCTGCCCAAGAAAAAGAGTTAGATTTCTAGCCTAACACATCAAAGTAACACATGCTTAGAAGAGCAATAAATGCATATGGCACACATTCACATGCTGCCTAATTGCAGTGGGCTCATGAAGCCAAGACAAACCTTCAGCTGATTCCTACTTTTAGAGAGGATTTGAGTCCTTTTTGAATGCAGAAAGCTGACACAAATTGGTAGCAGATTAGAGTCTGGCATTGTGATAATACATCCCATAATTTCAAAAGATGGCCATTTTTCATATCATAAGACACCTTCAAAATACTGAGCTCCTTATTAGATAATTTATACATATACCAGATTACAGAATATCCACAACATTATACATTAAGAAAACCTTTCTCTCAAAATTCAGAAATAGATTAGAAAGCCACCAATTTCACTATTAATTTACTTGCATATAAATTTAATAATACAAGTGGGAAGAGTGAGAAATACATGATTAAATGAAATTCTTTACTGAATTCTTTAGAACTAAAAATCCTTATTTTGGAACATCATCAATATTTTAACATGCATTTTTAGTTTAGTTTAGTATATAAATTTAGGGAAACTATTTGCAATGTTATTGATGATGCACAGATTTATAAGAAAGTAACAGAAAATAAGCCTGAAGGTACGGATACTTTGTCGTGTACACCAAGCACGTTTAGTAAAAAAAATGCATATTTTCACAGTTGTAGGGATAGGATTTGATCTCTTTTTGTGTTTCCTGCAAGCTGCCAGAGGAAGCTCAGTCATTCACTTGAGATGTTTATTAAAATTCATATGATATTGCAGTAGAATGGTGGATTTTGTGAACAAATTCAAACTTAAATCTTCCTCACTTGTTTTTAAGAAACTGTGAATAAGTATGCAATATAAACACAAATAACAAACAGCATAAAAAACATGAAATATATCTAATTCTCTAGAACATAATTCTCTACAAACCTCTGAATCCTTCTTTTATAACTTTAAATTAATGCACTTTTGGAAGGAGTTAAAGCTGCAAGCAAGAGCAATCATCTATATTGCACTCTCTTAACTTGTGCATTAAGAAAAACAATTCCACCAGAAATGATTTGATAACCCTGACACAGTGGTTTTTATGCTTATAGACTTACACCAGTTTAAATGAATCTGTTTGAGGACATCCACATCAAATACATTATAGCAGTTATCAACACAATCAGATGGTAAAAAAAGAAAAACTCCCTAAACGTGCAATGCTCAAGAGAAAGCAGAAGCACAAATGTCTAGACCTATCTTGTACTTATAGGATGTGTTACCTCACTCAAGAACCAAGTGATAAAACATACCTGTTGAAATGATTCATCTTGAAATAAAAATTACTCAGAAGCCAACACTCACACACCCCAAAAAAGAAACAGACTATTGTGCAAATTAAGGCCAGATTCTTACACCAAATTTTTCAGATTTTGTCATTTGTGTAGTTGAAGTCTTGCTGTAAAATGAGTTAAAACTGAATCGTGTGCAGCTTCTGGGTATCCTGCAGAGGAGCCTGGAAAGGTGCAGTGGGCACCACAGGTTTGGTGCACGGGGAATCTGAAAGTACAAAAATCAACACAGCCCCTCTTAATTTAAGTCATACATGACTACTTGAGTGCATTCACCTGTTTCAGCAACTGCAACCAACTCAGAAACAGTATGGTTTGCTACTGCTTAGTAAGATCGCTTTTTATTGTTTGCTTTGGCTCACTTTGATAATAGTCATTAAATGCCCATGTTTACTGAGAATTTAGGAGGATGGATGTTAAAAACTCAACAATGGCAGCTCTCAGAAAGGATTGGAAACTTGCATTGCAGACATGTCAAACAGTCAGGCAATAACACAAGATCATATAGTCACGTGGTTGCCTCAATAGACAACTTGCCTGGGATGGGAATTACAAAGGAGAAAGTTTTCTCCTGTGGAAAATGGAAGATCATAAAATGCCGAATTCAGGAAAATCCCTTTAGTAAGTAAAACACAAAAATACTGGTTATCTAGTGTGTACTGATAAGATGAAATGTTTCTGAAGTTATACAGTAATGCTAAAAACCTTATTTGTGTCTTTTCTGACACAATATTGATATTTTGAATGGGAAGATTTTTAATGTAGTTCAGTAGAGTTGTAAAAATGACAGTGTTTCTGAGAGAACCTGCTCATTTTCCAGCAGCCTGAATGGTATCCAAACATAATTGGCATAATTTTCTGAGGATAACCTTAGTTCTATTATTTTTATATTTTTTTTCTAGATTATTTCTCATTTAAATTCCGGAAAGAGGGGAATTGAGGAAGTGACATCATTGTTTTCCAATTTTCTGCTGCAAGTTCACCTTATTTTGCCTTCCCCCTCTGCTTCAGGGATTATCTGGAAATCTCACAGAGTTTAGAAAGAGATTCTCTGCAGCCTTAGCAGTTCCCCTCTACTTTCACCTATATTATTAACTTTCCCATATAAACCCCAAATGAGCTTAAATATAGACTCCTCTATGTCTAATGGCCATAATTAGCTCATCAGCTTCTGACAAGCCTAAATAGACTTGTTAGGGAATGACAAGTCTAGTCTATCTCATAGTGGAATGGATGTCATCCCTCCCACTCAACCCTCCAAGGGAGGAAACAAATTTCTTAACAGCTCTTTGCAGGGTTTCCAGCCTCCTCCAGGACCCCAAAAGGAGGGAGCCTTGTTTGGTCACTGCTCTCACCTAGCCTTCTGCCCTTTTGCAGAGATTTACACAAAAATGACCTGGAGAAGAAGGAGACTGTAGAATTGATTGGTGTGATGGGTCACCCTTTCTCTTTCTGCCCTGTGATGGGACTGTGATGTTGAAGTGAACAATCTTTGACTTGTTTTTTTAGGCTGACTCCACAGTTGCCAGAACCAAAATTATCTCCTCAGCTCCTGATGAACCATGCTGATGCTACTATTTAAAATGTTACTAACTCTTAAAATAATAAGAGTCTGATCTAATATTTATTTCTCTGCACTTCAGCTCAACTAGATGAGTCCAGGGAGCCAAAATATATTCCTTTTATTCCAGGTAATTTATTTATTTATCTAACTAATGAAAAATGCAAAAATGTCATGGAGTAACAGTGCATTGGAACTGCTGAAAAATGTTTTTCCTATATAGGAGAACCATAATGCCTCAAACAAAGGATCCTGCCATTTTGGAAAGTATTGGTTTTTCCTGGTACATAATTCAAAACTGAAAGCTTGGAAACTGCACCAATATTTGCATGTTTTGGGAAATGGGCAGACCCGTTGTTTAAAAATAGCACATATATTCCTGTTATGTTAAATTTATTTGTATACATAGGTCTTAATAGTGACCCACCTATTTCAGAGTCTATGCAGTTTAGGTGCTTGTCTGTCTAAAGGCTATTTCACGATCTGGCTTCTAAAGAAAGACACTACCTCAAAAAGCATTGCTTGGCTGGCCAGAGCTTCTCCTGAAATACTGTAATACCTGTTCCATTCCCTCCTGTGCTGGTAGGTCTCCTCAGCAACAAGGATATACTAGGTAAGGTCCTCCCTGCCCCAGGAGGATAAAAACCAACCAACCAACCAACCAAAACAAGTAAACTAAGAAAAAAAATAAAATAACTGAAGATTCTTATAGAGAAATTCCACATTGCAGATTCTTCAATAATGAGTACTTGCTTGATAAAATACAAATGCCACATCATCAGTTGGTTATTACAACGTGGGATTCTCAGAAATCACTTGAGGATCTGGGAGTCAGATACCTCTGGAAGTCTCTGTTAAATTTGCAGGTTAAACACTACTGGTCTACTGACTTCAGTGGAGCAATGCAATTTTCAGTAGCTGAGTCAATGCTGAGTGCCACAGAAAGCCTGTAGAGAAATTAAAATTCCTGCTCTGATAATAAAATGGATCTGAAATCATGAAACTGCAATAAAATTAATATGATTCTTGTTTGTTGTTTTAGCAGTTATTACATCTCAATTTCTGAAAAATATCTATCTTTTGTTTTCAAGCTATGTTTGTGCTGTAGGATTCTGCCCTAGGAGAATCTTATCACCAAGTTATAAATCTCTGAACCCAGAGAATTTCAACAGAAATACTTACTCATTCCTAACTAGTTCGGGTTTAACACTGTAATTAAATTGTGTTTTTTTCACTTCCCCCACTGTTTGAGAGAGACTGTGTTCAGCTCTTTGGTATACAATGAGAACTAAGTGAATGCTAATCTATTTTAACCTCAGTGGATTTGAAGGAGAAGACAGAGTTTGATTTTAGTAATTGTTTTCTAAAATAAGATTTTGAGGGAAAAAAACAACTCAGAACAGTACCTTCACATCCTCATCAGAAATTTCAAATAAAAACCCTATTTTCATTACTCTAACACAGAATAGAAAATGTTCCTGTCAGACTTTAATTGAATCACCTAATGCATGTCAAAATATTTTTTTATTAAGTCTTCATTTATAAAGTCAAAGTTAATGAGAGAATGTGCCTTCTGCTCTCACAAACACTTAAAATTGGCCATATATGACATGTTCTCTGCTACTGTCATCCCACACTAGGCTATCTAAATTACCACAAGGTTGTAAGTGCTCCCTTGAGGCCCCAAATAAGGTTGGTTTGCTCAAGTACTGCTTCTTTTTTGTTGTTTTTTTGAGTGAACGTGAGCTAGGCAATGGCTCAGGCATGAATGGGAGGGGACAGTTACTGGGAGGTGACCCTGGTCACAAGGACACAAGCACCAAAGAAAATGGTGGAAATGAGTGGGAATGCCTTCAGCTAAATTTGAAAAGCCACATTTGACACATTGTCTTGTCCCTGACCACGAGTTGTCCTGGAGAGCAAGAGTCCATATATTTTTGGAAAGACAGTGGCACCAGAGAGATATAGAAAGTCTGGGGTTGTATGTGGAACGCACAGACTCAGGTTTCATGCTCAATTTGTTTGGACTTGCACACAAAGACAGCACTTCAACCAAAGAATCAATATAGACCAAACTGCCCTGCTAGCCAGAGAGGTAGTGTGATGGTCACTGGGCCATCTGACATACCCTGGCCAACTGAAAAGTGTGTTGAATTGACATTTTTAATCCCCTCCCGCCCCATGACAGAGCAGGAACACACATTTCCCTTCCTCACTACAAAACTCCATTTTTTCCTAGGGCTGCCAGGACAAGAGGACTGCTGTGTAATTCCTGTGCATCCTCAATGCCAAACATGGTTCATTTAACGGATTCAGACAGACAGAATTTAAAAGTAACATGGCTCTAGTGAAATGTTTTGTTTTGCTCTGCTCCTTGCAAGTGGAATAATAAACTGCAGCTTAAAACTCTTACCTCTGTATTTCAAAAGTCAGAAAATGTGACAGTGAAAGTAAGAAGCATCAGATGAAGTGGTGTGATATCAATAAAGGAAAAATTACATTGTATGCAACTTGACTACTCAACAGAATACACTCTGGAAAACTTGTTGAAACTGGTACACTGAGACCAGAAAAATGCTTTCAATAATCAGGATCAGTAAGCTTATGAAAGCACAAATCTTCTGGGAATATTGGAGAAGACAGACAACATTGACCTTTGCCCTGGTAGAAAATTAACCATTTTTTTCTTGAGCAAAGTACAAGCAAAGAAAATCTTGTCCTAACACAGAAAAGCAAGAAAGAGTGCATGAACTTTCTCTGCAAAAGCCAGAGAAAACATGAGGAGCAGAAGAGCACAGTCTTAACAGTGGCCTCAGAAGCTTAGGCTCGCACACAGTCTTTTAGATACCCTAACAGAGAAAGGCTGTGGGTGAGATCTTTTCCCCACTAAGGTCAAGGACAAAACACCTTCTGATTTTGTCCTCAAGATCTTGATGTTCTGCAAACAGAGGTGGTAACAACAGAAAAACCACTATGATCAAACTTATTTACATTACCCATGTATTTGCAACATATGGGTGTTTTTCTGTATGTTAAAGATGCTTCAGGAACCAGATCATGAGCCACAACATTCGTTTCACAGGACATAGTGGTATCAACTAATAAGGTCTCTGGGAATGAAGATTTCTGTTAACCAAGATAACATAACTGTTTCTCTGGATGCCCTATTTGTAAGATTGCTTCTTGAATTTGCAAAGCTTAGAAGTACAATTTAAAGATGAATAAAGATCTATTATGATACATAGGCTGTCTTTTTGCCCTTGCTTGTGAGTTGTTTGCTTACGCAACACTAACTCTGTAAGAAAAACAGTACCTTGCTATATTGAGGGAAGTAAATTTTATGACCTCCTGAGCATAACTGAGATGTCTGGATCAATGCATGAATGAAACACTAAATTTAGTAAGTAGAGTCTTATTCTCTAAATGTACAGTATTTATATATCTCTACACTGTGTCTTGCCCTCAAAGAAGTTAATAGAAGCTCTTCTGGAGTTACAATAATGCAGAATAATTAATTTGGGACAAAGGCTTGATTAAAAAATTAGAAATCAGTATTTCTTTTCTCTCTCTCTTGAAAGCACAGAAGCCCAAGATGCAGTCTTTATTATCTAGAAAAATATTAATAAAGCAATGGAAATATGATTATAATAATAAGGAGCTCAGCTTGTGAAACCTTTTGTGCATGTGATTATCTGGAGCAGAGTATCTCAGCTGCTCAGATCATCGTGTCACCTGGCTTTTCCATGGTGGGATGTGCTCTGACAGATCTGAGACCCTTTACTACTGCATTGACTATGTGGTTACTTTACTCAGCAGTCTTCCCTTTTATTTATCTTTCCTCTGAATATCACTGCTTTATTGTAATTTCCTGATTTAAAACTCACAAATAAACAAAACCACTCTAAATTCTGCTCTCAAAGGTTTCTTCTTGACCTCATATGTAAACTGAGACTTGAGTACAAAGAACTTAAAAGTTTTCAAACCTAATTTTTCCAAGTACACTGAAGGTATGGAAACTATAGTGGGCTGTGGATCAAGTCATGTCTAATATCTTCAATGCAGAAACAGGGCAATATAGAGACATCCAGGAAGCTGTGGGAAAACCCTTTGAACCTTCCGCATGATAGATATTGTTTTTCTTACTCTTAATTCGCTACATCCTGTCCCTTCTGTACATCCCAAGTATCCTTTCATCCTGCAGGTCTAGGACTTTGTCTCCAAAACACCCATCAAAGTGAAACAATCCTTGCATTTTCCGTGAACTTCAGCCCGTGCATACAAAGGGCAGGCACAGTCAGGCTTTATCTGAGCTAGGAGGCGTAAGCCAGAAAAAGATTTTCAGAATATGTTTTAAGATGTGCATCAAGTGAAACTGGAATCCTGCGGTGCGTGTGTTGTTTTCCAAGCAATGACCAGCAGTTCGAAGCACAGGTCGGCTCTCGGATGGGAAAGTCCGCTCGGGTTTTGCATCAGGCACTGCCGCGCAGCGCAGCCGAGCGCCGTGAGAGGGCGAGCGAGAGTGGTTGTGTCCAGAAGGAAATGCATCCTCAAGCAAATGAAGTTTAAAAAGCAACTGGAATTAAAATAAAACAAGAAAAACATTTTTAGTGATCCTCCTCTGTTGAGCAACCAGCCCTGGATGCCAGCACTGCAAACCCACACTGTCTTCTTCCTGCTTGAGTCTCCCGTCGCTGCAGGGAATGTGTCTTGGCCACCAGCAAAAGCAGGACCAGACCCATTTTGGCCCAGCTGCAATATTTAACTTTTGGAATTTGCAAGTCATGTATAAAACAAGACAAATCCCCAAGGTTCAGTAATCTAACTGCTGTTCCAAGGACACAGGCAAATCAGAGGGATTACAAATGCTCAGTATAGGGGGAGCAGCTGATGTCTAAAAGGCTCAGTAAAATAATAAGAGATTCACACCAGGAAACAGCCACAACAACATGTGAAATGTATTTTAAAGGCATTTAATAGATTTCTATCAACCCCTTGGACTGTTGGGAAAGGTCTGTGGAAATAGAAAGATGTGTCAGAGCAGAACCATCAGCTGCAGAGAATGTTAGTTAAACAAAATTTCAGCTTTCTGAGAGATGGGGAGGAAAAGAAATGGTCCATCACACGAAAACCATCACTTTCTCCTATCCACCCCAAAGCAAAGCTAGAATGATGTATGAGGAAATTGTTTTTTGTACTTCACTCCTAATATCCCCTTACATTTCAGCTGAAATATAAAAGGAGGTAAATAAAAATTAAAGCACAGTAATAATTAAAAAATATATTTAAAATGTCATTTCTATTCCCTTCACTTAGGAAGGCACAACAGTCGTCACTGTCATCGTCTCAAACCCTTAGAGGTACGGCGACTCCTTTCCTATTATTAGGGTTACATCTGTGCCCACTTATTAGTAAACATGTCCTACTTTTCCTCTCTCTAAGCCAGCTTTTTACAAAGGCTGACAATCTTTAATTGTTTCTATCTTTTACTCCCTATCAGGAAAATTAGGACTTCTCTGTTCACCTTGTACTTGCCAGAGAAGTTAGCCAAGATTTGGTCATTATGATGGTTTTGTTGTTTGTTGATGATGTCCTTGGTTCAGCACTGGACCTGATCAGCCAGAACATAACGTATTGTGAAGCATAAGGTTTCTCATGAGGGTTTTTTTAAAACATATTTGTCATTGTATTTCATAATAGTCTTCTTCCTCTCCAAATACTCCATCCTACTTTGAATCTCTCTTCAGTTATGTTCTTTAGACAGAGATTTCCACGTGCAAACCATGTGTCAAAAATACACCTTTTGTGATGCTGAGGGACAGAGACTTCCTAAAGTATTGAGTCTCCAAACTTAATTTTGATCTCTTGATTTATCCATTAAGTATGAGTGTTTTTCATTATCTCTAAATAAACTAAATATTCACCCTTTGCAACTTCTACCTTTTTGCAATAAAAGGTGAATGTGTATCCTCAGATCAGCAGACTGACTGCCACAGAATTATTTTATTTTTTAGAAACAGAGAGGTATGAGCATCAGGATAACTATACCCATGGCGTAGAAACAGACTCTGGATGTGAGATACGAGGATTAGAAACATTAAGTATATTTTCACTTTATAGGATATTATTTCCTTTTCATGTGATTTTCTTTACCTTCAATTTTATGTGATTGGAAGGCTTCATAAAAAATGAGGACATTTAAACCCGCCTCACATTATTTACTTCATGCAGTCAACATTCACAAGCATCAAAGCTTCTCTTTCAGTGCTGTATCAAAAACCACGAAGCTTTAAGGCTTGGCCAAAGAATCAACAAAAACCTAAAGCAGAGGCATCAGCTCATGAGACTGCTGACAGAATGGATTAAACAGACGTTTGAAAGCATTGCCAATGCTGTGGAAGAAAAAAGAAAAGCCCTCAGTTCTACACTTTCTTTTAAACTAAGAAGTCCAGCTTTTGCAAACTATTCACTTTGTTGATGCTCAACAAATACCTACTGATGAGATGACATCATCTGCTAATGAAAATAATTGCTCAAAGGCTTAACCCTGTTTTTAGGTAAAATATATGGGCTATTCAAGCTTTGATTAAAAATAAAATAGAAGAATACTAATGGATTTTCATGATCAAGGAAATGTTATAGTCCTTGTTTGAAAATGGGGTCCAATTGCTTTCACAAGTGGAATTGGATCCTGGAAGAATAAATCCATTATGGTGTTCCACAGAATTTCAATGCATGCTCAAATTTGCTTCTTCTTTGCCCATTCATTATTAGCTGTTTTAGTGCTGGGGCAGGTATCATGGTGGGGTTTATTTGTCAGCAAAGCTGCATTGTCCATTCTGGGAGATCATGCTTTCCCTTATGGCTGCTGCTTCCTGGCTGCTACCTCCAGTTCTTCCTCATCTACAGGCTGTCTGGCTTCTCTGTGCAAAACAAGAGTGGCAAGGAACAAAATGCTCTATAAATATTATTGGTCTGTCCTTGGGAATGAAGATTCTCTCCCGTCTACTCCCTAGCAGGGTTGCAGCACAGCTGGGAGTCAGAGAGGAATGCTGCTGTTTGCTGCTTTTCCAGATACCTCGTCAGCATTAGCTGTCGTGTCCAGAGATCCACAGACAGATAGAAAGAATCCTGAGGAAGCAGATAGAATTTTCATCAATCCACTGTTGTCTTCTTTCGCATGTTATTGCTCTCCTGGAGCCAAGAGAACAGAGTAGGCAATGGACACATTCATAAAAAACACACATACATAAAATATACACAGGAAAAAACAGCTTCAGAGACAAGGAAGAGAAAGCTCCTTAAGAACTTCTGACGTCCTCCAGAGAGCTGTGGCAGACAGATAGGCAGCACCAGAGCAGCGGTGCCCACAGTCACAGCCCTGTCTTCAGACCTGAGGCTTGAATACATCAGGAACTTCTGTTATTTCCTTCAATTCTCGTTCATTTTACTGCAAACCCACCTTCACCAGTGGCATTTTACACTGTTCAGTCACATCCATTACTAGGCCCTTTGTGCATTCCTGGCACACTTCAAAGCTTGGAAAGAGGGAAGAGGAGTTTGTGGATTAAATTTTGCTTTCCTTTAAGACCTGAAATCCAAATCACTCAGGTTGTGCAGGTCAGGTGTCTGCAGGGACTGTGAGCAGCTGGGAAATCCCCCAGGGAGGCAGGGGCAGACCTTGCAGCCAGGGTGTGTCCCACAGTCAGCCAGGGAGCAGGGCAGACTGGGGGGCACCAGCACAGCCCCAGCACCCCTGACCAGCAGCCCTGGAACTGGCTGTGGGAACTGGAGGCTGGCAGTGGTGCAGGGTCACTGGGGCCAGGATGAATGGCTCTGGGGAGCCTGAAATAGTATGACTGCTTTTCCTCTGTACAAGTGGAAGTGAGATCAAAGTCAAGGGCACAAGCAGTGGATTCGAGACTCCCACAGCAAGAAGGCTGCCATCTAAGGTGTGCTCACACAACCCCTCTGAAGAGCATAACTGAAGTACTGGAAAAGAAAACAAAAAAGGTGTACATGGGGAAGAAAGACAAGAGCACAATGTGATGTTTAGAAACAGAGATAATGATGAACCAGTAATGAACAATGTTCAAAAGAGAAAACACTAATAGAATGGTGGTGCTCATAGCAAGTCAAGCAATGCTGCTTTATTGCTAAAAGACTGAATTCGGGTGGGTGATGGATGCATTAATGGTTAAGATGGCTGTGTCCCATAACTCTGTCAGCTGTGAAGCTCACAAACCATGGGCCTGAACACTGGATAAAAAGAAAGAACTTTTGTGGTTTTACTAACTTTTGGACACTGAACAATTAAACACCATACTTCCTTTGACGTTGTGTCATACTTAAGATTATTCTTTGAAAATTCCTTTCAAATTAAATGAATTCCTTCCTTTTGATGCAACTAGAAAAGCATTGATATTGAACTAGAATAAAACTGTCATTCATTTTCTCAGAGTACAATGACTTGGCCAAGTCGTAAGCTACATAAAGCCCTGAACTTATTACATGCCTATTTTTAAGCAAAGTTTTAGAACTATATTATGTGGAATAATCTTTTGACATTTCCATCCAAAGGAACTATTAAAAATCATTTGTCTTGCTGCACTGCTGGGCATATACTTTTCAGAAAGATTGACTAGCACATGCCACTGCATTTGAGGCATTTCACAGGTGTTCTTTATCTTTTGAATACTAATATGTCCTAAAAAAAGTGTGGTCTCCTGAAGTTTGGTAGTGCCACTCATTACCTCCAATCTTTCACCTTTATGAAGCCAATTCCTCTGAAAGTGCTCCCTCTGAAATTCAAGAGCAGTATATTTTTAGTGAATTCTATTTAGAAGAGATAACTAATTTTCTTAGTTCTTACTCTTTGGTTCTATAGTTATGCCATTTGTTTCTTTGTGAAAGAATGAAAAATTCAGACTCATCTCTGTGAGGGGAGCTTGGTCCTTGAGACCGAATCTGATTTATTCAAGCAATATGAAATTTGAGAAAGTAAACATATAACTTCAGCGGTCCGTGTCAGTCATTCAAGTTTCATTCCTTTCATGGAGTTTTGTTATTTTATGCCAGCTTATACCTTTAGTCAAAAAATGCTTAATGATAGGTTATAATAAGTATGAAACATCTTATGAAATACTTTGTTTAACAACACTGGCATTGCTTTGAGAATGGCAGAATAAGTTGTTTTCAATTCTATGTCCTTGATGGTGGACTTTAACTTCTTTTTTAAAGCCTTTCTTTTGGATAGAAGGAGAGAATGTCACAAACAAGTGAAACACTTTTCCTGCAGACAACTTTAAATTAATGATCTATGGATTAAGTATAATTACAGAATTTTTTTTTTTAAGTTCCATTTCATAGATACAGAGCTGATCCAGCACTATCAACATTCTCTGGCTATTCTTTCATTTTTCTATGCCTGTAGTGATTTCAAAGACATAACAAAATGTCTGTAGGGCTGTAATTTGACTGGCAAATATCAACTTCCTGCATCTACTAATAACCCTTCTTCTCAGCTTAGATTTGTGAGTATTTTGTTCTTCATGTTTTAAGATCCCTCTGCAGGACACAGAGGGTTTTTTCATCTTTTTCCTAGTCAAATATATGAAATATGCTGATTTAAAATAATGATACACTAAAACACAGCTCTAACCAGAAACACCCAAGATGGTCATGGCTGCCTTGAGGAACTGTCATACAGGCTCCCTCCATTCCTTTTCCTCTTGCATACTGCTGCTTCGTATTCAATATCTATTTCCACTCTTTGATTAAACGTAAGCCAGCTCTTGCTCTGCGGATTTGCAGTAAGACTTCAAATACCTCAGCACCTGGGAGCCAGAAGTGTTCTTCAGGCAGAATAGCACATAAATGTTAATTTAGCATGTTCTAGACTGGGGACACAATTTCTCCCATTCATGCACATCAGTTTTACACTGCTTTAATTCTGCCAACTTTAGCAGAGTTCACCTTGATTTAAACTGCTGAATAAGAGCCTAAGTGAAGCACCAGGATAATTCAGGCAAAAAAATAGCCATCCTATTTTATTATATATACATAGTAATTCTAAGTAGTGAGTAATTCTAAGCGTAGTTCCTCATGTCCAGTTACAGGGACTGTTGTCATATTTCCCATAAAAAAAGAGCACACAAAATAATGAGATTGACTAATTTCAGTCAACTGACAGCTAGTTAAGAACCAGCAGTAAAGACAGAGGGCTTTTCAGCCCAGGGGTTTAAAGTGCTAAAGCCTGCATTTGTGTCTGCTTTTTATTGTGTAAGGCATTCGTATCACTCTCTGAAATGCATCTTATGTGTAGAAAAATTGCTGTATTTTATTTTCATCATTTTATTGATTTGTTTTTAAGTGTCTTTGTTTTTTTCAAGGTTCAGGAGCATGGTGACACAATTTTGCCACAATTAGAACAGAGTTTACCAGGTGACAGGGAGGGAATGCAGATGAGTGAAGCCTTGTTGGCTGACTCAGACTTAGAATTCAAATCTCTGGGGAAAAAATTGGCACATTTTGGGCTCCATCCAGCCCTGGTAAAAAAAGGGCAAATTCATTGAAGGCTCTGGTGTTACAGCAGCTTTGCCGACAAAGAGGTTACCTGACGAGTTCCAGATACTTAAAATTTAGGATCTGACTTAAAAAGACAAGTTACAATGATGCCTGCCTGCCTCTTCATTGACTATCTGGTTATATCAAGGGCCTTACCCCTCAACTTCAAAGCCATCCATCAGATTAGCCTAAGCTAATCTCTTGGATGACCTCCCAAGAGATCTCCATCCCACTGAGCTCTCTAGAGTCAAAGATAAAAACTGAAGTTAGGACTATGGAAGACAGAGCTCTCCTGACCACTCACCCACAATGTGTCTCCATCCTCAAAGAGATGAGCTCTTCTGGGAATCCCAGCTTCTTCAGATCAAAGTATAAAATCCACCCCTTAACATGGTCTTCCCTGAGAATAAAAGATAAAAAATCCTGATGTCGAGGAGGTGATGAGAGAGCTATGGCGCTTTTTAATGTGTTTACTTTTCCAGTCTGGAATGTGCTCACACAGTACAATGTTGGAGTGCAACAAAACTGCTCCAGCGGGCAGGGGGGTCACAAATGGCAGGCTGTGTGCTGGGAAGAGACTAAACAGGAGAGACACAGAGGGATGCAGGACTGTGGCTCACTGTAGTTTAACCGTAACAAGTGACTTTGGTGGTCTCCATCTTGTGCAGTGCTCAGGGTGGTCTACATAAATCAGCAGGACCAGCTTTGACTAGGGATGTTTTCCATTTATTGCCTCTCTCAGATTAAAAGGTAAATTTTCAGATTCAGAAGCTGTGATCTGTTATTTTCTGTGCCACATATTTTGTGTGCCCTATACAGAGGAAACCATGGTTGTGTGTGAAATACAAAGACAAGTAATGGTTTTATTATGCTGTTATTAAGCCCTGCTAGTCTAGTGCTACATGAGTTTGAGTACAGTCACACGCTTACTATGTAATTTGTCTGTATACATTCATCCTCTTCAAAATGCTTTGCTTTTGTGGTGCAGGTGCAAAACAAGCATTATCTTCAAGAACTTTTAAAGTTTCAGTATTTCTGCTTCTTGCATTAGTAAAAATTTTGTAAATTCTATATAAATCCCTTAAACTATGTATGATTAAAAAGGGTATTTTTATGAATGATCACAGTGTATTGAAAACTACTACTAAGATAGATGGCTATCTCAGATTGCATTGCTATTACCTCACTGAGCCTCAGTTCTACATCTTTTCTGTAAAATGGTAATTTTGTAAGAATTTACCTCTCATAGTAACCAGTCATGAGTAGGTTTGAATTCCCCCTTCACTGCTTATGGAAGAGCAGCACATCTGAGACAATCTGAGGGTCTGTTTACGCTACAGACTGCTGTATAGCAAAGGTACAGGCTCTACACTCATATAAGGTTAAGTAGTCTCTAAATTTATTTAAACCAGCTTTAAAAGAACTCAGTCTAGAGTCAGGATCTTTCCCTGACAAGACAGCTGCTGACAGCTGATCCATTTTGCCTTCTGTCTAACATATTAATTATCAAACAGACACAAGCACAAAGTTAGATTTTATATTCTGTTTTGTTCATCTGGGATTTTTGTTCTGTATATTTGATTACAAAGACCCGGTTTTAGTGAAGGCCTTGTACCTGCAGAATACAACCAGTTTAGCCTCCTGTCCCTGGTTAATCCAGCTGAATATCCATGGAGTTTCTCAGGAGCACATAGTTAAGCACATACATGGATGTGTGCAGGTTTCAGATCCCCACTGTCCACATATTTGCACCATACATTTGTGATTACATACATTGTTATATCTCCTCTAAGATTTAAAGTGATTTAAAGGATTCCAGACATATAATTAAACTATACACTGGACTAAATCTTAAATTCGAGTAAGTCAGCAATAATAAAATTGGGGCAATGTAATTGAGATGAGGCTGCTGATTTCAAGTGCACTATTTGGATTTTTACTAGTGTTGTAGAAATTGAAATCTGGCCTATGGTAGTATTGTTTCAATCCTGAAAAACCTTTTGCACAGCTATTTTTAGTTCACACTGATAGGGCCGTAAATAAGTACTTACCCCATAAAATGAATATGGTACATGAAATACTTCGCCTTTGTATTCTTGCAATGTATGTAGCCTCATGCAAGTATAGAAATGGATTAGACATTCCTCTTTGGTTAAGAGATATATCAGTGCATAAAGTCACAGTCTGGGTTCATTTAGCCTTTTCATTTGTAGTGCTCCATATTACATGAGTGCAGATCTATTTGAATCTGTTTAATATTCATGATCCTCTCACCAGTCTGAGTGAAAGAGATAAAGCTTTTGATAGCAATCTCAGCAACTTGATTAACAATGCACTAATCATCACTACCATTGACCTGATTCAGAAATGTTTTCAATTCATCCATCACTTTATAACCAAAGATGATTGCATTACCTTACCATTTTTTATTTAAATAAAACCACATGAGCTGTAAATATCTTGCCATTTTACTAAATGTACCTTGGTACCAAATTAATTTATTTTTAAAACTAAATACCAAAATGACCTATAATAACCAATTAGGGCAGGAGCATAGGGAAAACGTATCACAAGTGGTCTGCAATAAAATCAATTCACTTTGACTTCACATCAATAAATGTTAAATTGTGCCAAGGAATTAATTTTGCAATAAATTGTTATTGTTGTTATAAAATCTAACTAACACATATTACCAGGAGTAATTATCCATATATCAGAATGCATTGAATGTAGAGTGTGCACTATAATTACTCCCAAAATTGCTTGTCATTCAAATGGTAATTTTAGGGATAATGTTTCTTTAACTATAACTTTATAAATTTCATCTGAAATTCATTTTTAGGGTGTTTTTTTTCTTTACTTGGTACTGCAAAGAAAACAGAAAACAGACTGTGAAAAATGCAACAGATAATAAATATGGTAATGTAGTTTAATCAGTATGTCTCACTTTAATATCTAATTGCCAAATTTTGCAACACTAGTAGTAAAGTGAGATCTCTCCTTTTGAGTGGAATTTCCTTCATGAGTGCTGACTGGAATCTCCAAGTCTATTCATAGTAATAGGTAGAGTACAGCACTGCAAAAATATTAACATCCAAGTTTGTGTGAATACAAAGCCTGTAGGGGTTATTAAATGTTTTTCTTAGATATTTAATTTTTCTCTTGTCCTAGTCGGTATTTGTGTTAAGGCTGAAGTTCACTGTCACAGGGGTTTGGTTCAGAATTTGGAAACTGTAATATCAGTGACGAAACAGGAAAAAAAAAAAAGATTAAGAGATCCAAGCCTGCATACTATTTTACCAATTTTAGAGCTGGGAGCATTGAAAGGCTAATTCCATAATGAAGACACTGCTCTGCTTTTAATAATTCTTCAATGCTGTGATGAAATTGTGTGGATCATTAGAAATTTGTAATTATAATGACTGTTTTTAGCTCACCTGAAGCCTTCTAATGGGGTTTGTTGTTTTTCATTTTTTAGGTTCCTTAGCAACATTATGTATCTGAAGTTCTCAACATCCTAAGTCATAGAAGAATACACCTGGAAAGATGTCAGTGTTTTGTATAACTATGTTATCAGGCATAGAACCAATAATATCTAGGTACAATTCCTAACAGTAACCAGTTGCTTTTTCATGGATTAGTGTAAATTAGTAGTGTTTGTTTAGTTTCATCACTATCTGAGCTAAAAAAATTTTGGCAATATCTGTAAATAGGGCAGGGAGTTTGAATGATTTGATTTCTAGAACTGGTCACTGGGGTTTAGACATAGTGACAATTATAAAAGGAAGAGATTAAGGAAGCTCAGCTCATGCTGCTGTGTAATGGAGCTCTTCGTGTAACAGGAAACTGTACAGGAAACTGCTATTGCTGTCTACGAACAGTGACACAGAACAGTTCTTTACACATTCAAAATACATTAATATGGAGATTAACTTTGGTGATGAACGTTGGGGTTTCTTCTTATGAAATAACACTATTCTGTTGAACATATGCTTTATGCTACCTCATTTTCATTACCACATACAGTAGAACAAATCAGAAAACACCAAGGTTTTTGCAAAGTATTTCAGAAATAACTTGTTTAAGACAAATGTGAAGTGGCACGAATAATACTTTTTGTATTCTGTGGGTGCTACTGAATTGGCAGTTTCATCAGAAAATGTTAGTGAGGATGACCAAATCCCAAATACTTTTCTTGATATTATTCCTTACAGAAATCTCTCAGAGATGCCCAAGGATTTTGTAAACCAGGAGCTGCTAAGTACTTTTAAAGATCCTGACACAGTAAATTGTTAGGAATATTATAGTGATATTTTGAGAATTAAATACAAAGAAAAAAAGTTTAAAAGTTAAGATATCCACATGACATATATAGTCCGTAGAGCCTCTTCATGTGAATTCACTAAATGTACCTTTCACTTCTAGTAGGTACTTCCTATTCAATAGTTTTGTAGATTTGAAAAAGTTTCTATTCATGTTACTCTTAAAACCCTTCTGAAGTGAATACTTTTTATTCCATGCTTGATTATTTACTAGAAAAATCTAGATTTAATTTTGGAAAAGAAAAATATGTGTCAGCTTAGACATTTCATACAAAAATACATGGCCTAGAGAAATGTTATTTTAAAGCTGTTTGCCTCCTTAATTGCAACAGTCTGTATATCTATTTGTCTAGACTCCATCAAGAGCACTATTTTAGCTGGAGGCACTGGTTTGAAGAAGACTAAAGGGCTACATCATGTCAAAGTCTCAAGTAGGAATTATTGCCTTTCTTGCCACAGTTCACAGCTGTATTATGTCACCAAATCACATCACAGTGTAATCAAAGATGAATAAAATATTTTTTTTCTTTACCTTAAATGCTTTCCCTGTCAATTACAATCAAAGGACATGATTTCAGGTCTGTCAGTTTGCTGGGTTCTCTCCTACTGATGACTCCAAAACTGTAATCTGCTAAATATAAAATGAATCAGAGAAGTCTTAGAATGATTCTGCTATTAAGAAGAAGAATGTTTTTCTCCCACAGGGGACAGGAAAGTAATTGGTCTTTAAAGAAAGAAATCAAAGATGTTAAAAAATTACCTTTTCTGGTCCTTTCCTCTCCACCTTTGGCTTTTTGGCTTTTTTTTTTTTCTGTGCTAAATCTTCAGCCATTCAGTGTTCTTCTGCTAAGAAGACATAAGTATTCTAATCAAATCTGTCCAGTTTTGTGTGCCATTAGAGTAAACATTTAACTGGCGTCTTGTTTGCTCCATCACACCTTTCCCCCTCGGTATTATTGTCGATTGGGTGCTCTGTAATGGGCAGGCTGTACGCCTGCTGCAACTCCAACTTCTAGGCAGTTTAGTGGCTTGATTACATCATTAACCATAATCAAAAACATTTCCCCAGAATGATTTTAGCTTGGTAGTAAGGACTGCTTCCTTTGATCTCAGTAGCAACATTTTACGATAGGTTGCTCCTCATTTACACTACAAATGCTGGCAAAAATGAAAGTGGTATCTTCCCTAGTAATACCAGACAAAATAACTGGTTCAGCAGTCATGTCAGCTGCTATCATTGATGAACAATGGCCTTTTTCTTGTAAGAAAAATGTATAAACACATATATATATGTGTGCATGTATTATTCTGTATAGTGAAATTTTCTAATATATATCCTTGTACTACACTTAGGAAAACATTCCTTTTCAGTATTTGAAATGTGGTATAAACCGTGCCATTGGACTGCAGGTTTGCAAAATGGTTTTCGTCATTGCAAAAATTTCCATTATACCTGCACTGCTTGCATATAGCCCAGAATTTCATTTTAGTGCACTGAAGTCTTGTCAGAAGCCTCTTAGCAGATGTAGTTTCTACCATTTCTAAGGATGTGTCCCTATTATAAGACTAGTGCAATAGTTATAATTCATATCAGTTACCTGCACTATCAAAACATCCATTGACCAACTGCTCCAAAGCTGAAAACCTCCATGGCAGCTGCACCAACTGCAGGGAGATATCCCAGTGCTACCCTAGAGCACTCACAGCAATATACCACATGCATGTAATAAAAATCATGTTTGATCTTAATGTCTCCAGGACCAAAGTAGAGCTGACCCGTGTGGGTGGGACAGATAGAGGATGTTCAAAAACCTTTATACTGGCAGCCCTTGATCTCTCCTGTGCTCTTCCTGTCATATTTTAACAATTGGTATTTTATGATGTACCTAAAGTTTACTGGGGGAAGATGGGAAGTGTTTGGGGCCTGCAGTGTGTGCCAAAGGGATAGAAAGGGAAGAATTGTTTTGTGGACCTCTCCAAGCTGTGCATCTTGCCTGACTTCTGGGGATTATGTTTGATGTCCCAAGTGTTCAGACCCACATCCCCACCTTATTCCCAGCCAGCTGATCCAGGTACTGCAGGGTCACAGGACTCTCTCACCTTCCACTATCAGAGCTGGAGAGCCAGGAGCTGGGTGCCTCTACTTACTCGGGATCCCAAGCCTCCCTTGCCAGCAAATTTTGTAGCTGAGGGTTTTCCCAAAACCTTATTTCTTTATTACTTTATTCCCATTTCAAAGCAAAAGTGCTACAATGTACAAATGTCTAACAGGCACTCATCTTCCATATGTTTGCTTGAGGAGCAGTAGAAAGGGAAAAGGAAATTAGTGCCATCTTCTTGTTGGTGAAACCAAAGACATTTGTTTGATGTTCTTCAGTTGCTGATAGTTTCGTTGCTTCTAATATAAGCATGAAAGACACAGCAGAGTATTAAAAAAACCAGAATCTGCCGACATTGTCATCATCTTATGCCATCAACAGTGATAGAGCAATAGGGTTTTCTGGTGATACACTTGCAGTTTTCAGAGATGTCAAAGCATAAAGGAAGGGCAGAAAAAAAGTGCCAGTGAATAATGGAAAGGTAGCTACTGGGCCCTTCCTTGGCAGGTGTCCCACCAAGTTACGATGTATTTATGTGGATATTCCCTGACTTTTCAGAAAAAGAAAAACAAATACAGTCTCTAGTGGCCAAGTTTAAAATGGTCACTGCCTTTAGTAGCATGATGCTCTGCACAATCTACAAACATGCAGACAGAGTAAGCAGACTGCCTGCATTCATCAACTTAGTAAATGCCTCCAGATTAGCAGAAATATTTTGAAACAGCCAATAATTATAAAAGAGTTGCTTGCCATTGCATAATTATTTTATAAACCACATAACATACAACTGTTACTTAGTCACAGAGGCCCTCTTCACACTGTACCATATGGCTAATGGCTTCTACAGCACATCACACCATACTGAGTACTCCTTCTCATCATACTGTATTGGCTACTGTCTCAGTTTGCTGCTAATGTCTGTGTTACCCTTTCACTGCATGTTTATTTTATGAAATTGTGGCATCTGTTTTTGGTGTTTATTCTAAAATGAGAGTGCTATGTTCCCAGCCTTAGCCTCAAAATCACCTCAGTATTAATTTCCCATGGTAGATTTAAAAATATTTTTTTGTTGTCTTTTTTTTGTGTCTCTGACAAACAAATCTTGACCTTTTTTTGCATTTTGATTTAAAGCAAGATTTTTTTTTTCCTTGAGTTCTGTTCCTGAGTGATTTGCACTGGGTAATACTGGATCTTTTCACTCTGTTGATGACAACCAGCCTAAAATGACCAAGCTGCCAAATATTGAAATACAAATATTCCTCTTATTCATTCAGCTGCCAAATACTTTCATAATCTTTACACAGCTAATACCTAATTCTAGTCTGAAAGCACTATTGCAGGACCTACACATCAGGGCCACACAAAGAACATTTTTCAAAGTTTCAGTGGTATCAGAGCAGCTGGAATATAATTTAAAAACAAAATAATTATGTGGAACAATGGTAAGCTGTTTTGTAAACTTCTGTAACAATACTTTAAGTGCCTGACTAGAATTGGAAGGGGCCTAGAAATTTTCATTTTGTGCCATCAACCAATGTGTCTGATTCAGGCAAAATATTGATTCCATCCCAGTTACCAACTACAACTAAAGACACAAACAATTTGCATTTGTGGGCCCAGGTCCAACAGAAGTTGTGTCTGACATTGGCCAAGTGCATGCTGTGGAACTCGGTCCTTTGCAGTCACTCGCTCACAGAAAAACCTTGGAATCTCTTCTGCAGCCACAAACACCCCTTGACAACAGAAGCAGTGACAGTCTGTTGGCCAGACAACTGGATCAAGGGTGATCCACAACCTTGTGATTTTTGCCACAAGACTGGCAAAAATGCAAATGTTTTGCATTTGCTTCTCCAAGGTGAATCCCGTATAAATGGGGTGGTGACCATCTGCGTACACGTGTTGTGCTGTTGGCCCTTGGTGCAACCTTCACTGTGAGGCTCGGAAGTCTGGTTTAACATCTGATCCTGAGCTTGTTGAAGTTGCTGACTTGCCTCCCAGGCACTTCAGAAAGATCAGAATGAGGTCTTTGGAGAACAATCCAATTTTGAGTTCCTCGGTGTCTTTTGCATTAGTATGAATGTCCCATGAGCAGTGTCCCACGGGATGTACTGGGCAGCCCTGCATGGCCTGGGACTGGCTCCTCCACCAGCTCTGAGCTCAGGTCATCTTCCAGCATTAGTTCCCCCACAAATGGCCTCTTCTCTCACCCCACAGACCAGCAGTAGGGTAAAAACAATCTACTCACTCCATCTGCTCACAGATAGCACAGTTACAGGGAACTAATTGACTGATTCAGGCTTTTGTTACACAGAAAAATTACTCAGATTTGTTCAGGTATTTTTGAAGCTGTCTCTGCTGCTCATGGTGTTCCTCAGGCACTTACAGTAACTCATACCAAGGGAAAGAGAAGAAAGACCCAGCACATCAACTCCCTGCTGAATACAGTATGCAGCAACTACAGAGCCTTTTCTGCTTCTTAATATGTTTTTTAATTGGCCCATTCTAGTTTAAAGTGTCTTGTTTGGGTTTTTTTTCTAGATTTCCCACTGTGAGATCACCTTGGCAAAGTAAAGTCAAACAGTCATGCACAATGTGTGCAGCCTAAACCAGATGATTTCCATGTATCAGTCTACACATGGAACTGACTACGCTTCCAATTCATAATTTAGAAAAATCTAGTAATGCAAAAAAAAAAAAATATTTTGGCAAGAACAAGAAAGGAGGAAGTGTTTGTTAAATGCCTGATGAACAGTTGGAGAACTTTAGATCTGATTTCATTCAAAATTCTTGTATAACTAAGTGCAGTTTATTGCTGATTAACATGACCTAGTACTTGTTAAATGGGCATGACTGCAGTTTTGCCAACTGCACTGAAACAGAAACGAGTTCCCACAGTAACCTCACACTAATGTTAGCACAACCTGAGTACTACCAGGTGTGCATTTATGCAAAAACCCAACATTTTACTGCATATTTAACAGGAAGCACCCACTTTCCATTTTGCAGAAAATCATATACTTAAAAAGGGTTTTTTTCTCTATTTTTCAATTTTAATTTTTGCAAATCTTGGGAAATTATTTAATGGAATAAAAGAAACCAACATGATACGCTGAATTGCAAAAAATAGGAAGAAAGAAACAATAGGAAAAGAAAATATTAAAACTTCTTCTTCCTAGATATTAGGCAAATAAGGGAAGAGTTGAATTCATAATATACTAGCCAGACAATCTTTCTGGATTACCAGCATGTCTTTCATTAAATGAAGATTCATAAGGAGCCAATAGGTAAACTAAGCAATATATACAATCATCAGAAAAAAGGACCATCAAGTGGCAATAAGAGAGTCTTATACTTTAGTTGGACTATTGACTTCATGGAAAAATATTTTTAGATCAGACATTCTGGCCTGTAGAACCATAGACGTGCTTTACTGTATTTCTTCTTGTCACACAGATTATAGAATTGTCCTGTGAAACGAAGTTTGACTTTACCTTGTGGTTTCCTTTGCATCTATGATATGTGAATTAAGGGTTATTCAAGAGTTATGCCTCATTGCCTTCCATACCTCCATCCTTAGACTGCTGTCAAGTATTATTTATTAACTCTATTATAGTACCACATTGAGGCCCCAATCAAGATTATGCCCCTACGGTGTTAAACTCTGTACATTATAAAAGAAAAGATAATCCTTCTCCCAAATTCTTACATCAATATAAGTGAAAGATGCCAGCATAACATCCTATGGTAATGTAAAAAACTGAATTTTGTCAATGGATGATGGTAAGTCAGTGGCAGTGTCAAAATGAGCACAACTCCTCAGCTCCAGCCCCTGCTCCCAATCAGCAAGGATGTAACAAGAATGATTGTACAAATTGTAGGAGATAACTTTTTCTTGCAAAAAATTAATTTCATTTTCTATTTTACAGCTATCTGAATTGTGACTGGCATCTCTGCCTTACAGAAATAATGTGAATATAACAGAATGCTTATTAGCAGGAAGAAGAAAACTAAAACTTTATATTAGTTAAAAAGTCATCAATATGAGAGCAAGCATTTGTTCTACAGTATCTAATATTCTTCCCTTTTCAGTATCCAATATCCACTGGTTTTTCTCTATTCTCTCACTTCATTTTAGACAAGATGGAACCAAACTCCTTGGTCTCCTTGACCTAGTGAGCAACAAAGATATTTACATTAAAAGAGGTGAGGTTACCTTAAGTAGTTAAAAAAAAATCCCCTCCCATACTTACCCTCTGGTTTTTAAGAGCTACAGCATCAACTAAATAGCAGACAAATAGCTGAGTCTGTCACTATTGTAGCAAGCGTTTTAACAATACATATTTTAGGGGAACAGTATTTGGTGCTTAGCATATTAATTTGAGCTGTACCTGTCACTGAATTCCTTGATCCTAGCCTTCTTTAAAATAATAACAATTAGTAAAGAAAGGTAGTTCTTCACAATAGGAGTAGATTTTATGTTGATGTTTTTCTTTAATTACACAATGGAAAGGTTTAATTCCTGAAAGAAAACATCTCAGTTGCCACACTGTACCGGAAATCACCATGTCAGACGTGAAAAGCAGCAGGTAGAACTGAGATGATCACTTTAAACTATTTTCAAATGCAGACACTGGCAATGACAAAGAACTACTTTCACAAAAACTATTCCTGTTAAACAATTCTTGAAGTACCTAAACTTAGTCAAGAATTTGGAGATGAAATCAGACAAATCCTACTGCCTACAACTAGGTCTAGGCATCTGCATTTAACAAGAACCTTTTACAGATAAATTGGAGCTGAGATATATGCAGGTTGAAGAGCTCTTCAGAGTCTGTTCCAATGAAAATATTGTCTAAGTACATAAGCATTAGAGCTGAACAAATAATTCTCAATGAATAATTTATCTGATTGATTTCCCCTTTTTATTCTCTCCCTCTTCAGAGGCTATGCATGGACAGAACAAAAAGTATATTGAATTTATTCATTATTTGAAATTATTCACAATCTTGTTCAGTGAATAATTCTAGGCCTGAAAATCCTTTGAACTGCGGACTTTGAGTAGCTAATTTGCAGCTTACACCATAAAGGGTGTAATAACGAACTAACTATCTAGCCAAGCACAGTTTTTAATTGCAGGAGTCTGACATCTGAATGAGTCCTGTTTGAAATTCAGTTCAGTAGGTGTACAAATGCTCAAGCTAAAAAGTCATATTTCACAGGCATTTTTGCTACTTCAGTGCAAGTGTTCCAAAGATGGGTTTGAAGTATTTGGATACAAGGCTGCCCATTCACACAGTTCTGACAGGGCCCCCCTCTTCTAATGAACCTTAGCAATAAATAGATCAACATATTCATGAGCAGAAACATTCCACTTAGTATGAAAGCACATATCAATAAGACTATTAAGAATGTTCATGTGATAACTTTTGCATTACTGAGAGTTCACATGGACAAAGCAGGGAATGGAAAAATATTGCCTTGAAAAAAGTGCAAAGACTGAGTCAAGTCTGGCAAGTCTCCACAGAGCCAGAACAACATTCATTTTTTGTGCCCTCTCCTTCTCTGCTTTATTTACTCCTGTCTGTCCTTGACAGAATCATCAGTTTTTAAAGTGAACTTCTTCTGTGTTGCCATATCACTCTTCTCCTTGAAAGACTGGCTACAGAGAGCTGATCAAAACAGAGGGCAGGTAGACAACCAGGGCAGGATTTCAAGGAAGGCTTTAGCATGCTTTAAAGTGTTTCAGTGAGGGGCTTGCTGAGGTCAGAGGCAGCATTAACTGGAATTTGTCTGCCACTTCTTTGGTGTTTCTGGGTATCTCTAGAGGTTTTCTCACAGCCTACCTTTGAACTTCAAACTTTTAGTAAGCTGATATATATCTCACTCCACAATTTTGATCGTGAATCTGACCAAGGAAAGAAGCTAGAGTTTATTTACCAGCCATCAATCACCAAATAAATTATTTACAGATGTCTTCATTTATTTGACTCTTTCATTTATTTACTTATAACTACAGCAAATACGACCACCAGACAGTGTCCAGATGGAAAACAATCACCCCACACTGGAACCGTATGCTTCCTAAGAGAAGTTGAGAAATTATTTGAATTTCAGAAAGAAACAATTAGAAGTAAATTCAGGCTTGTTTTTGTAATAAACTCCCCTTTGGACACAGATGCTATTAAATCTTTCTGATGTATCACAAAGAAAAAACAGATTTGACCTTCAGAAAGAGTCCAAACTGAATGATAATCCTGTGTAAGTGGTAACTCAAGAGTAGACACTAATCTGTGCACTGTGTCAAGTATGAGAGTAACCAACCCAGGTAGCTTATCCACATACATGTCACCTGAGGTTCAGAGATGCTGACATGCTAAATGCAACACGTCAGAATTTACAAGGAGAGGAGAAGCCTTTTGATTACACCAGAAAATAAATTATTAGAATAGTTTTAGTAGATTAAATTTTAATATAAAACCTTACACTACTTGAAGTTGCTTAATAAAGTCTATAACTGCTTACAGTTATAAGCACTGAGATAAAATGGGAGTACAGTGAGATTGATCTAATGTAGATATGTAGAGATGACAAGGAAGAATATACCTCTATATTCTTCACTGTCATCTCACACACTTCACAAATCCAGACAAGTAATAGTTCTGCAGTAATATCTAACACTGGGAGTTTGCAGTTTGAGACGTTCTTCTCTGCATTTCCAGACTGTGCTGAAACAGAATCCAGACGATCATCTGGATCATTAGAGTCCAAAGCTCTACAGACACCACATCGTTGCTCAAATGGTAGAAATGATAGCTTTCATCTGCACTCCTGCAAATCCAGACACACTGCCATTTGTTCCTGCTGTGGCAGTGTATTTTGAACTTCAAGTTTCACCGGGTTGTGCCTTACAGGCAAAATGGATCACTTCTAACTCTAGAGAAAAATTAAATTAATTCAATTTCCAAACATCATTTAAAGATGTTTGTGTTCCCAGGTCAATTGGAGAGATTTTTTTTTTCAGTCCTGGCTCTTTCTGTTATTTCTTTCAGGGATATATAATGGGACAGAACCCTTGCAAGAATTCTCCCAAGGAATGATATTTGATGGTAGCTTGAAATCTAATGCAGTGCTTGGGTATTTAAAGAAATAAGTATTCAGGAAACAGATTCTATATAATAAAAAGAGCACAATGCTGTACTAGAAAGAACTGTATGGCCATCTTGTTTAAATAAGAGACAAGAAGATGATCAACATCATGCCTTACTAATAATACAACTGGAAGTCAAAACTGTGGAACTAATCTATCTTGGAGGGAAGAGTATATTTCTGTATTTCCTGTCTTGGAGGGAAGAGCAGATTTTTGCCACTTAAACTGCTTTCTACATCCAAAAAGATGGGTTTCATCAGAAAGCTTATTTCTTGTTGTAAAGAAGCTGAAATATTTGGAGATTTGCCAGACATCATGAATAGCTGGGTGTGCTAGGGATTTCTTCATATCAAGGACTACGTGTCCCATTACAAGACAGGGAAGAAAGACAAAGCCTTGAAAATCCTTATACACACAAATTCCAAAAACTTTAAAAACAGTACTTCACTTTTTAGGAAAATCAAAGATGTTTTTCATAATTGAAACAAGCAGGAGACCAAGTTTGTTAAACCTAAAGTGGCTTGGACCAGAACATCAAACAACAGAATTTCTGAAGGCTTAGCTATAGAGTGGCAAAGAGACCTTCCTTTGAGTTTTTCCTGTCCAGGAATCTGGGAACTGGCTTTGCCTTGGTTGACCTTCCCTAAGAGAATGCAGATCAGCATGGAATGTTTCACTTCTGGATGCTGTTACGTAAGGATGGAACATGGCTTGTCAATGACAGACTCCAGCTGATATATGTGGAATTTAACAGCTCTGAAATGCTTCAATTGCCAAGCATCTTCAGAAAATTCCATTATGCAGACAGAAGGTGATCACCATAAATTTGATATCTTACAGATCTTTTTTGCTGTTATTCACAATCAGTCTTCTACATTTTCAGCTCATGAAAGTACAGATGGGATTCACTAAACAATAAAGAAACTAAATTTACTTACACCTTTGGTTATATTTCAATATTAGTTTACAAATATGAAGCTGAGTCTCTGATCATAAGCAAACTAAACATACTTATAAAATGAAATCACCCTGTCCGTGGTATGGTTTCAAACTGCAATTTTCTTTCCTTTTTTTGTTTTGTTTTTCTGATATAGAATTACTTTTTTTCCAAGGCTACATAAATAGCAGATGGGTCAATCTTTAGGTCACAAGTTCTATATTTTCAGTGCCAGGTAATATTCATAGCACAGCAGGGCTAAATGATGCTCCACAGTTTGAGGACATTTGATGGAATCTTTCCTGTGATTACTGTAAGTGGTGGCATTTAAATGGCATGAAGTGGACATCTAAATCTTTGGATTTTGGAACTAAACTGTTGTGGGAAGATATTTTCAATGGCCAGCACAAATGAGCATCCATTAATCATCTTCCTTTATAACTAACTTTGATTGCATTGTCCAAAATTAAACAAATTAAGTCATTTTGACACAATATCATCCTTTTAAAAAGTGTGCAGCTTTTCACTTCCTGACACTACTCTGAACAGAGGAGCCCACAACTGGAGACAGCACCCAAGATGTGACCTCACCAGTACTAATTAAAGAGGCAGAATCACTGCCTTCCTTCCCCTGGCAACTCTAAATCATTATTGACTGATGTGCAGTTTGGTGTCCGCCAGGACCTCTAGGGTCTTCTCTTTCCAGCTGCTTGGACTGTGCTGGTGCCCGCAGTTATTCCTTCCCAGGGGCAGAACTTTGGATTTCTCTTTGTTGAACTCCATGAAATTCCTGTCAGCCTGCTTCTCCAGTCTGTCAGCCCTAGGAAATAGCAGCACAGCTGTCTGGATTATCAACCACCTCAAGTTTTGCATCATCCTCAAACCTGCTGAAGGTGCACTGTTCCATCATCTAGATCACTAATCTTGAACACTGTCCACCTGAGTACTGACCAGTGGGGTAGATTGTGGTCAGCTGGACATCCTGGTGCTGCTGAGCTCCTGAGATTTCTGCCCACCTCACTGTCCCACTTCCTAGTCCATACGACATCCGTGTGTCTGTGAGAACAACGTGGGAAGCAGTGGCAAAAGCCTTGCTGAATTCCAGACACACAGGATTGGCTCCTCTCCCCTCATCCACCAAACCAGTCACTGTAGAATGCTGTCAGGTTGGTGAAACACGATTTCCACTATATAAGTCAATGCAAATTACTCCCAGTCACCTTCTTGTCTTCAGATCATTGGAAATGGCTTCCATTAAGTAGCAAGTTGTTGGGGTTTTTTTCTTGATAGTGTTTACCTCAAAATTTTTTATGGATTAAAAAAACTTTTATTAATAGTGGTGCATTAATGAGTACAACAAATAATGAGACAAGTGGCAAAATACTCCAGATCTTTAAAGGTAGGGCAGAAATCTAAGCTAGGATAAATTTTAATTCTCTTAATTAACAGATTTATAATGGAAAAGCAAATTCTGAGAGAAATTATTAAAGGAAGCTTAGATTCTAATTATAGTTTCTCAGAAAAATATTTTTAAACATTGAAGTAATTTCCACTTTGAAGATTGAGAATGATCATAGTCTCTTCATGGCTCTTTCTTGCTCCCATTCAGTAGTTTTTTACCTGGGTTTATTTTCATGTTTATAAGAATAAACCATTTGCTGGTGAAATCATTAACATAAATCATTAAAATTAAAGTTTCTCTAATAAATCATTAAAAGGTACAAATATGAACAATGAAAAAGTTTTCTAAAAAAATTCTGATGAACAGTTTTGTGCTGACTCCACTTACAAAGAACTTTAAAACATTAAAAAGGGATAAGGTCTGGGGTCTTATTTTTTCTAAAAAAGTGGTGGAAATCACATCCTGTAAGTGCTGGTTCTGCATTAGGAACCCATGCGTTGTGATCAACAGGAGGAGGAGGCTCCAGCCACCCCTTGCTCTCCTCTGGTGTTGTTGCTATGGCAATGCTGAGCATCAGATTAGACCAGCTGTACGGAGTGACATGCTGTGTGCTCCCTGAGCCCCGACTTTGCTCTTTCTTTTGTTGTTATTTTTATTAAAATAGCAATACAGATTGTTTACACTGAACATGTGTAATAATAATGTGTGAAAGAATAAACTCATTAGACAGCAGAAGGTATTGTTAAACAAAAACCTCAAGGCAATTAAAAAGAAAAAGACATGCTGTATGTGTGATAAACCCTCACATGCCAAGACAGAGCCAAAAACTGAATGAAAACATCTCTGCAGTCACATTAACACGTTAATGTTCATCACTGGTGTTTAGGGTTTTTTAACTCTCCTCTCAAACCATTGTCAGAGTCAGGCACAGGCTCTGCAGTGCTGTCCAAAGTGGTGTAGAGTGTTCTAAAAACAGGTTACCATAAGTCTACAATGGAAATCTCCCAACTAACATAGAGCATCTTAAAAGAGAGAATTATAGAACAGCCATTAATAAATGAAAGATTGAAACTTCATTTCTGTTGCCTGTTGAATTTTTCACCTTATAAACTACATTTGATATCTTTCACTTATCTACTCTTCCTTAAAGGCTGCTTATGTCTAGCATTAATGTGGGGTAGGGTCACAAATTAATGATAAAATCCCCACTCTGCTTTTGTCTACATAAATACACACACACAAGGCTCTGACATCTTTACTCTAGAAAAGGAACACACAGTTTTAAGAGGTTGCATGTTTCAGAGACGCACATACTGTGGGAAACAGGGAAATCAGAAAAAGTTCACCGTTGTTTGAGTCCTGTGCAGTTGGTCTCTGTCCTTGTGGTAACTCAGGGTTTGGATGGCACATTGGCAGTGTTTTTCACATTCCATGCACTCTTTTGATACTTAAGCACTGTGACTGAATAGCTTTTAGTTAGCAGGTTTCCTCAATAAAACCCCAATCAAGCTGAAAGAAATTGTTTAATCCATGATTTGGTCTAAGACCAGGTCAAGTTGGTCCCATTTATCATCTTTTTAAGGTGGAGCTTTTAAATATGGACAGATGATACAGCTCTGAGTGTTGGAACCCATATGGAGAAGGTATGGCTCCATTACTATTAACAAGTCATTGTTAATACCTCTTTGCCAAAGTAGCAGAACACAGCGCCTGGTCAAACATAAAAGCCTTTGAAGGTTCTTATGGGAATTCAGTTAGACTTTCGCTGTGTAAATGCACAATTTGTTTCTACTATATAGACCTTGAAATGAGGTAGATCCCAAAGGCTATAGGAAAACATCTGCAAGATCCTGTATGGGTCAAATATTCTACTGATGTGATTTTCTCTTTGAAAATTGGTTGACAGATGGTTAGCAAGGTGTTCACAGTGTTCAGTTTTATTATTTCATTGTTGGCATTTGCGTCCAGTGCTCTGAAAATAACTCTGTGGATTCAGTACAATAACTACTGCCTAAAGGAAACATTGTTCAGTTATGTGAGGAAATTAAAGCAAGTCATTTCATTTCTTTTATTACCATTTATTAACTTTTCTCCATATGTAAAGTCAGAGAATTTAGAAAAGAGTTTCAGTAGAATTGCTCTTTTTGAAGCCCAGTCTTGCTACTTTTACTTTCAGGCTTGGCATTGGCCAGACTTATTAGCCAGATTCTGCAGAACAATTCTTTGTCCTGTTGTGTATCACCCTCAAACTCTAGCTCTTCATCACTACAAGTAGCCTAGGGAGAGCAGTGCCACTGGAACAATGATCATCAGGGGAAGAGCTGCTCATTTAAGGGCGCTTCTCCTGGAAAACAAGAACTATGGATGTGGACATTCTCTACAGACAAGATGATCAGAAAAGAGTAGGTTCAAAAGAAATATTATTTTTCTCCATGACAAGACAGGGAATAGTTTCTTAAGTTGTTGTTTACTTTGAGAGAGTAAGGTGTTCATCTTGGGAATTGCCTTATTTCTTTCAAAATAATCAAGGCAATTGGGCTACATTTCTAATCTCTGCTTAATACGAGGAATTGATTTATGTTTGAGCATCCTTTAAAAGTCTCAATTTACTTGGTAACAGCAACACTGGGGTCTCAAAAGTACAAATGCAGACACTAAGTCAGATGTGTTCTGTGGAGAATAGCCAAGAAAATCCACTACCGAATCTCAGTAAAACTAATAAATCTGAATAATTAATACACTGATCACAATCACAATCAGCTGTCAGGCAAAGAAATGTAATTCATTAAATAATAATGAGTTCTTTCTTTCTGATTGTTTTATCTCTGTGTATCTGTTTTAGACACACAGAAAACTGGACCATGAGAAAGACAGCCCCTTCCCTTCTTATTTCCCATTTATTAAAAACATGCTTGATAAATAAAACCTGAGAGGCGAGGGAAGAAGAAAATATATTATGCCTCAAAGGAAAGAGAAATTTGCTGGATACAACAGAAAAAAATTATTATACTTTTCCATGTGGAAATAATACAGCTAACAGCCAGCACACTAAGCCTGATTTCAGATCAGCATCATATGTTGTGTATGAACTACTTGTGTAACACAGGGGATTGTGCAGCTAACTCAGCTAATGCCAATGTCAGTCTTCAGGCTCAGCTCTACCTTGCTTTTGCTTGGAAAAGGTGACACTAAAATTTTTGGAGTGTTTTTGGGTTTTTTGTAAACTTAGTTAAATCATCATTTTAAAAATACAAACAAACAGAAATATGTCTTCATATCAAATAGAGGCAATTTGGGCTTAACAGACAACTATCTGCCCTTTTCCAGGCACTGCAGGAGCCCTGCAAAGCAAATGGAAATTGGGGTAGGAGAAAGAGCACCAGGATTTTTGTGTTTATCTGCAATACTTAGTTGGTTTTGGTTGTAAATCAGTCCAGTCCTCATGTTTCTGCTGGCCCTGAATTAGGCACCACACCTCAGTTAGGAGAACACCTGCAGTTCCTCACTTCATAGCTATGTAAAGAAGTGCAGAGCTCCACAGGGCAAGTCTAACTGCAGAGCAAAGGAGCCTGATTTAATCACCTAGATGAGGTGTCTGAGCATAATCAGGGTAAATTAAGGGAGTCTGATTAATTTTGTTGCATTTCTGAGAGAAAAAGGGTTCTGTGCTCTTTGCAACAAGGTGCAGTTGTTTTACAGTACCTGTAGGCCCCTCAGACTGTGCCAGAAATGGTGCCAGCTTTGGTGGGGGAAAATCAGGGCTTCACAGGATACCTTGCACCACCTTTACTCAAAACTGGGATGGCTACAGTTTGATTTGGAGCAAACCAAAAATGCTTACTGCAAAAGTGCATGTCTGGCAGCATACTTATCATTTTAATAATAATGGCTCACTGCAACAGTATTTCTAATATTTTTTATCTTTTTTTTTGTCATGAAAATAGATTAATGATGCATTTTACAATTTTCCAACACTGTTTCTTGCAAGGCTCAGGCATTCTGCTCAGACAGTTGACTTCTCTTCTGTGAGCTGTGCTCCAGTTTGCTCTATGCAGTCTGCTGCATGTTGAATATTCATCTGTGTTTCTCCTCAGTCCATTTCCAGATTTGTGATTCTTGTAATTCATGACAAAGGCTTTAATGACTCTGGAAAGGACAGCCACCTCAATCTCATTGTTTGCACAATCAAAAGATCATAATCCAGCTGCAATAAATCTCAGCTCTGATGAGAAATAATTTGGCATTGCCTAAACATGACATGAATACGTTACAAAAAACCTCTCTTAGTTTCTAACTTGCAGCTTGAAGCTAAGAGCAGTGGATGAGATCCAAAATCTACAGAATACTTTTTGGTCTTGGCCTTCGAAGCTTAGTAAGACTTTCTCAAACTGTGTTTTATAACCCTGCTATATATTTTCCCTTGTAAAGCCCATGTATACTCTTGCAATTTTTTTCCCTCACTATCCAGTTGAAACCAGCATATTCATAGAACGATCAAAGTACAAATGTTGACATTCACACTGCTGGACATTTAAATAAAATTCTTATATAAGTATCTATTAGGCAAGATTTACTTCATGCCATTTTCAATCAACTACACAGGCAAGCAGTATATATAGAAAAATAAACCCCCTATTCATACTTACACAAATATTTCATGTACACTTTGTTTATTCATTGGAAGAAACTGAGCATATCTTCCGCAGTTTTACCACAGGTCATCTGAAGGGCAGTATCAGGATTCCTGTGATCCATGTAGGCCTCCCAAGGGGGCACAGAACAAGACCTGTTTGATCCAACACCTGCTGTGAAACTATCACTTGGATACTTTTTTGTAAATTTTTGCCAGACTGTGAATAGTATAAATATGTAACAAAGAGCAACAGGAAAATCAGCTGGATATTGATGAAAATACCATTAGTAGCCACTGATCAATCATTTCAGACTACCTTTTCTCTCCTTTTTTTTTTTTTTTCTTTTTTGTTCTGCTGGCACTGCAGCTTCAGCATTAGCCAGACTCAGGCCACCACATAGTTTTCAACTACATGTTACCCCATTGTGCTTTTGCTACAGTCTAGAAGGAATGCCCACACAATGCAAAACATGGCAACTGGCATTTTTATGCAGTATATGTGACCAGCAGGTAACCTGGAGACCATTCTATGAGTGTTCAGAATACCCTGATAGGGTTTAGTAATTCAGTTTCTAGGAATCATCAAATTCTAATTTCACAGAAAAACTTGAGCAAAAATCTGCTTAATTGCCAGATAAATTCTTGGAGGGCTGCTTAGTTTTGTTTTAAGTTTAGGTCCTCTGGAACTTGACAAAAAGACCTTAGGGAATGGGTTTGAGTAATGATTTTCTGAAGCCATTAAACTTAACAATGACTTCAAAGATTTAGCATCTGTTTTTTAAATGTTCGCATGAGGCTGACAGTTGGTATACAATGTTTCACCCTATTGCAGTTGGCAACTACCAAGATATTAAATGTTACATAAAATACAAACTTCCCCTGAAACCATGGTTCTGATCAGGAAGAAGACTATGAAATACGACATCTTTTTGTCCATCTGCCCCAGGTGAGGGTTTAAAGTCACTTGACTTGCTGACACACGTACGTTTAGGTCTTTAATAATTTGCTAGCACTAAAAAAAGTCAAAGCAGTGAAGGCAGAGTGAGTTTCATTCCCTCTGGCTCACGTATCAGGAGCTGTTAGCAAAATTCCAGCTCTGTGGTGGGGATGTGTGAGTCCAAAACAAACATGATGTTTTTCAGATGCTAGACTGTGTTTAAAACTCTGGCACTTGGAAAAATTTATTTTATTTTATTACTGTAAATTGAACAAGTTTAATTAATATCAGCTCACTGACAAACAAGTATTCTGGTTTAATGTTTGGTTTTCACACTGTGCAACAAATCCTGGCACACAAGTCTTTGTAAAAGTCAAAGGCCCAGACAGCAGAGCTAATGTGGTTCCACTCTGCAGCTATAAGAGCGAGAGAATCAAAACTGTGCAGCCCCCTCGCCTTTATGGATGAGCTCTTCCATTTCATTTTACAGGCTTAAAGCGTGGCCAGAGGCTCTCAACTTCAACAGTGCACGGAAAAATTTCCTTTTGGGAGAAACTTACGTCATCAGCTGCTAGACCTGTCCTGGGTCGCCATAGGTAGTGTGAAAAGGGAATAATTTACTGTTCCTGAAGCTCAGATTATCTCCTATTTGTCCATTCACCCTCAGCATGACCTACGCCTCCTGTGAGTTAGCTCCACCATTTGGCTCTTAACTACACGGCTCTAGTTGAATCAGTAATTTTATCTAACAAAAGCCACATAGGAAGAAAATAAATGAAATGCTGGCTTTTTAATGCCCCTGACCACAAAATGTGATGGCACTGCTTAGTCACTGGGTTTCTAACTGATTGCTACCTTGTGCACAGGTAGCCACTGTTTGTGATCAAGATGTCAAACAAACAGTTTTATGTGTTATTACAAACTGTAAAGCAGGCATAGTCTGGACACTGTATTTGAATGGAAGTGTGTAAGTTCTTGGGAAAGAAACAAATGAAATTTCAAATCTCTAAGACAATTATTTCAATTTGTCACCAGTTCTCTCCTAATTTACTTAGTTCAGAGCAAAACAAAGGAAAAAGGTTTTAATGACTTGCCTTTCATACGTCTTTGTTTGAAAGAAAGATGGTAAAGAAGAGGGTATTTCTTAGCTTTGAAAAGCCATGGCAAAGTTAAGATTGGGCTTCTCCTCCTTCTTCAAAATAGTTTATTGAAACTAAAGAGTGCAAAGAGGAATCCTACTGAAAGAAAGTCTGTTTATGTAAAACTTGTGGAAGACAGTGTTCCAGAACATTAATTTATTTTAAAATATTGGCCCTTAATACTGCCAAGATTAATGAAACCAACTGTCATCTGCAGAGGAAGTTCCAGTTTACAAGACAATGCTGTTATGAATTATGTGCAGGATTTTTTTCAAGATTTCAGAAAATTTTGGTAGAAACCAAGTGTGCAATACACTTATTTGATATAATTCTCCACTATTTAGCTCCCTTTTTTTTCCCCAGCACCGTATTTGGCTACTGATAAACAACTATCTTCATGGAGTGGAAGGTGTCCAAGACATGCTCTGATAAATAAGGCACATTTTCCCTAGGGATTTAGGGTGACATAATAAGTTGAATTCTGATTCAAAGGCAGATCTGGACATAAATGCAAAATAGTACTGTGTGGAATCAGCAACTCTGCCTGCTAAAATTTGTTTGCAGCTTCTTCTGTGGCATAAAATGTTCACTGTATCTTTCTATAGCATCAAAACTTTCATCTGTTTTGATATCAGGTTTCTAGAACTCCCTGAGTATTAGTGAGCATTAGAGAAAGCTTTCACCAGGGCTCATTTCCTTTGTTGAGGTCATAACCCATTTCTTCTTATTCTCTCATTGATCAAGTTACCCAAGATTCTCTGGAAGGTCATAGACAATTTTTTCTTTGTAGTTTCTTAGAGGGAAATTCTGGTCTTTTAGTCTTCTTTTGATTCAGTTAAAAAAATACAGATCCTTCACCGATGCTTGTTATATAGAGCTGGTATATTTAGCTGGTATAAAGCAAAAAAGTTAACTATTAATTTATAGCTTCCAAGAATTTGGGGCTGTTATTCCCTTACATAATACTGGCATTTTTAATAACTTCCATTTCCTCTCTTATGACAACATATGTTCTACAAGAAGTTTAAGACTGCAGTATACAATTTGCCATAGCTACTACAATTCCATTGATTTCCACATAATTCTGTCATCTATAACCTAGATACTCCTTTTCTGTCTATACTGAACCAGAGAAGGCAATAAAGGTCTTCTGTGTAGAGTTACTGCCACTGTGGGTCTTACCCTTTACAGATGAGAAATGAGCAATTCACTGTTGGTCCTTCTAGACCCTAAGAGCACCTAGTAACCATTGGAAGACCAATAAAAAAGGAAGTTAATAATTTCTGGATGTGGCACTCACTTCTCTTTTGGCTATTAGCTAAAGGCTGTAATAGCATTAGCTCCTTTGAAATAACATTTTTTTCTGGGATGTTCTACACAGGTTCTGACGCTCAGTGCTGCCAGTAAAAAATATCAGAGATCACAGCCTGGCCTCAAAATGCTGCTCACTACCCAGTTTGGATCCTACAGAGGAAAGGATTAAAGCCTGTCATTCAGATGGATAATGCAAATTTTATGTTAGACCAACGTTAAGCCAGCAGCTCTCTGGACATCCTTTGAGATGAGTTTTCTTATGATTGCACTTACACTAAAATCTCTCTTGAATGAATTTCAGCCTCCTCTTCTGTCTCTGCTCCCTTAATTGCTTCTTCACCCTTTAACCACATTCTCCAAACATATGCTCTTGTGATATATCAGGCAGACCAATATAAGGACACCACTTTTGATCTTACACTGGAACTTCCATTTGTCAGCATAAAATTTATATTTCTTAGTTATTTAGTTTTGCACAGTTTGCCAAAGAGGTTTTAGCCAGGACAATATCTAGATACCACGAATTCTAGCTTTCAACCTGCAGAAATAAATCATAAGCATTAGATGCATAATTCACTTTCCTGGGTAGATTTGTGTTTCACTAAGCCCTGTTAATAAATTTTTATTTAACGTAAGGTTTTCTCATTTTTGTGATCATGTGTTTCAAAGTACTGAGCCAGAGAGTAGAACATATGTTTCATCAAGAAATCATAAGAGTTATGCACAGATAGATTCCTGCTTTTAAATTCTACCCAAAAGCCTTTGGAAAGGAAAAAGTAGACATGTGAAACTCAACTGTTGCTTCAGATAGAATATAGGTGGACTTCAATCCCTAAGGAAGCTGCATCCAGAAAAGAGATAAAGTTGTTACTCCCTCAACACTAAACGAAGTTCAAGGGTAATTCACAGGCAACAGCAGCAGGGAGAAAAGTTAAAATTCTTCACAATGAATTTCCCCAAATAAATTTACCAAAAGTGCTGGGAAAACAGAAATCATTTGTAAATATGGACTGACTGTATCACTTGGGTGATGAGTTTTAATCAGGGATCACAGAAAGGCTAGAGTCTTTACTCAGGTAAATTCCTGCTCATTGCAATAGGATTTTGCCTGAGCAGACAGAGGAGAACATGAGTGTAAAACGGAGGAATGTGACATCCTGGCAAAACCTGTCCTGTTCATGGAAATAGCCTCATATCAAGGCATGTTGGGTGCTACACCTGAGTCAATAGGTGCACAATTAGACAAGCAGGCAGTAGATTTGAATTAACTTTTAGACAGTGGGTTTGAATTAATTTTATCTAAGGACAGCATTCTCTGAAATTATTGGTGAGGTTAGGAAAAAGAAATTGGTTTTAATTAGAGCCCTGTGAGCTGTGTGGTTCCACCTTCCAAATTTGGCTTTAAAGAATTAATTAAAACCCTAGAGTTTATAGAGGTTTATACTGATTATACATCCCACATCACTTTTTTTCAGGTGATAAGGTACAGACTACTGTATCCTGGCAAAATTCCAGAGTGGATAATTGCATTGCCTTGCCAAGTTTTAATTGAATGAGGTGCTCTTCCTAACTTTGTCTCACAGTAAATTACTTTGTGTTGTTATGCATTGTTAATTACTGACCACACAACTCCAGAGGAGCCTGACTTGCAGAGGTATCATATTGCCATAGTGTAATCCAGAAAAGGAATAAAGCTAAAGCCCTCAAACATGTCTAGAAGAAAGATGACAGGGCAGGACTGATGTAGTAACCTGTCATCCAAATTTCACTTCTCCTCTCTCTTCATGCATTTAAAACAAATATCAGTGTAGACTGGCAAGGGAACCCTTCAATTTCTTTGAGTATGTTCTAAGTGAAGGACAGACTCAGGTACAATTCCACAGCTTCTCAGTGGTTTGTTGTTTTGGTGATTTGGAGCCAATTCTGTGAAAATCACCAATGGGCTAATTGGAGATGCCTCAGAATACCCTTGCTGGGGCTGGAGGGGGGGATCTGCTTGGGGTTTTTTTCCAGAGAACTGTTATTTTTAGTAGCCAAAACTGTTTGTGAAACAAGAGCATATATCTTTTATCCCAAAGCATGTTAGCATAGATACTAAAAAAGTTCTCTTTCAATATTTCAAATTAGGAAATTAGGCAAAATAGGAGGAGAAAAAAAAAAAGTCCAAGCAATTTTGCATTTTAAAACTTTAGAAAGAAATAGACTGAAGAAAGTAGAAACCAAAATAAAATATTTCCCAAACATCTGGTGAAACTTGTGTACTCTACTTTTTTGCTTGATTGTTCAATAAGAACTGTAATTTCAGCTTTTTAACCAACCCAGTATAAGAAAAATTCTGAGAAGTTGTCTGAAAGCTATGTCTTTCCTATATACAAAAATAATTTCATTTTTTAATGACCATATTTATTTCTGAATAATGTTCAGAATTTAAATTTATATCACTTAAATGTGAATTTATACATACATGTATAATTAATATGTATATAGAAAACACATGTAGAAATGTAAATATTTTACATGTATATTTATTTGTACAAGTAACAAAACAATTTTTCTCTGCACTAATTACCATTGACCAGTGTGACAGTTTAGTTTGAGTACTCAACTCAGGTATGATGTGAGGCAGTTCAACTCCCTCAAAAGGCAGAGAAAAAAGGAATAATAAGAAGGAAGCACAGCCTACATGAGGGAACAGGGGGTGCCTCAGAGTGCTGAGATCTTAATCATAAAACTACACTGATTTTGAGGAGAAAAGTTGTATCCCCTCTAGTTTTAATACCTTGCAGGGCCTTCTCTCATACCTAGAGTCAAGGGGTGCAATTTGTAATTTGTGTAGTTTAAGGCATATTTTTTGAGATATTCATTACTTTAGGCATTGTTCCATGACATCCCTATCCCTTCTCTGGAAACCAAAGATAGTAAAGGCCTGCAGCAGACTTGAAATCAGGATTGCTAAAGTATAAACAAGCAAAGAAGGAAGAAATTGCTCCTGAAGACAGTTGCTGTGAGGAAATAATGACCACATACAAATTCTCTAGGAAGTTGTGAAATTTGCTTTAGGTTGTTGAAGAGTTCATCTACCTTTTATTCCCCTTGTTCCCTAAGAAAAAAAATACAATAAATTTCTTGAGCAGAATGATTTTAAATGATTGAGGAATCTCCCTTCAGTATCCCAAACAGTTGTTTTATTGGCAACTGAATCCCCTTTTTCATTACTCTTCAAAGATCCCTCCATTTCAATTCTACTTGTTCACATTCTGCTTCAAATAATACCCCACTGAGCTGACCACATGCAGGACTGTGTTCCAAGACCTCTTTTTTTAATAAAAATTCTCTTTCAGTGTCTCCACACC
The DNA here is from genome assembly GCA_013397795.1 of Orthonyx spaldingii. Lineage (NCBI taxonomy): Eukaryota > Metazoa > Chordata > Aves > Passeriformes > Orthonychidae > Orthonyx > Orthonyx spaldingii. The sequence continues at coordinate 1,528,156 of VZTJ01005902.1, forward strand.
ATGAAACAAATCACATAGCTTCATAAGCCATCAGACAATCCTTTCAGTTTCTCGTGCAGGCGAACTGAGCCTTTTTCATCTGATTAATTCACCAAGCAAGCTGATCTGGGAAGCATAAAAAGCTTCTGAGGCAGGGTGAGAATCAGCAGCTCATATTTTATAATGGCATCACTAATGCCCCAAATTAAGTGCTGAGGCTGTTTTGCTTGGCAATATCATTTCATGTTAATTTTGGATGGGACCGAAAATGAAGTTGTAATCTCTCTCTGTCATGCTGCGACTATTTCCTTGACCATCTCCAGTGCTGCATTTTATGAGGATATGGCTGTTACTGCTGGGTATGGAAACCACTATACAAGTAAAAGCTCCTTGAGTTCCTGCCCCAAAGAGTTCACAGATCCGTGCATTCATGCACAGAGAGGGCACCCTTGGGGTGGTGTCTGGCTCCACACAGGGGTGGCCAAGAGGACCCAGAACAAAGGAAGGGTCTGGAGCCCAGATTCAATGAATTTGACCTCAACCTCCAAGAGAAAATGAACCCTCGGAATGAGTTGCAAGCACAGGTCTCACATGCTGCACTGGAAAGGCACCACATCACCCCTCCTGACCAGTCATTAGCAGATCCGTTCATTTTGTTGCAGGAAGGAATTTAAGCGAAGGAAGTTCGATTCTTTGAAAAGCAGAAGTGACTCTTTTTTTCCTTGCCTTGTGTACTGCTTTAGTGATTTTGGTTGACTCTGAGTAATTTTTAGTTTTTTTCTTTTCTGAAGATTCAGGCTATGGTTTTTAATGAACATGTAGTATTCCATGTGAACAACCAGCATTACTGGTCAGCATCTGCTCTAGGGTTCTAACATGAGGCACTTGACTTTATGAAAGAATTCTTATATTTTTGCTAATTTGCAAAGGTAATGAATTAATTAGTCTTACAATCTTTAGACCATTTACTCAGGTTTGGTTTGTGTGGTTTGAGGGTCAATCGATATTGATATTTATAAAAATATGTCATTTTTAATACAAAAATATACTTCTTGGTCTTGGTTTTCACACAAGAGTGGATTTTGCTCCCTCAGAGCCTGTCCCCTTGTCAGCTTCAATTTATATCAACCAAAATGATCATGTTCCCAGCTATGAACTCTACATTTATTTCATAGATGCATAAAAGGTCAAGACCTCAGATTTTTTTTTTTAATCTATGTCATTGTGATTTTAAAAGAGCCTAAAGGATCAACAAGACCAAATTAAAATAAAATAAGATAATTGTGCGTTCATTCACTTCAGATCTTTGGATACTCAGTTCCAATTTGAAATAAGCACACATTGGTAAGCAAGTCAAGCACAGAAACGTACACTGCACTATTTTTGTTAAAGCTGGCCACTTCATAGCTAATTTTTACCTTCATTAAAATATTTTAATCTATGTCTTTCAGTATATAAAACATCAAAGTTTCATTCTACAACTACCATCTCAGAAAGAGATCAACTCTCAGTAAGACCCTTGCCATTTTCTTTGATCTTGTAGAGACCTGGGGATTTTAAGCCTGGTGTTGACTCTTTCAAGAATTTTAGAACTAATTGCTTAATGTTTTTATTGTGTTCTCTTCTCTAATTTAATACAATGTTTTATGAAGTTGTTAGGGACTGCAATCTCTGTATTACATTTTTGCTGTTAGTGATGACATTTCTAGGCAAATTTCAAGCTAAAGGGAATAATTTATAATCTTCTTTATTTTGTTGATAAGAACTCCTTTCTGGTGATCCTGTTAGTCTGGGCTATAATTTTTCTTCTGCACACATATAATATTGCAATGAAATATGTAGCCTTCTTTTGTCTACTTAGATTCAGTGAATATTCACTGTTTGTTGTTTAATTCAGTGTAAATTACTTCATATCTGAACCAGAGGCATGTATGTATTGTTTTAAAACTGACTAAAATGCTGTGGAGTGTTTATTGCCAAGGAATAAGTCTGGATTCTGCTAAAGGCAATAGCAAGCTCTCATGAACCTAAAGAGAATTAAAGTTTCCCTGAAATGCTCAAGTACCAGAAGGACTTGCCCTAAGCAACCTTCAGTGTAGGATATTTAGACACACCACTTTTCCTGTCCATCCAAAAAATTCCTCTCTCACTGACAGTCACGACTGAACCCACTTTATCTCCTTCACAGTATACAAGAAATTCAGACCAGCTCAACTGTCTGCTAAGGAGTCCAATGGATATTTTGTGCTCATAGTGGTTTTCACCAGATCCTCGGCAGAGGGTACAGTGGGATTATCACACCGACTTACACTTCCTTAGAAAATGCTGTTTCTTGGAAAGAGACTTCACTGGAAACTGCTAGTCTAGTTCCACTATGTTAACTGAAGAAGCTGTTTATACGTGATGGCTAATTGCAATTGATTAATATGTGAAGAGGTAGGACCTGATCTATGTGAGTGACTAATTCCAAATCAGTTTAATCTAGAGAGAATGGAGCAGAGGGAAAGCTTCCTTCAAGCTGAGTTGAACGAGGGGCACAGAAAGCATATATGAAATTTGTGCTCTGCAGGACAGACCAATCTCAGTAGGTGAGTGCGTTCTGCACTTTCCTCTGAAGTCTTCAAAATAAAGCCTTCAAACACACAGCCCACAATAACCTGCAGTCTCGGTGACAAAAATCACAAATGCCACACGGCAAGAGTGGCAGTTGAGAGAAACTTTTTGCCAGGAGTAGATTAATATAAGGTTCTTGGGGTTTGCTGTTATCGGAGTAAATAGAGGCAGATGAGGATCCAAGAAGACCAGGCTGTAAATCTAACATTCAGAAGGACACACTCCAGTAAAATCAGGATTATCATACAATTTCTGCTCTTTCAACTCACTGTTTCCTCTGCTTTTCAGCCACCTCCGCTTTGTCTCTAGCCTTAGCCAACTAACATTAGTGATCTGGTGTTTCAACTCAGGTTTCTGCATCATTCAATGTACCCTGACAATTTTTGGAGACCTTCAATACACAAAATTCTGATGGCTCAAAGCATGTATGGAAATCAAATAACAGAATCTTTGAGCTTTAGTTGATGCTGTCACAGTATGTTTTCTGCCTAGATCTGGATTTTCTTTTATAGAATAAAAGAAATGAAAACAGATTGCATGCTAATCCAGTCTTATTTTCAGTTTATGATGGGCATGTAGGAAGTTGACGATGATGAATAAATAAAAGTATCATGCCAAGTAAATATTATTCATTTGTAGTCACATATGTACTGGTGGGCACATCTTTGGGTTTCAAATATCATCCAGATGGAAAAACATCTGGAATTAAAAAAATATTAGGCAAAGAGTGCAATATCTGAAAGTCTAATTATGGAACTTTTTTTCTGGGTCCAATAGTTCTGTAAAAAATTTGGAAAAAAGAAAAGGACAGGAGTGCAAACCAGTGTACATCGAGTTGTGAATATATCAGGTTGTATGCATAGTTTTTAAAAATCAACTTCAAGTTTTAAGATGCTGCTTTCCTGCCTGGACTCTGAAGAGCATGATTAATAATGTAATATTTTAACTCCATTTAAATTTCACTCCTGTTTTGACAGTGTTGTCTTGTTCCTACACAGGAATAATTTCTGAAATATTGAATTCTGAGTGTAAATGGTTATTCATGATTCTCAGGCTTTCTAGTGAGCACAGTAGACATGCTTTGCATTGTCTTTTTTTCTTCTGTATGTGACAGGTCATGCACTACTCCAAATGTTCTCACATGGGGTCCACAAGTCATTTACATAATATTAAGACCTAGTTAATAAAATGTCAACAATTCTGATCTTTGGCAAATACCATAAATATTAAATTACATTGCTGATACACCAGTGTTTATCACCTGGTGTCAGAAAAAAAATGGTTATTTAATAAATCAACCTTTGCCATAACGACTTTTGATGTAAATACCATCTCAGTGCAATTTTTAGGGTTGTACTTAGAGTTCTGTATAAATGCTTCATCACAAGAAATTAGACATTGCACAATTTCCTTTGATTTTGTATCACCAGTATGGGGGGTTGTACATACAGCTTCTGCAGACTTCAGGATATTTTCTACTGGTTTCCTTTCCATGAAGTTAAACAAAAATTATATGAGAAATGAGGTTCCTAATGCGAAAAAAACCTTCCCTTTCTTTACTGAAATTTCAGTCCTTAATTTTTTTTCTCTTTAGAAGTATGTATTGTTAAATAATTTTTGAAAACATTTATGTAATTTTTTGATTTTTCCATAATACTAAGCTGCACTGACTATTACCATGGAAAAGCTATAAACCATCTCCAATAGAAGTAGATATTTTTTACTAAGGATTTTTTGTATTTCACACTATTTCAGAGCTTTGATATCACCAAGATTGTATTTCACTGCTGTTACTTAGCTACCATGAACTATTGCTTTAAAAAAACAGGAAAACATTAAAAGATTTTTAATTAAGAAAATTCATGACAGCATTGAGTTCCTCCAGCATTTAGTGCAATATCCTTTGCTTTTTATTTTAAAAGCTTAATTGAGAGCTATAAAAAATTCCCAGTTAAGAATTTAGAACTCCTCAGTTGTTACACGAGAGCCTTAAAATACATTCCTATCAAAAGATTTCCCACCATAAAATAGCAAGCCCAGAGACAAGAAAAAAAAAAAAAGGGGGAGAGATTCCACACAAGAACTTGCAGCTACAGAGCTTCATGGCTGAAACAAATTGTTTTGCCTGTTGGTCAGCTGTTGACAATACCTGCAAGGTAAATATTGTCATAAATCCCAAATTCTGAGTGAAGTTGTAGAAGTGGTAGTGGGGCATGATACATTTCCAGGAAGAGGGTTTTGTTAGAGGAATAGGGGACCACAATTCTCATACTCAAACAGGAGTGGTGAAATCAGCATTTATTATTATGAAAGTTTCAAGAGGCTAAAAAACGTCTCACAGAAAAAGCAAGCCTGATAAGAAAAAGTAAATTAAAAAAATAAAAATCCCTGTAGAGCTTCACTATCAATGGGGTTTTTTTTTTCTGTCAGTCTGTTCTTCAACTTGAAAATGCTTGGGTATGTGCTTGTTTTCAGGATTTATATACTTGCATTTAATGCTTATACAGTCTAGACATGGGGAAATTTCTGAAGACACAAAATGCACTTACATATTCTTTGAAAGTGGGAGTTAAGCTTCCCAGCTCAAATTTGGCCCGGGACACAATTTTTCATTAAAGAGTCTTGACAGAGGTTTGGCTTTGGTTTCTTAGCAAATGAACTCTCCATTATTTCAGCATTCCAGGGGGAAATAACTACAGACATATTTTCAAATGGTGCCTAATTTTGAGTATCCCAGCAAATGATCTGTCTTCTGAGATCAAATAGTATTAGTCCTGATTTTCAGAATGCAACAGTCCTAATGATAGCAAGAGTTATATTGTTGATAATTTTTTAACTACCTTATGAATAAAGTCCAAACACAAAATATCCCATGGAACTCAGTTCACATTTTAGTATACAAATATCGGACATAAATATCACTCTTAGTGTATGCGATCAAATAGCTTGTCTGCTTACACTGTGCAGATTCTTCTGCTGTAAAACCAGCAGAAAATGAATTCAACCTCAGAGAAATTCAAAACATTTATTTTTTAATGGGAAATTTAAGTGTATGAAGTTAATTAAAAGAAAAGTATATTCTCTAATGCTACTGATTTCAAAAGTACTTTACAATGATATCTCTCAGGTTAGTTATATTTCCTAATTTCTAAATAAGATACAAGATTAAGTGATTCAGTAGAAATATAACCGATTTTCTACCCAAAGCCACATAAACAGTATTTGGTTATAAAACTTTAACAGATCCATTTATGTACTAAATTATTTAAGCAAATGTAATGCTTCCAAATTGTATTGTTTTGCAAGGTTTCTCTTGGAACCTTTGCCATTTATCATACATGTACTTCTGTCTTTTTTCTACTCAGAAGCACAGCATGAAAAAACTTCATTTCACATTGAAACATCACTACGTGGAACAGTGTGATGAAATGAGACACAGGAGGAGAGTTTGTGTTATACTCTGGTAAACAGTTGGGCTACAGGAAGGATAGCATTTTACGCTGTGACTGATATATCAATTGTGAGTCCTAAAATATGACTGATCTGAAAAGGGGAGTTCTGTCTATGACAGACTGTGTGCATGTGAAAGATTACAGGTAACATGCCTAGGCCTGCTGGGAGGTCACAACCTAAATCTCACCCAGGAGTTAATATAACTATGCAATACATTCTGGTAAAATTATATCTCAGGTAGACTTAATGTCACTCTTCTAAATAGAGCAATACAAACAACTAAGGCCCCAAGCTTGTAGATAAGACCCTGATGTTACTTACATGCTTTAGGTGAACGAGTACTTCCAAAAAAGATCTACAAGAAAAGCAGGTGTCTAAATGTTTGCAGGCTCAGTACTGGCAGCTTTGTAGAGCAGAAAAATACTGCCCATCTCTCACATAGTATTCCAAGAGCAACGTGGTATTAATGCTTTAACACTGACCTAAAGCATTTCAGATTTTTAAAAAGCTAAAGACAAAATTGTAAAATATAATTTTAATAACCTTCTAGATTTAATGAAGTGTGTTCAGGTTTATTTGAAAATGTGAATTTAGCCATTTGATATGGTTATGTACATTAATACTTTCCCTGGGTGTTTTTCACATCACGTAATGCCTGGCCTTCCACACAGTCCCACGGAAAACACTGGCACTACTTCAAAAGCCAAGCCACAGCGTGGACCTGATTCAATTATGTACATAAGTACGTGTTTAGGCAACAATTTATTGCTGTGAATCATACAGCAGTAAAGATGACAAAAGTCTAATGTTCAGACACCAATATATTGCACTGAAGCATATAGCAGTCAGGATGAAGAAAGTAAAATCTTTAGATACCTATCATGCAATTAACTTTATATAAAAATATTTCTACATCTCTTAGGAGCACTGTATGTGTGACAAACTGAAGAGAAGTGGGGAGATAAATCTAGCATCATAACCTACACTTAAATGTAGAAACAACACACCAGTGTTTCAAGTTTAAAATAATTCATATTGTAAAATGAGGTTGTTTTTAATATGTGAGCCTTGAATCCACTCAAAGCTGTTCTGTTTCCTAACCTCATTTACAGAAGTGTTTCTCATCATGGATAAGCTGTGAAAAGATGGCTGGGGAAAAAAAAGTTGCATTGATTAAAAGGGAAATTCCTGAAACAATGTCAGTTGAAACCTCCCTCTCTGAAATGCCTCTTCTCCCGTAACCAGCCATATTTATCCACTGTAGCACTATTATAATCAGTGGAAACATTCCTCTTGACTCCAGTGAACAGAAGATCAAGACCTACAAGTGACCACATGTGTAGCTCTATCTCCTCAACAGTGGTTTTTAAAACTTTTGAAATATATCGCTGGTGCTTTAATCATTTTCACATAGGCACTGCTTTACTTTTCTCAAAATTAGGAGAAATTCTAAAAAACTTTTACAATGGAAATTGAAACTGCTTTAATTTCTAGTGCTTAATGAAAATGGTGAAAAATGGATTAGGATCATCACTAGATTTTTTTTTAGAAATTGATAGGATCAACTATTCTCTGTTTAATTCCAATGGTTTTTTGATTGTTAAAACAGTATTGGAGTGGCACTGAAACATGTATTTTATGTATGTGAGCCTTAACATGGTTTCATGTCACAGAAGATGCTACTATGAGACTGGCCACACTGACAGCAGGAAACTAAAAAATACAAGCTTAATTAAATAATTATCAATAAAAGCGAGAGGCAACACATGAGGAAGACTGCTAGTTAACACTGGGCCACAGTAAGGAGAGAAGTGCTCCCCAGAGCTGAATATCTGGGGATTTCTGGACATGCATTCCCTGTTTCAGGATGGCACTGCTGAGGGCAGCTATCCAGAATGGACAATGAACAACTGTCCTGGATCCTGGGGATGTTGCCGCCTCTAACCAACACAACAGCTCATTCCACTGCACAGCACAAGCAAAGTCACCTCCTTGCCCATAAACCCCCCAGAGTTTGTTTGTTCTTCACTCTGAGTTTGTACCCAGCTTTTCCAGACAGCAGAAACTGAGTTCCCTTCCGTTTGTTTTGTATCCCCAGACAAGTGTGTGGGAGAAAGAATCACTATGGATTCTGTTAATTGAGTGAGCCATCTGTAAAGCAGGCAGAGTCACTGATGGAATGAAACTCGGGACAGCAATAGCCAGACAGAAACACAGGTGAGTGACCAACATTCCTCAGAGCAAAATATGCAGCATATATGTTATAAACATCCATGAAGTGATTTTTCTGTCTTTGAGTAATCCACAAGGGCTTTTTAGATGACAGGAACAGCACAAGCCATGATTTAGATGCCCCTGTAGCAACGGAAAGTGAGGAAAGCAACAGACGCTGAGTAAGGCAGGAGCAGATGCTGTAACAAGATCCTCCACCAGCAAAGAAAACTGAACCTTCTCTGCCCAATGTGAAGTAGAACAAACTTTCCAAAACATCACGTCCTGAGTGGGGAAGGGTTGCCCACTGTGCTCCCACTCTGGGGCAGGAGGAGCCCAGGTACCAGGGCTGTACACCACAAAAAGTCACCACAGCGAGACAAATCTTTGCTTTGCGGTATAAAAGCACTGTCCAAGTGAGTACTTCTCCTGCCTAAAGGGCAAGAAGCCTCAACACACTCTGCATTTGTAATTGCTGTTTAAATAGCTGAATACAGAGGATCAAAAGCCAAATAAATGTAGCAATAAGAATTTGCTTCCCATCTTGTAGGCAAAGGCAGGAACCATATTAAATTTTCTCACATGCTCTCAGTGCAGTACAGTGGACAGTCCATATTTTAGAAAACGTTTTGCTTCTTTTCACAGTGGGATTGAAGTAACTAGAAACATTTTTCTTCAGCTCCAGTGTTA
>VZTJ01005902.1:1542101-1623291 GCA_013397795.1 Orthonyx spaldingii
ATTTTTTGTCAATGCTTTTCTTTTGGTCCAAAAACCTGCTAATTACTGGGAAAATTACAAGTTTGTATTAACTTGTAGTTTTAAACTCTAAAGTATACCATATTATACTGTCTCGCTCTCAGTCCCACACATGCATAGATTAGTGTATTGCTATATCCACACATTATATCAGATCTATTACACAATTAAGTAAGATTATTTAAGCACATAATCCTTTTTATTAAGTCTTATTTCTAATAGCACCATTGTTGAGTTGTTAGCACTGAAAAATACTGGGGTTTATCATAAAGTTCAGTAGATGGCACGCGATATCTCCTCTTCTAACAGAACTTCTCTTTTACTAGAGAAAGGAGATATTTAAAGTGTTAAAATTAATTGCAGAAAACCTCACATCACAACATTTGGTTGTTTGTTCCCATCTAAGTAACAACTAAGTTGCCCGATGTAGCTGCTTTATGCTATTTTTACATATCATCTGCCATTCCTCCTAAAAAAAAAAAAAACCTAATCAAAGAGTATATATACATACCACACGGGTAATATCTTACCTCCCTTTTATTTTTGCAGATCAGCTATTTATTACACAGGTATTTTTAGCAACTTCAACCTGGTTTGCAATGTGTTTCAGATGGAGTGTATTACAAAAAATTCACAAGAATTGGTGGATGATATTTTAGCTACGAAATACTTGAGGGGGAGGAAAACTGCTCCATTCAGACCTTAAACAGATGTTCAGATACAGGGGTATGAGCTTGTACCCGGGAACTCAATTGGATGTTTGCCACTGCCTTTAGTAAAAACTGCTTTTGAAAAACATGAAGTCATTAAAAATTATAGCTAATAATCCCAAAATAAACAGCACAGGAAGGGATGAATGGAAGTGTTCTTGCTGTTCTGGTTCATTTGGTGATGATGGGTGCACCAAGGTCACACTGGTGAGAGGTGGAGAGTTTACTAGTAGAAAAAAAAATTGCAACTATTGAAGCACTACTGCTGCATTTAGATGCTTCTAAATAGTCACGTTTTAGGCTTCAAATTTGATTGTTTCTTTTGCAGACCAGTGAGTCATTTTCCACAGCACTTTACAGACAAGAATTTTCTCTTGTAATTTAGTGATCACAGCCACTTTTCACATATATACATATATGTATATATATATAAAATTCTGCATGTTGATGACTCATTGTTCATTTTTCACCACCAGGTTATATTTTGTATCCAGCACTTGTTGTAGATATTTCTCTTTTTTCCTATTTTTAGAACAGTCGAATAAGTTTTGTATCCAAATAGTACTTTAGCAGAAACAAATGTTTTGTTCTAAGATTAGGAACTTTGTCATACAAGAAAATTAATCTAGTTGTCTACCCTTACCAGTAAGAGCACAAATATGCGTCCCCTATACAGCCAGGATTACGTGCTTTGATATTTGCATGGCTCATCCACCAGACTGGGAAACAGACCAAATATCTAAATGCTGATGTCAGTAGAATCCCCGGGTTAAATATTGTAAGTTTATTTCTATTATGTATTACAAAAGGCACCCTTCCTCATTAATTTTACTGAAGTCTCCAGATGGGAAACAAAATATTAATTTTGTTCAGCCTTAGGCATTGTTGACTGTTAAGGTACTCACTAAATCACTGATCTTATACACATTAATATTAGATTTCTGCTATAAAAATTTAAGACCCATGGGTATAAGGTTCAGTTTGTCATAAGTATAATTAATTGTTTTCAGAAATGATTAATTTGTCAAAATGGCAAACATATACATTGGGCAGACAAGACTCCTGAGCAAGCTAACCTACCTTAAAGTCATGGTAATACTCATGGAATTATGCAAATTAATTGAGTCTTTCAATGTTGCATAAAATGCTACTACTAGTACAATGCATGGAACATTAGTCTGTTCATCCAACAAAAAAGTTGCATTTTAAAGGCAGGCATCTTTACCAGAGAGTCCTTATGGCAGAAAGCCCTTAGAAGTATAATTTTTTTCCTGCAAAGCAATAGACTTTCAACCGTTACACAGAAGTTGTATTTTTTATGACAATTTTTAAAGCAACCCTCAAGAGAAGAAAAAACAGTAAAATTCTGGTGACCTGAGACAAAGGAACCTATGAGATTTGCACTCTGTGCTGATGCTAGGGGGAAATGGTATATGTCCTAGTAATAAGAGTTTCACTAGTAAAACCTCATTTACAAGCCTGGGAACTCGTGATACACTACATTAAAATCTAAAAAGATTAACTTAATTATGCAAATTAAATTTACTCTTTATCTTCTAAATAGTAAAGTCATTGTGAACATTGAAATAGCCATATTACTCTAAAAGCATTTCTTTCTCTCCAAAGTGAACCACACATCTATTTGAAACTCTGATGTAGTTAGTTATTATCTATAGAGTCCATTCAAACATAGACTTATGCCCCTCATCAGCCAAAACTTCTATTTTTATACCCACTAGTAGTGTCTGGTTATCAATGAACTCAATATGTCAGTGCAGCAAATAAAAATATCCATGTTAAATACGATTATCTTTAATATCCCTAGATATTAAAATTAAGTAGTCCTAATGAAATTTTCCCTACCAAATCACTTGGAATTTTCTGGAGATTCTCCCTGTTAACTCTTCTTCTTCACTTCCAAAATCAGTATTTCTGAAATAAGAGATATTAAAAATATTCAAAGAGGTATTTCAGGGGTGAAGAAAAGCTTCTCTCATGGCTAAAAGAATCTCTTCTAAATCCCATGGAGCCCCACAGAGCTGATTGTGATCTTCACCCATTTTATTCAAATGTCACCAACTGACTTTCATGGTTGTTTCTATTTTACATTGCTGTGAATACAATCAGGATTACAATGTACACCAAAACACAGGTAGGCTGTGAATGCTCCATCCATTCTGGCATGCTACAGAATAATGCAGGGCCATTAGACAAATGCACTAGTGAATCAATTATTATGGTTTGAGGCAACAACTTCTGGCCGTGGACTAACAGACAAGTATTAATTTCAATCTCTCCAGTGTCACCAGTCTTGCCATTAACATATATATCAAAGACACAGTTATTATGACAAACATAATAGCCTTTCTTTTCCACATCTAACCACATTTTAAAAAGGTTTTTTTAACTTCAAACTGGACTTTGCATTTGAAAATTTATTATATTAAATGCAGATATTCTTTGCTGCTTTTTACTGATAGTCTGTAGAACAATTATAAATACCTGACATTCAAATGGGTTATGCAACCTTACCCTAATTGTTTTCATTTTTGACATATTCAGTTAAGAATTAATAGTCAGAAACATTATGTTCTCTTCCATAAATTCAGACTTTTTTTTCCCTCAGAAAACCAAACAAATTTTAAAAATTTAAAAAACCCTTCAACTCTGTTAGATTACCTTTATAAATAGTCTCAAAGAATTAAAAATTTAGACATTTCAATCCAGAAAGAAATCCAGCTCTTAAACCCACCGCATGCAGAGTGGGTATGTGAGTATATCACGTCAGGCTATAAGAGTGGGGTCCATTGTGCCTGGGTGCTTTCATGTCACACCCAGCATCTTCAGCAGCAGTTGCTGTGCAGGGGGAGAACACAGAGTATTTCAGCTCCCAGCCCAGGTTTAGCATGGACTACGTGGGAGTTCAGGGAACCATGATGCCAGAGATGCTGCATGGTCATCACTGGAGATGTGGAATTGGCACTCCAGGAGGAGGTAAATGGAGCAGAAGGGTTCAGGTCATAGCCCTGGATGGGGAGAACCTGCAGGAAAAATGCAGAGAGGAGTAACAGGTCCAGCCCCAGCATAAAGCCAGGGGTCAGTGTGGTACCCAAGTGAAGCTATTTGGAGACTTCTCCATTTAGACCACGCTTGGGTGTTAAACATCACATACCAGCACACATGCAGCAGGAACAGGTGGCAGCAGCCAGCTACTCTCACACCTTGATTTAAAAAATGAACTATGGCAGAGTTAAGACACTGTAGCCCAGAGTCAACATTTGGTCACCCAATAATTGTCACTGCCCAACCCTGAAAAAGTTAAGGCAACCTTTTATCTGGGACATAGCCAAAGGAACATGAGTCCCTCTATCCACTGAGCACCCGTGCGCGTGAGACTCTTCAGCTGCATTTCCCACCATGCCAGATGCAGAAGACCAATAAGTCTCCATGCCCAGCGTCTCCCTGTGTATTTCCAAAGGCTGTCCACAAGCAATCCCACAGTTCTACAAGAACTATGATTTCCATGGGAAGTAGCAGTGCTATGTCCTAACCATCTCCCTCAAAAAAGCTGCACTTGGCCCTGCTGAGGGGAGGACGGGGTCATTGCTTTGTTTGATGTGTCCGTCCAGGAAGGGGTGACTTGATAGCTAAACTAATGTACCTGCTGTACCCTCTGATGCCATGTTAAGATCAGCACAGCTGACTTGGGGAATAGTTATTTACCAACAACCTTGGCACAACACCTCTCTGAGCAATTTTCCATGTTATTATTACAGTGGGTTTGCTGGGAACTTCCTTCAGCTGTGACCACACAGCTACAGAACATCCACAGCTAGGTAGCAATCCTTCCCTGTTTCCATGCAAGATCCTGAAGCAACATAACAGTCTTGTTCTACTGCACAAGGGCAGTGATGGGATGTGAATGGGGTCACACATGGAGGGCAGGCCCAGGGCGATATCAAACATTCCCCTCTGCATCCTGAATGGCAACAAATGAGAGACACTGGGAAAGGGCAAGAGGATGGTCATTATATTCATGTCCACTCATCTCATTGTAGGATAAATCTACATCTTCTTTCCACCTGAGAAGACAGATCTTCTCTTCCTTTCTGAGTCTTTCCACCTTCCATGCAATTGGACTGAGTTCTAGCCCAGCATCTTAAAGTCCAAGGCTTGCTCTCATTTACATGAAGGGAAGAAGGAACTGGGTTTCTAGGCAGCATGTGTTTTTAATAAAATGTGTATTATTATTTCCTTAATAGACCACAGTGTCTTAGAAGAGGTCCCATATCTGTATACGAATTAAGTATTTAGATACTCTGTTTGAAATCTATTTTTTCAGTGACCCATCATGTAACTATTGTATGCATTTTGGCAGGCTACCATGTTGCACATGTGCAGCAAATATGGCTAGTAACAAATCATTGTGATGTCCCAAAAAGCACATGTTAAACTTACCCCATAGTCAGCACTCAAAATACAACATTTTGCTCATTTTACATGTCTTTTTTCAGTCTGAATACAAAAAGCAATCAGATCTCATTGGGGAGTTAATCACTTGTGAACATAGAGCAATGAAATTATCTAACACAAAGGGCCCTTTTTTTCAACCTTAAAATCACTGGTGAGCCTTTACACATTTATTCACTGTTGAAAATGATTTTGTAATTATTTTGAAAGAGTCATTTTGGGAGGTATGTGAAATGACTTCAACAGAAATACTCATATGAGAAAGTACTCAATGTAAAGATGACGTAATTGGACTTACAGCGTTTTTCATATTTGGTTTCTGTGAAGCCACTCACTACCAATGACTTAGTTGCTATTACTTACAGGTTATATCCTGCATTTCATAACAGACATTTTCCACAGCTAAGTCTATAGGGTGAGCTATTGCAAACAACAAAAAACATTCAATGTTCAGGAGCTTTTGCAGTAACGAAGATGTGCTGTGGTCAGAGTTTATGTCCTCATGTGTCCAAATTAATTTAAAACACAAATCCCAAGTCCGCATCCCGGTAAGGGCTTGGGCCAATCAACCATTCCAATTTATATCTGCAATTCAATTTTACAGGCTCCAAGAAATACAGACACACATATTTCAGGCACATACTTTTCTTACATCCAAATAGGGGAATGGGAACATGTAAAATCAGCTTTTATAAAAATATATCCATAAACATGTATTCCAGAGATGACATTTTCTTGTTACTGCAGGACTATAAATCATTGCCTCTTGCTATGTGATATGAGTGTAAAATATTTATTTCATATAAGTATACATCTATATATATATATTACAGGTTGACTGCAACCTAGAATTCATAGGATGCTAAAGAGTTTATAGGGTATCCTAATATTAATATAATTTATCAGTATTTGAAGACCTCAGTGTTCCATGTCTTCAGTTTGTGAATGATCAGCATGGGCAAGCATCAGAAAATAAAGATAATAAAGACAATGCAGGATTAGTGGTATGCTGCAGAAAGAGAACCTTTCTGGCACCACATGCTGAGATGATGCTAACATTATGGTAAGAAAGCAGTCTCTTTGATTGCTCTAACACCATTATATTTCTGAAATGGTTGCTTTTGTTACCATCAAAATCAGAAGAGGTAACTTAAGACTTCATTTGTTCTGTAACCTACAATAAGGACTTCTCAACACCATAAATACTGCAAGTTTTTTATTATTATTATTCTACTGTGAACCTGACACAATTCTACTGCTTTCTCAGAGTTTGAGTTTGGATTTACTTAATGCACTGATGTAGGTAATTTTTATACCACCAAATTAAAAAGACTAAATAAAAAGTTATCATGCATATGTCACCACTTCATATGTTTTATGCCCTTTTGAAAGTTGTTGCTTTTTTTGTGTGTGTTTTTGACACAAAACTGGAATTGACATCAAATTACAATGTTTGTTTTCTATTTAGATAGTTTAAATGCAAACTATTAAGTATGCTACAAATGAAAATTTATACTAAAAAATATTTTCTCTTAACTGTAACACTGTGGATCGCTGCCCAGAATCTCAACCCCTCAAAAAAGAACTCACTGTTTGACCTTTAAACTTTCTCATGTATTAAGTTTAAAAAAAATTCTCCAGTAATTATATTCATTTTTTTGAGGGGAGAAAAATAATTACACAAAACCAGTTCTTACTATGTACAGAACAAGACCAAATTCTCAGATGATTTGGGTAATGGAGACATTATTCTCCTACATTCAAAACACTAACATGCTACCCAGAATTAAAAATTAAAGATCCAGAAACAGACATTTTACTGTATGAATAAAATCTGTTGGAAACTGGAGTGTCAATTCCATTCTGCAAGGGTTGTCATTTCTTTTGTTTGGCCAAAATTTCTGCCATAAGAATGTGTCAGATGCCACCTTTTTTCTCTCTTTTCAAGTAGCCATCAGCAATCTTCAAACCCATAAAAAATTAACAAAATATGACTTGGCTACACAATCTTGAGTTTTACTAGACATGTTAGGGAACGAAAGGGTTTGTGATATTTTCCCTTCACCATCAGCAAGAGCGTCATTATGGCTATTTTAAAAAGTTGCTGCTTTGCAGTTACTGTGGCACATGGGACTGAAATTTCCATTACAATGCTCCAAGCCTGCCTCAGGTCCTGGAGACTGTGGGTATTATTTTTTTAAATGTTAATTTTTATTTTATTTTTACTTTATATGTAGAAATCTGACAGCACTTAAATTTTAATCATTCAGGAGCTTAATCCAGGATTTCTTTCAAAGCTCAAAATTCCCTGTAAAGCCAAATACCTTGATGTGCAAGAAATGCAGAATCAAACCCTAGGTAGCTGGATCCAAGCTTTGTTTTATCAGTCAAGAAACAAAGTTCTCCTGGTTTAAAGTACTGCACATAACATTGCTAAGATAAGGATTTAGTTTCCTAAGCCAGACCCTGATCCTTTAATGAGCTGAGGGTAGGCTCACACACAGCCACACTGCTGGATCACACTGACTCCACTTGCAGGAAACTCCAGTTCTGGCCAGGTTTCCCTATTTCCCCTCGACTTCAATGGGAGAAACAACCATCCTTTACACTGTCAGTTCATTATATTTTAAGACCCTCTAAAAAGCATTTATTCTGCACCCTCTGAATTCAGCAGGAACAGGACATTTCTAGAAGTGGGTTATTTTCATTTGATTGATATTACTAATTTAACAGTAAGAATAACTAAAGAGCACAGAATGAGAGATTTTTTTAATTTGTTTTTCTTTTCTAACAGAGACATCAACATAGCTCCAAAATGGTTCATCCTGATGATGTATTCACCTGCAAAGGTACAATTTTATTCTACTGATCACCACAAATGCAACATTAAACAATTCCTCTAAACAGTAAGATATTCTGGAATTATATTTTCTCTACCATTTTTGCAACATTCGTCTGTCCTCACTACAAATTCTTGTCACCAAAACATTTTCATTCAAGTCAATACTCTCTACAAAGGGATTTATTTCAAGAAAACATAGTTTACCTGGAAAAATGTATCAATGAAATTCTGTAATGTTATTTCAAAGATCCCCCGATTACCTTAGTAATTCAAAAAGAATTTCATTGCTTTTTAAACAAAATCATTTTCAGTACTGTAGTATAAGAAATCTAAAATCACTGACTTATTTATTTATATTTTTGCACGTCTTTGCTGTGGTGTCAACTGCACACCTCAATAATAACATACATTGTACTGAGATTTTTTCCTGTAAAATATTTACATGAAATATTACACATTTTAAAGTTTGTGCAACCGTTCTGAATTCATCATAATGTAAACCAGTCAAAAAATACAAAAATGCTATTGATGTACCAAGATATTAATTTTAAAATAAATAATACCTTGGTATTTTACATAAACATGATACAACTGTGATAAAGAAATGTCAATAATTAAAATTATATGATAAAGTCTTCTGTAATTTAATATTCTGACAGTCCTAGTCTCTACTTTTTTCTCTAAAAGAAAATAGAGTTTATTATAGAAAATAAGATTCAGTAGTGTTGTACATAGCAGATATTACAAATTATTTACGAGCAGATCATTTTATGGATCTCCCATTGTTCTGGCAATACAATGTGATGATCCTCAATACTTCATTTCATGAATTCATCACTTTATGGAAACCCATTTTGCTACAAAAAAAAAAACATCTACCCACTGTGGAGTGCTTAATTTTGACAACTTGCCTAATTTAATATATGGAAACATTGGAAAGAAAATATCTTGCACCTTTTAAATTGCTCATAAAGGCAGAGAAATTAAATTGATGCTTACTTTGAGTTTGTGGAGGAATAAATCCCAGGCTGAGCACGTTTGCATGTGGCCAATAGCCAGTATCATCCCTCCAGAGCCCAGTGCTCTCCACATGCAGCTATGTGTCTGCCAAGGTACAGGAGGACCTCTGGCACCAGCACCACCACCAGCCAGAGGACACCAAGACACAGCACTGACATGGGGAACAAAGCTATAGAAGATCCCTCAGGAGCCAGCCAGGAACATCTTTGAAATTTCAGCAAGAGCTGCTTAGGGGATGGTCCTCTCCTACAGAGCACAGGGATGT
Organism: Orthonyx spaldingii; assembly: GCA_013397795.1. Classification (NCBI taxonomy): domain Eukaryota; kingdom Metazoa; phylum Chordata; class Aves; order Passeriformes; family Orthonychidae; genus Orthonyx; species Orthonyx spaldingii. The sequence continues at coordinate 1,551,427 of VZTJ01005902.1, forward strand.
GTTTGATTTCCAAATGGTGAGATAACTCTTTGTAAGTGGGATGGGCTCCTGAACCCAAAGACTTCCCCTTCTGCTCCCATACCAGACACATCCAGACAGAATCAAACCGTGTCTGATAACCCACAACAGCACCTGTGTGTGAACCTGAGTTCACCACATTTGTCTCTCTTTGGGGAGTGAAGGGGATTGCTGTAGGGGATACCTACTACATAGGTAGTAATAGTTGGCAAATACTGAGCCTCTGGAATGACCTCTGCAGAAGTCATTGTTTTTGCTCACAGCCAGTTTGCATTGCCACCCTATTTTCAAGGTATTTCATCACCCCTGCTCCTCTGAGTCTAGTGATTTTTAGGTATATGTTATTAGCCCGAGTGCTACCCAAATCTACTGCACAGAGGTCTGAGCAGATAAATACCAGGGATGAATTTAGAAGGTCAGATTGTGGAAGGAGGTGGCCTCACACACTTTTCTCAGTCCCACTGCATTTGCTCTGGGGATGCATGACTTATTAACACTCTGGTTAATAAAGCACACTTATACCTTTGAAGAGATCAAAACAAGACCTGTCTGGGGAGATTTGGGTAGAAGTTCTCACACACTTTATAAATGCAGGCCAATACGCTGTAAGCAGGTCACACTATGTCCCCTTGAAGAACTGGAGTCCTGAGCACCACATGAAACACCTCATCAACACTTCCAGTTGAAATCAAACTCACCCCAACAGCAACAGCACAGTGTTCCATCATCCCGAGGCACAGGAACAACACACAGTGACTGCACAGAGAACAAACAGCAAAGCCTCAGGTAGCTGGATTCTGACCCGCTCACAGGGATTTTCTTCCCTGACTGATGCTGTAAAATTGCATGCCAGTTTAGCAGGACAAGAGGAGCCTGGCAAGACTGGACACCTGCACTGCAGCATTTGGGCACATGCCCACAGCCACCAGCAGGGAGCCAGGCTGCAGCAGGGGCTGGGGGAGAGCAGGGGGGAGCTGACCCTCTCAGCTTTCCTCACCCCAGTTGTGAATGCATGGTGAGAAAGGGAGGCCTGATCTGTGCTTCCTACTTCCACCATGCTAGAGAGTGTGCCAGGCTAGATACTCACAGCTGCCACGTCTGAAGATGAAAGAAAACACATCTTCTTTTTTTGTTTTGGCTTTACAGGGAAAAAAGTAGGGGGTAGCTCTAAAACAATATGGCAAAAGAACAACATCCAGCATGATCATCTGCACAGCACTGGGCACACTTAGCACCTTGTACAAATAAAACACAGCTTCATTAATCTCTCCCAAGTCACCCAGTCGCTGGGACTGATGACACGTAGCTCTCCATAAATGCATATGGTATGAACCAGCGCTTGCCTTTTTCCTCAGTTAGCTCCTTATTGCACTGTTTTAGCAAACCAAATGGTCACTCCAAGACTCTTTGGAGCCTTTGTGCAAGGACTACAGGCGGAGAGGAGCAGCAGCGGTGGGGGCAGCAGCAGCCAGCTGGCCAGCCCAGTGGCTGGACACCTGCCAGGGTGGCTCGCCTCCAGCACTCCAGCCCCTGGAAGCTTTGTAGCAGGAAGTAGCTGACAGACCATCAGAGAGGAAGCATTTTGTCTATTGGGTAACTGAAGCATAATTTGATGAAAGTTGCACACACACAAAAAAAAAAAAAAAAAAAAAAAAAAAAAAAACAAAAAGGGGAAGATTTCAAATTTGAACTGTATCTNCAATCCTTGCTAAAGATCACAAGAAGACAGTCACATGGTGACTAGAATTGTAGCACTGTGAGATATATGACATATTGGTGACATTGCCACTACATCACATTCCAGTTTTGCTGCTCTGTGCAGCCTGCCATTTCATTTCCAGAGCCAATATGCTTTGCAAATTTCCCACATCCTACACCGTGTAAAAGAATATTTGCAATATGCCCAAACCATTTCTACTTGTAATAGTATACAATTAAATTATTCAATAGGTTTTCTCCTTTCCTTTCATCTTTGAGAGATTTCTAATTCAGAGACTGAACTGTTACCAGCAGTAAAAGAACAATGTTTTAACAGGTGTGTCTAGGGGAGGAAGATGGTCTACAGACTTGGTACTAGGAAAACGAGAGATACAAAGGAGACCCCTGCCTTTCAGCAATTAACCCTTCAAAGATCTTAAGGCTGGAAAGGTCTCTTATGATCTTTTAACCTGACCTCCAAAATATTGGAATAAAATTTCATTTATTGCTTACTACACAAAGGCTGCATCACTAAGCATACCAAAACCTACTCTTCAGAAATTCTTCCAGACTCGACGTAGAAATGCCAAGTGGTAAAGCATTTGCTGTAACTCTGAATATTGTGTTTAAGTGGTGAATTTCACTGTCAGAAGCACCTGATTTCTAATCTTAAACTGTCAGATTTCAGTGTCCAACCACTCCATCTCACAGAACACACGGTGCTTCTATGCCCTATTTGCTGCTCAGTTTCAGCATTGGTTGCAAACTCCTTGTGGCTCTTTATGATGTATCTGGCATAACGAGATCAACTTGCTACTACCACCACCATCTACTACCACATTAATCTCTCTAACCAGCACATCCCTTTGGAGCTCACATTCAGGTACTTATCCACCACAACCCTTAAACTCTTCTCACAGTAATTGTTTTCAATTAAATTTTTCCTTCCAGAAACTGTGACTTTTACGTCTTTGCAGATACCACAGCTGAGAAAAAAAGCTCTTACCACAAATCTATTACTGACTAGCTTGTTAGATTGTCACTGAGCTCAAACAGCACCTTTCTCCTCAAATGTTATGGAGATTGGGGCACTTTCCACTCTTCTGCATATAGGTCTGGCTTAGTATTCAATTCCACCTTGATCCAGACACACATTTTGATGGGCTTAAAAGTGAACATGCATATATCTGACAAGATGTGAAATTAACCTTTCACATTTTCTTAAGCAGCAAAGGAAAAATCCATTTGTTTCTGCTATAAAGGCCTCTCTCATTCCCGTTCCTCCCTGACCATGAATGTGCATGATTATGTCTCCTAAAATACCATGAAAAAAGGTAGAGAGTTCATCTTAGTATTGCAATGGACAGACCTTGAGATTAGATTTCCCTGTGCTTCATACTCTTGAGGATATTTACCAGAGGGCTAGCAGAGGGTAGATTGGAGAGGAGAAAAATCTTCAGTCCATCTCTGGGCCTATATCTATGTCTGCCAGAAGATTTCATGGCTTGTATTTAGGAAACACCCCTCAGTTGGCAATTCAGAGAGAAAAGTACACATGAAGTTAGAACATCACTGTGCCCACCAGCAATACTGGCTGTGAACCGTGATGCTCTCTCCACAGAGAGAGGACTCCAGATACTGCATTGGTTTGAATTTTGCATCAGCTGTCCCCTGACTTGTGGAGCTATTCCTCCTCACAGCCAAGAGAAGAGCTGCTAGGGTAGATCTTTCCATGCTCGGTTCTGGGTGGAAGTGAGCCCCAAAGTGCTACAGGTGTTTTCTGTCGTTACAAACATCCTACTGCTAATATATAAAAGAAGTAAAAACACATATGATCAAAAATCCAGGAAACAACTTTCATACTTGCTGCAAAATATAATGCACTGAAAATCCATAGGTATTACTATGGTTACTAATCCAGAGATAACTAAGGTTTCCTGCCTTCTCTTACTTTGTGGGTTTCTCTGTTATGCTTTATTCACAAGAAGAGTTCAATAACAAATTATCCTTAATTTATTGCTACTAACAATGTAGGCAATTTTTGGTCTCAAGTCTGCTGCCTTAATACAGGCAAAACACTCAGTGAGGCAGACAGAATCCTTGCCCGAGTTAAGAAGGCAGGATTAGGCCCATCTTATTATACAGTTATTTATTACACAATGATAATTAACACAAGGTAGACAAGCTCATTTATTTGGCAACAGCAACCCTGGCTGAAACACACCGTTAAAAAGTGCTGAGCATAAATAATATGAAGAAATGCTTATGCAACAGTAAGAAAATGTATGATTGTGTATTCTATCACATAGCTTAAAAACTGCAGGTTAAGCAAATTACCACTGGCATTGCGTATCCGTAACTCCGCCGATCACCTAAATGAATGATCAGGTACGAACCTTTCAATTCTAGCAGCGTTTCTTTCTAAATACCTCACTATTTAGCAGCCTAAAGGGAGCCAACACATCAGTAGTGCCTTCTATGCACTGTCGAGTCCCAGCTTGAGCACACCAAACTCTGAGGCCTTTTGAAATCTTTAAAGACAATCACACATAAAACAGTTTCTATATTGCAGGGCTGAGTAGCGCTACTGCAGCACAAAACAATATTTCAAGCTTTCTGATATACATGTGTCACCTCTATGTGACAAATAGCTTGTATTAATTAGGCACTAGACTTGGTGAGATTGCTGTTATTAACTGAGAGAAGATGGGTTGAATTTAATTGTGTGTGACATCAAAGTCAAGTGACTGATATTTCAAGCATCATTTAAAATGTTTGATATTGGAGTCATTGTATTCACATAAAGACTGTCTAAAAATATAAAGGAGAATGATGAGAGAGGAACTGAAATGCATTCATACAATCCATCTTACGAAGTGAATTTGATGTAATTTTGCTTGTATTTTTGACCCAGTGTTGACAATATTTATTTATTTAGTTGTATAAAATTATTACTTTGAAGAACAGTTTATTTTTCTCAGTACTAATTTTGGAGACAGCTGGGATGGTTTGTATTGGTTCCAGCATCAATGTTCTCAGAAATGTGGACATAAGGGAGGAGGAACATAAAAGATCAGCTTGCACTGGGATTTGCTTTATAGCCATTAATGAACACTATTTGGAAAATGTTTACCTAAAAAAAGCAGACTGCACATAATTTAGGCAAACTTCCAGAACAGCTTGAAAAAAAACAAAGGGGAAAAGGAAACTATATTTAAAACTGCACATGAAAGAATATATTTAAGGACTAAGATCTCGCTATTGTACTATGCACTGTACAAATGGTAACTATCTCACACTCATCAGGATGTGAGGAATGCTGTTTTAGGGTCAAATGCTTCTCTCATTGAAGATGCTGGCAACAATCCTCTTCAGTTTGACAGGATGGAATCATACTTGTGATGTAGCATGATAATGTATATGGTGTTTTGCGAAAAGTGGGTCAATAAACAATTGCCCCAGAGGATACTTGTCTATAATGCTTTTGCATTGTACCATTTCTTTTCAGTTCTTTCTTTAAAAATAAAATAAACCACTTGCTTATTCCATGCTTGCCATAAAGCACACAAAACAATCCAACCAATAGCTTAATTAAACTGCAACGAATTGCAAGCAAACATGCATCCCCTAGGTATTCCTGAGCAGACAAATCTGAAGTGCACGACAGCCAAAAGTAAATATTAACAATTTCACTAACCAGAAAGACAAGGTTTCAGACAGAAGAACCTCCCCATTGCCACAGTGGTGCCCTAGACCTACACACTACGGAGCAAGGAGGGACAGTCAGGATCACTGGAGGTGCCTTTCCTCTTCCTGTATCCCAAGGAGGTCAAAATATAAAATCAAATATGTATAATATATATAAATCAAATACATATGTATGCATGTAAAGTGTGCATATATATGTGGATTTTCATGTATGTAAATATGTTATTTTACATCAGAATTAGTACTGCCATAATCACAAACATATCCAAGACTAGAAAGTATATATGAAGGATATAACCTCATCCCAGTGGGATTCAGTTCTCAGAGGGACTTTGTCCTCCCAGGGACATATTATAGACAGATCCAAAAAAATGTTTAATCACGTGCTTAGTTGTAAGAACTGATTTTGATGGGGAAACTGATGTGCATCAAGAGAGAAGACATATAAGTACCTCAGCAGTTGTATAGGTAGAAAACCCAATAGCTGATATAGAATTCATGGATAAACTCCAATTTATGTGAGAGAGCAATTCTCCTCCATTTTCCCTGTTCTTCACAGCAGTGGACCAAAATCCATTTTGAAATTATCCAAATTCTCTTTTCCTCAGTGATAGTACAAAGGTGCACCTTTTCCCCACTCTGTACAGGATTGACATTAGCCTCAGGTTTTAACTAGCCTTCTGCTAAGAAAGGATTTAAATTATTTCACTGAAAAGCAAGAAAAAAAACTTAGTGTGTCAGACAGGATTCTTTGGCAGTTGCAACATCAATTTTAGCATAATTGATAAAGTAATTTATATAACAAAGCAGATTTTTGCTATATATGAATAGTTCACAGAAGTAGCTCTAGATTTCCTGCAATTCATTTGTTATTAGAAGCTATTTAGGGAATAATTACAACAACCTCTCACTGCTCTGTCCTTCATCTGATAGGCAATTGCTGATTTTTTTTTAAAAAATCCATTGAGTGTGTTCCTACTTTTTGATAAAATTTGCAAAGCTCTCTGAACCAGGTTGCAGTACTATATTTGCAAATTAAAAATTATTCCTTATATATATTCAAAGGTGCTTAAAATGCCCTGTTTCCACAACCGCCCCTGCCAGAAAGCTTATCTGCCTAAAACAATATTCAAGGGAAGAAAATATTAGAGACTGTGAATACAATCAAAGTAAAAAATGCAAACAGATATTTGAGGGAGTTGTGTTGTTCATTCTACCCAGCTGGCATTGAAAGCTTTATATTTTGAAATTAAATAATTTTAAAAGAAAGATCTCTTCCTTTGAGTTGCAGCAGAATATGCTTTAAACTAAACTGACGCTTAAATTCCGAAAACCCTAAAATCAGTCGTCCTTTCTGACTAATGCTTTCTGGTGAGTTGGTTATGGGATAAAAATGTCAAAGGGAAAACCATTATAACCCTGTGCCCAAATACATACTTGTATTTAAATGCAGCTCAGAGATGTTATTTAGGTTTGTAATCAAGAATTTTCATAACATCCACAAAAAAAGTAGGCATTAATCTATTAATATCCTTCATTTGTCTTCAGAAAAATGGTGAAAACCTTAAGGTAAGGTTTTGAAATGGGTGGTGCTACTTCTCCTTTAAAGTATAAAAACTGTTTATGTATCAAATTTGACTGTGACCTAAAAGTTTCCTTTGTAGAACATAAGCCAAATCTATTTGGTCTTTAAACTTTGCTAGTATGCTGTTGCCTGGAATGTGACCTTTTTGGAAATGCTTTTCCAGCATCATTCCAGTGACTGAAATACCAGTAAGTGTGTTTTGGATGGCTTCCAGCCAGTTCATCTACCTGTCTGTTGTGAAAGCCTGAGCTCACTGCACTGCTGCTACACAACAGTGCCCCAGGCATTCTTTTTCTCTCCTCACAAACACACGTGACTTTCAATATTTGCAACCATTTGTAGTTCACTGGCAGATTTATTGACCAGGAAAGTTCATGCCTCCTCTGTGCTGCCCAAATACACTCTGTTTTGTTTTGTTTTTAGCTGGACTTCTACCTGACCTCCAATGTTATAGGAATCATTTTACACCAGGAATTAAATGCTGGACTAGTTATTTGTAGCTTGCAATTGTCCCCATTTAGAAGACTAACTGCCCAATTGCAAAGCTTCTAAATGGGTGCAATTGCAAGTTCAAACAGTCGGGCCCACGTGTAATTGTGGTCACAAAATTGGGCTCACTTATGTCAGAGGTTGCTGCAGAAGACATAGGCCACCAACTAAAAGTAATGGTTCTTTGCCCGGTTGCTACTATGTGTTGGCTTGTTACAGCAGGAGGAATGAAAGGAAAAGCCTCTTGGTGGGAATACAGAAAACATAGATACATTAAGACAATTTGAGACTATAAAGTGATCAACATGGCGCCTAGGACAAATGATCATGCCTAATCACCCATTTCAGACACAGCTTTATGAACAAGTTTTGTTCTCTTTCATGGCTTCTTTCTTATTAAGATAGAACAATGTCAGTGGTCAGAGGACTCAATTCCAGTACTAGAGACAGGCTGTGGAATGCCACTGGCCATTTTAAACCATCTGCTGAACCTACATCTTTTTTCCTTCTCTCCACTTGAAAGAAGTTGATCAAGGAAACACCAGCTGGGGGTTTTTTCTCCTCTCACATAGTCAGACAGTAGGTACAGTGCTACTACTGTCAGGGAAATTGTGTCTAACTCATCCTAATCGTAATTAGGAGAAATTTCCCACCTTTTTCTCCCCAGTGCAAAAGTATTTTCAATGGTTGAAGGGCATACTTCCAGAAGTAAAGGTTCATTTTCTGTGACAGCATGATATCCTGCACGTGTCTGGGGTTCTCCCCAAAGCATATTCCAGCCTTAACAATGACAGTGCAGCCCTACAGACCCAGGCACACCCAAAAGCATCCTGTTTACCAGCCCTTCATTACCACTGCTTAACACCACGGCACAAGTAAGAAACAGCTCCACTGCATCCATACAAATTCCTTCATCACAGTCTACTCCAACCAGTGTGCCTAATCAGCCACCGAGCATGTCAAACCACTGCTGTTCAGCTCATCTGCTGATGACACGAGACACATCTGGGCAATGGAACAAAGGGAATATTCTAAAATGATTATGCTAAGAGGAGAATTAATATTCATCCCCAAAAGGTGCAACTGCCAGCCCAGAACAGTAAATACAATCGACTATCCTACAGTACCAAAGTCTTGGGGACCAGATTCTCCCAAATCCATTGAAATCAAATTTCATTTAGTGATGATGAGGCCATTGAGACAGGCATTCAGGTAAAACAGAAATATATTTTAATATAATTGCATTTTTTTCAGTATCACGTGCACTGCAGAGTGGATACATTTTGTGAGGATTCAACAAATGATATTTTAATGTACATACATAATTTATTGAGCAAGCAGTAGACTTGGCTGAATGAATGTCAGCCATTGAAGATCCAACATGGTGTATTTTCATGCTTATTACTTAGTACAATAGCAAAGAAGGAAGTATTTAACATATTTATGAACTTGAAATATTTCTCAAGTTCCACAGTGCAGGACTATCACAAATGTTGTCATATTCTTCTTATACAGTCATGATAAGGGGTAAGTTAAGCACTTGTTATGTATTTTTCAACCTAAAATGGCTGAAATAATTACAGATTACCACCTATACTATTCCTTTACTATTCTTGCAGTACTGTGAAATACAACTAGAGAAAATAATCTACCTTTATATCTTGCCCATAATTCCTGTTTATCTTACATAGAGTGAATAGGATTCAGTACCTAACTAATTTCTGCATATTTTGCTTAGAATTATAACAACTAGATTTTTTAAAATTTTAAATATTTGTAAAAATCTAGTGGTTCCAGCTCCAAAGAAAGACAGTTTTAACAATATGTCTATCATAGAGCAAAATTACTAACTGTTTGTTTTAAAATAGCGAATTTTTAGGTATCTTCAGTCTAAATTTTACATTGCAGGTATGCCTGATGACTGTGAGGTAATGGGAGTTCAGACTCCATGATCCTGTCCTTGGCCCTGCCATTCTGATGAGATATTTCACTGGATACATTAATTAGCTTCAAAAGTTTCCCATTACTGTGGTTGCTTCCCATACGCAAGTCCTTGATTTTAGACAGCAAGAGCAGAATTCATTTCATATCAGCTTAATTGCCTCCAATTACCTATAGCCACCTAGAATTACCTGGTGACCAGAATTAGATGTGCTTATTTCTTTCCATCAGCCTCAAATGCAGTTAAGACGTAGTGATTCAAGTTCAGAGGTAGAATCTCTGTGACTGGTCTGTAAAGTTAGATTTCAGAGATGAATCACATTCCTACTTCCAGTGGTGAGAGGCCTTTGCCTCCCATCGATTTCAGGAGGAGTTGCATGTGCTTAATGTCCAAAGTGTAGTAGCCACATTTTGAGGCCAACTCTGCACTCAGTACCTCCCATTGCTCTCATTAGGCACCTGGAACCTGACCCGGATCACAGAGCAATCACTGCACCATGGCGGCACTTCCACCCTGCCGAGATAAAGCACCTATTTGGACCTCTTTGGCTCTGAAGATTCACTGGAGAGGAGAGCACAAGTGTTTCTGGAGAGCGAGGAAGAAGAAAATTAGTCTTTCAACAGGCTATCATTACATAAGTAGGATAATATAATTTTTTTTTTCCTTTGGCAACTGATTTGTGGAAGGTAGAGGCAGCACAGTCTATAACAGCTTAATATGTCCTAAGTCCCCACAGGTCTGCTCAAGGCAGAAGATAAACACAGGAGAAGCAATGTCAGAAGACAACTGGGGAAATGGTGTCCCCTTCCTCTGCTGGGCTTGTGTGGAAAGCCCTTAGAAAATTTTCAAACTGATTTGCTTTCTGCTTTCCTGATTGTTCAGTGATAATAAAAAAAGAAAGGCAAAGATGAAAAAGTCTTTAAAGGACCAAGGCTTGGACCTTTATTTCCATTTCCCGAGCTAGTGAAACCACCCACTAGCTTATATAGCCTTTAGGCATCCTTTTCCCTGAATTCACCCTCACAGGACACCATTGCTTACAGTTTTTCTATTCTGTACAGGTTCTTATACTGCCCTCGTCACCGTAGTAGCTGAGTGCCTTCAAGTAGTGCATTATGTGATGTGACTAACATCTATGACAACCAAAGCAGGAGGCAAAAACAGTCAAGGCCCCAGTAGCTTTCCCCCTACACAGCATTTCACTTTCCAACACTAATAACTTTCTCTCTGTGAATACACAGCTAGATTGGTGTGGTCACATTTGTAACAGATCAGCAACGTTTCATTCCCTCTGATGCTGAATTTCTCACTTTAGTAAGGCAGTGTGGGGATCATTCTCCTTTACTTCGTTCACTGAAAGGCCAAAGGCTAGATATTATTCTTCAATTATATTTATTTTAAGAACATCAGCTATGACCACAAAAATACGGTAGGCAAGGTAGCCTGGACTGGAGACGCAAGCCACAGGCTTCAGAAAAGGTCTGTGTGAGACACAGCATTTGGCACTACCTGCAGTGTGAGGGGAAATTTTTCAGCACCAGACTCAGCCTTACAAGCCTTGGGGTGGAGGTTAAAGGGGCACCATGTTTCCCAGGAGTGACAACTGAATATCTCATTGCAGGAGCACTCGCATATGGGAACAATATGCCCGCAAATCTTTTAAACGTATGCAATTGCTTTGCCAGAGCAATTGATATGTTGTGGAAGAAACATTGCAGGGCAGGTGGTTGCTGTGAGATGACCCCACACTTGGGACCAAGAGTGAGATGTGAGGTCAAAGGTCAAGTGTGACTTTGTTAGAAGCAAATACAGTCACCTCTGCACTGCTGCCCTCCCTGCTGCATGCAGTGCTGCTCAATGCCACACAGGTTGCAGGACACTGTTCAGTGGCACAAAACAAAGCAATTACATTTACTATAATTTTTCTGACTGCAATAAATGTGATGTTAAGATGTATTAAGTTCTATATGCAAATATAAAACAATATTCTTGTTCGGTGTCTTAGGCGTGCTAGTTCACCAGGACAATGAGAAGGGTATAATGAAAACAAGTGGAAAACTATGTTAAATAAATAATTACAAAATTAAAAATCACTTGGTTCATGCCAGACAGGTATTGCCCCAGAGATTATTCACCTACCACTTCAGAGTTCTCCTTGACTTTAAGAAACCCTAATGGAAAGTGAAGAATTTGGGTGTGAAAGGAGAGAGCAGAGGATGGTTTGCTTGGGTTTTGTGAGTTCCCTCCCAGGTGCCAGACACCATACATTTAGAAACTGTCTAGAAATTAATTGACCTGAAATTAAGACATAATGTAGAGAATGCTGTAGAGAAAACTGAAAAGGCTTTACTGATTTAAAAACTCCTTTCCTTTCTAATATCTTTTTTTCTGCTGTCATTCCAGAGGATCCCAGAATATTTCACAAATTTTATATACACATTCCAGGAAGGATTGCAAAAGCTGATTAAGAGCATATGCAGTAGCAACACAATACCATAGTTAGGATGGGAAATGGAGAACACTAGACTTGATCTTGCCTCAAGCAGAATGTCCAACAGCAGTGAACACAACAGAGAAACAGGGACAGAGCACAGATGTTCAGACCAGAAGACAAGCCAAGAAAGGCTTAAAAGATCACCGGCTACAAGACATTTCATAGAAAGCACGCTGTCTTATTGCTCTGTGAGCATTATCACACAAGACAATGCAGACTCTAATTTAAACAGTCAGAGGGAAAGATCCTTAAGCTGGATGCCAGTTGGCTACAACAACAAATATGTATCGCTGTTCTGACAACATTCACTGCGGTAAACTGCACTGTGAAGTAATTATCCCAGAGACTCTGGCACCCCAGCACAAACAGCAACTCAAAGAATCCATCAATATTCTTCTGGAGTGACAAAGCCAGAACGGGAGGGTAGGAAAACCGTAACAGCCTGGCCAAGGGGACATGAGGGCAAACAGTGCCTTCCTGGGGAGATTGCCCTGCCGTGGCTGTGTTCCAAGGGCACTGCTACAGCACCTGACCGTGTCTGCAGAGCTCTACATGTCACTGCTGCGATGCCAGTGAGTACCAACCTACAAATACCAACTGCATTGCCTTGTCAGAGCCACTGAAAATGTACATTTGTGTGCAGGGTCAAAATATTTGTATTGATGTAGGGAAGTATTTGCAAACTGTCGAATTTGTAATTTCTAAAATGAAAAAAATATTTACATCAGGCTTGCCTGATGCAGTTCAGGGATGACTTTATGATCTGAGCCATGCTATATCCACTCCCAGCTGCCCCATGTTTACTCTATGCAAGGGTAATGGGGGCTACTGGACCCCAGCCTATAGGGAGAAATGAGGAGGAAAACTAATCTGATTGCTATCACTTTTACTTCTAGTGTAACACAAAAAGAGAGGGTCTGATGTGCAGTCACACATGCAGGTTATTTCTTTAATTGGTATCTCCATTACAGAGATAAAGTAGGACAGGATAAATCCTCCATTACATAGTATAAAGTAATTGAGCAAACGTACCTATGACATGAAGTTGAGAGAAGTCACTGACTATGTGACCTATACTTTAATGGTGTGATACAAAGGTCAGGAGAATCTGGGGAAAATCTCCCATGATTTTAACGGCTGATACAACAATGTAAACTCAGTATAATCAAGTGGTTAGAGCAATGGGCATGAACCTAGGAAGACTGGTCCACTTCTCTGCTACACATATGTTCAATCTCATGTTTAATTGCACAGTAATACTCATGATAACAAGATTTCCATTTGCCCAGCAAACACTCTAATGTGGCTGCTCTCATATCAGTGTTTTAATGGTCTTGTTGAAACAGCTTCATGGCACTTCTTTCTACAGTGCAGTCCAAGAGGATGTGGTGTCTCTCTCAAACTGTGATGCGTGCAGCTTTCAGTGGAAATTTAGGGAATGTTGCCAGATGCAACTGTATCTGTCAATCAACTGCTTGATGGCTTTGTTTGATGGCTATTCCAGAAATGGAACTTTCTTTGGATGGCTCAAAGGCGGCAGGACCTAACGCTTCACTCCAGCTACCTAATACCTACCTCTACTATAAAAACTGGTCCAGTGAATGAGCATGACACTCATCCCATGAAAACTTTGTCCAAGTACATACTTCGGTCATGAGTGATATCTAAAAGAGACTCTCCAGCTGGTTTCTACATCCATCACAGTTAACACCAGTGTTAACAACGGTGTGTACTGTCCAAGGATGTTTAGACAAACAAGTGGGAGATGCAGTCACATTTTGCAATCATGTACTTGATTGAAAAAATACTTTTTATTGCGTTCATTCTTCTTCTTTGCCCTGTGCCTCGTGCCATGATAATAATCTCTAAGTGAAGATGACATGACACCAGCTGGATTGTAAATGTAGGTGCAAATACAATTTTGTGTCATATTGTGTCACTCTCCTGCTTTAGCAAGAGAAATTAGTCCTTCTGTATATGAGTCCCTGTAATGTGCTGTGTAGAAGCTGTGATGCATGGCAGGTATCAAGACTGGCATATCAGCCTACATGTGCCAGATGATGGTGTACTTCTCCCACCTATGCTTTTCTTCTAGGATTTCTGAGTTAAGGAAGCAGGCAGCATAAACACTGAGCACAGTCAGAATACATTCGAAGGCACGCAGGACAAGCCCCAGAATTTATTTTATACACTTTAGATGCCATTTTAAACTGGTTTCTTTCCCTATTCGCTGTAATATGTAGATAATTCTCTCCTCCAGACCCTTACACCTTTTTGGTTAGCTCAGAGAGCAGCGTTGATCTTTCCCACCTGGACTGCAGCTATCACACAGTGCCTGTCATTCTCATACAGATCAAAAAGGATTTTGCAGGCTGTTGCCCTTGATCCGTGCCTTATATGTCAGTGTTAAATGCTTCAACTGAGAGATGCCTGCTTAAAATACATCCTCACCATCAAACCAAAATGTCCTGAGGCATGTGGAGCACTGCTTAGTAATGCCTCTGAGAGGAAGTCCTGGCCACCATGGCACCAGCAAGGCTTCCTGCAGCACCTGGCATTTTTGATGGAGATCATCCATCCAAACAGTGACCTAATGCAACCCTGTATAACTTTTGAGCCCATGAGATAGCAGTATATGTGCAAATGTTAGGGTTGCCTTTACGAAGGGAATTCGATGTGGTTAACAAATTCTGCACTCCAGGTACTCTTCATCCTACAGCTGCGACTGCTAGCACTTTTATAAAGCTGTCTTAATTACCAGTGACCCTGTGCTCTTCAAATGCATCAGCGGTACAAGGGATGATTCAGGATGACAGGGTCACAAGCAATGGGAAAGAGTGTCTGATCCATGCCCCACTTACATACATCTCTAGCTCATAGTCTATCTGCCCTAAATTAAAAAAAAACCTTTGTGTCAAGAACTCTGTTTTGGTAGAATTTAAAAGGACTTGGGTTCCAGCTCTCTTTTATTAAAGTGTTGGTAGGATCAAATCTGTATAAGCACCAGGACAGAACATGCTAAATAAATGATTTGTGGATGCGAAAGCTAGTAAATTTGAGTCTTCTGGACAAAAAGGATTTTCACCAGTGGCCTAAAGTTAACTAATGCCTCTAAATTAACTTTTAACATTTGATGTGAATTGTAAAAAAGTTTGTTTTTATGTCAAAAGATGATACAGAGAGCTGAGAAGAACTGCAAGTTGACACTGTAAGAACCCAATGACCAAATTTGCTGCTGCTAAAAATGTCCCTGAGGAAGTCAACAAGGTCTAGAAAATTCTTCTCTCAGGATTTGTCCACAATGGCAATGCTTTTGGGGGAGTCAAGAGTATAACTGCCTAGGAAAATGTTTGTCTCTCCTCATCCCCTCCACCACCAGCGCTGCCCTGATCAGCAAACATGAGGAGGAGTTATTACACCCTACTTTTATTGCAGTGAAATAATTAAAATTATTTAAATCATTTAGAAATGAGAAATTACAAAGTAGCCTCAAGTGCATGCTTAGGTGCTTTGATGAATAAAAGCTCTCATACAACATGTAAAACAATCAAAATACTCCACTTCAAAACCCAGATGTTTATAAAAAATACATCTATCATGTTTCTCCAAGAGCTAATCTCACATCCTACTCTGTCCTTACAACAGAGTCCTAATATTACGTTATGGTCAAATATTCTTTTTAAATAAATTATAGGAAAATCATTCAACCTTGAATGTTCTATTGTTTGTAAACCTAAATGCTTATGTCTTATGCTTAAAAACACATATAATCCTCAGCATGCCTCTCTTTAGTGTGGCACAATATTAAGTCAAAAAGAGATATCGCTCTCCTCCTCTAACTCAAGGAAAGTCATACTGAAAGAGCTCACTGGTGTGATTGTTGTGATCACACTAATGTGACTCTGCAGCTGATCATACAAAGGTCATGGAAAAGGAAAAACCAAATTTTTTTTTTTCCATCCTGCCAAAACTTTACAAAAAGTCTCTTCAGCTATGCTGCCACAAGCGCTTATTTAAATCAGTGGAAATGAGCACATCCAGAAAAGCTCAGAACATTTCTGAGAAATTTTGTTGTCAAGATTTTATTTTCCCCCAGCTTCTGTGGATTGCTCAAAACTAAGGGAAAGGAAGAATTTAAAACTAGCTGTTAAGCCACCAAAACATAGAGTGGAAAACTAGGTATGTATAGTACCTTATGCAATTCATTCTTTTTTGTAATTCTTGTTCAGGAGTACCTACATTTCAAATACACTTTTTTCCTGTAGTTTCTTATTTTGCAATCATTGTTTATATTTAAAATTATTTCGTGTTCTCTCCAAGCACTGATAGTTTGTGATGACATCATCAAGTACAATAATAACATCAGAATCAACTATTTCTTATGATAAGAATATGGTCTTCTCCAAGGTTTTTGGCCAATCTCTCATTTCTTCACCCAGTGTGACAAACTGACGTTTTTTTGCTTGTAGTTCCTTATTTGTAACTGGGTGTTATTTTGCCCATGATAACTATGTCTCTCCTCTCTATTTGCCCAGATTGCTCCTAGGTCAGCCAGACCTGGGTATTTAAAATGCACATAGATAAACTATAAGTGTTCATAAAGGAAAAAACCTGTTTTGTTAATAGACCAGTGTGTTCTCTTTTATGTAAGTAATCCTCTAAACAATGGAAATATTCAAAGGTCATATCAATCAAAACACTAGAGAAGTGTTTGACAGTAATATTAAACTAGTAACTCGTTTTTCTTCCAATTTACAATAGAAGTAGTGCATGACCAACACATTCTTTTCTCTTGAGAAAGTCTGAAAGCATACCAATGGAAGAGACATGGTGGCCAAAGTCTGAGACATCAAAGGATGCTCCTCAGAGCCCTGCCACCTTTGTCACAGTCCCAAAGCGCCCACAAACAAGACAAGGAAAAAATAAAAACAGAAGCAGGCAAACTTTGTGTGTGTTCATTTACGGAACATCAAATCCCATTTTTCTCCTGCAACACTATCAAAACAATGAAAGAAAGGGGCCAGCTAGGATGGTGTCTGCTAGAATAGCCCTAAAATGTGCTAACCAGACTCACCTACCTTCCTGTTGTTCACTTAAATATACTTTGCAAAATACCACGAGCTTGGGGACTTTATTATAAACTTTTATTCTGTTCTAAAAACAGGCCCAGAAAGCTTTCCACAACGGCCATGTTTTCTGCCATGTGAATCACCCACGGGAGAAGCTTCACAACAACTTTCACACCCACCTACAGGGGAGGCAAACAAATGAAAGCGCGGCACCCAGCACTGAACCCCCAGAAGAGCATGGGAATGAGATAAGAGGCCACCTATCTGCGCCCCGTTCCTCCGGCACCCCCGAGACATTCGGCTGCCTTCCTGCACTGCCGGCAGCCCCTTCCGCCTGCTCCCGCGCCCCTTGTGCAGCTAAATCCTTCTGCTCCCCAGCAGGAGCTGTGAAGTGCAGCCCTCGCTCTCCAGTCCGCGCTCCGCTCCCGGCGGGTCCCGAGCGCTGCGCTCCTGCGCGGTGCCAGCGCCACCGCCGGGGACACACGGGCTCGCACACAGAGAGAAGGTGGATTTATTCTCTCTAAGTTTAATAATCTTAAAGCTTCTGGTCATGCCCAGACCGCATCTCCCGCGCAAACGCACGCACACGGAATAGATGGGTCCCCAGGGAAAGAGATGCGTCACTGCCGAATGTTCAGCGTTAGCATCTTGATCAAAAATATGGTTTGGGTCCTTCTGCTTCATTCCCCCCCTCTAAAATCTGGTTTGATTTTCCTCTCCCCTCGTCTAGCTTCTCACTCATTAAAAAAATAGAAAAGCATTACTTTTCCAGCTCTGCTTTCTCCAGACAGATTTGGCTCCCTCCAAAGCCTCTGTGATTAAACACACGGTAAATAGGAGTCAGACCAAAATTCTCTAAGCCTGTGACTTTTTTTGGTGCCAATAAATCCCACTGCACCTTCTCTTCAGCTGCCCTCAATTTCCTTGACTCTCTTAAGGCTGTCATGTACATCTGGACCTGGCTCCCACTTCCATTGCAATATTTTCATTCTCTTTCAGATTCCTCTCTGAGAAACTGCAAACCATTAAATCTACATGTTTTCTGAAATCTTTAGAGCAATTTAAGGATTTGATCACCTTTTTTGCCCCTTTGGAAACCCCCAGCCTGAAAAAAATCACGTTCAAAATGTCAAAAATATTGATGTTCAAGTTTTAATTTCTTGTCAAAGGGAAAAACTAAAAGAAAACTAAGAATATTATAGTACAGTTTTAATTTAAGGAGAGTGGGGGAAATCATTTTCCTTGCGACATACAGACCAATGTGACCCTAAAATGCTGAATGCTGTCATTACTATTCTGCAATGCTGAAGTGAAAAAGACTTATCTGCTGATATGGAAACAGCAAATGTCCAGCCTCTGTCATGTAATTTGGGGTTTTCGGTATCTTTTTGTTCCAGCAGAAGATCTCTACCACAATGTGTCCAGTACATCTGTGTTTTCTCTCATTCAAACCAGAAGCACCATGGGGCAGGCACAATCTTTCTTGACATATTTTTCTAAGCAAGTAAGTACTTGCTTGTTTTTTTCTGTGGTTCAGAATACAAAGAAGTCTGACATGGCAGAATCTGGTGATTTATAACAGAGGAATTTAGAGGTAGCAAATAATAAAATTTTATTAAATTGAGAAAACTGGGGGGAGCATACGTGTGTGGTTAGAAGCCACTCTTTTTTCTTGCTCACCAGATCATCACTCTACACAGCCGCTGGGAGAATGAAAGCTTTTGAAATAAACAAAGTGCTGCTGTCAAAAGCAGAATAGTGTAAAGTGCAGAAATTAGAAGAGTAAATGGATCTGGAATTACCATGGGGATAGGAAAGAGACAAAATGTGTATCTAGCAGCATTTGGGGTCCAGCCAGACATGTACTTTGCAGCAGCTATGCCAGGGACAGGGATTGCTGTCCACTGTTCTTTGCTGCCCCTACCGATCTGCTGGCAGAGCAGGTTACCCAAGCACTCCCTGGCTTATTTCACTTCCAAGGAGGCCAGGTTAGTTCAGATAAACAGTAAGTCTTTGCTAATCTAGTGCATTTTGAAAAAATAGGTTAGAGGAAGCTTGTATGAGCAGCGCTAGTAGCAGAGTCGAAGGGATTTGGGATTCCTGATAACCACCCAGAGACAGGCTGCGGTTACTAATATCTTCCACCAGCACAGCTGAAGCTGGAAGAACACATCTGTTCACCTCCTGAAGAGGACTAGATTTCTGGTCTGCTAATCTCATTTTCCACTACATATTCAGTCAAAATAGCCCCTCAATGGCTGGAGATTTCTCTGTGCTTGGTTCCCTCAGCAGTATTAATTTGGCAAAAGTAAATGAAGAAAAAAGTGAATGTTACTGTTTGGAGCCTGATCAAAATAGGGTGTATAAACAGCATAAAAGTACATAGCCCTGCTGTATCTCATCCGTTGCTGCTCTTAATACTCTGAGTTCTTAAATCAGGCAGCTCCATGCAGCTTTAATTTAGTCAAGGGCCAAGCAGCTATGAATTAAGGAGCCGTAGGGCTGAGCTTCCAGCAATCTGTTCTCTCCCAAATGTCCAATTAGAAGAGATAACACATTCAGAGATATATTCCTGGCAAGAGCTGAGGATGAGATTTTGCTTGTATCAACAATGTGGTCAACACTTTGAGAATGATATATGAAAATAATGTAAGACAAAGATCTGAAATGTTTAAACAAGAGATCAGTTATGGGCCTCGCAAAGGTGGTAAAGGTAAATTATTAAAGAATTTATAATTACATTCATGCCTAATTATTAATAAACAAGGATAGCTAACAGATGCTGCAGCAGATTTACATTTCCTAAGGAAACAAGAAGAATTATGGAAGAAAATCAGGATCAGCAAAATTATTAGATCAGGAAGCTGAAATGCCTGTACATGACAAAAAAGCTTCTGTCAAAACTATTCAGGAGGAAGGAGGAAAGAGTAAAAAAAAAAAGAAAATAACCAGAGAAAAAAATTTTTAAAAAAAAGATTCCTTTTCAAACCGTGGAGGCATGAATAGATTGAAGAAAGCTGACACAATGCCCTATGGGGAGAATGTTTCAACAAGTTGAGGATGGGGATCAGATTCAAACCAGTGTTTAATTCTTAATTATGCCATTCAAGTGACTTCACCACATGTTGAACATGAAAACAAATTGATATCTGTTTTCTTAAATCTATGAATACTCCAGATAAGCGTAGTGGAAACTTCATTAGAGAAATACATAATGTATTGCTTAGAAAAATTAATGCCAAAGCACAGAATAGAAATCATGACAAGTGAACTGGACAGAAAGCTTGGAAGAACTAACAGCGGGTCAGCAGGAGCAATTCCACCCCCAGATGATTTAAGATCTGTGGAGATACCAGTGCAATATTCAACACTAGACTGTATGATTTGCAAATAGTGTGACAGAAACTACTGAAGGGATAAAGAATGGGTTTTGACTGTTAAGACAAGAGGTATTTGAAAATGGAGGGAACAATCATAAAAATCTATTTAGAAAGATTATTTCTTGTTTATTTATGACCTGGAAAAAATCACTAGAGAAATTATTGAAGTTTTCACAGAAACAGCTAATGAGTTTGACAGATAAAGATATAAAGTGATAAAATAAACTTGTATGAAATAGAAAATAAAACCTAGCAATTAATTGCTGGAAATCAGAACATTGTGGCAACATTAAGAAAAACACTTATTTAACATGAATTTTGAAAATATCGAACATAAAAAGAAAAGAAATGGACTACAACTGAACTTCAAGTTCGGGATTTTTTTCCAATGAGGAAAAACATAAAACACTCAAATACTCATAAGCAGAGCCAGAGTAGCCTGACAAAAATGGAACATTAATGTTACTGTGCAGTGTTCAGGAAGACAAGCTCCCTGCTCTTAATTAAACAAAAGTATTACAAGGATACATTTACACAAAGCCCATTTGACTTTGGAATTTCATCAGCAAGAGCACTGAAGTCACTTCCTTGTTCCTCACAACAGACTGGCCAGAGTAGAAACAGTGAAAGGCACTGGGTATTGTCAGGTTTTAATCATGGTTCTACCATACACAAGTGGCATCAGGTCCTTCATATTCTCTGAGTACAATGTAATGACCTTTCAAAAGACCACAGTCACAGCACATTTAAAATTTATCTCAGAAGTCTCTGAAGATAATTTCAGTTCAGTTTTCATCTGATTTAAATACCAGGATTTACCAGATACTGTTTTCTACTCAAAGGTTCACAAAATTTCCTACTATGAAATTTTCTCCTTTTAAATAAAGAAGAAATTACAATAGACTTACAGTCAGTGAAAAACAGTATTTTCATTCCTTATGTACTTGTAGAAAAGATTTTCCTCTCAGTATAGAAACAATTCTGTATATTTATCATCAATGAAAACTGTTAATCTCAATGAGAACAGTTTGATTTAGGTCTCAGAATACTTTCCATCCCCTAGAATCCATTCAGACCACTTCTTCTGCCATTGCATGCCAATAACCTATGTCCAACCACAAGATAAAAATCATCCAGTCTCCCATTTGCAAATCTCGAGTCCCACTTCTTCATTTACACCCAAAAATATCCTGCCTGCTGTTTCCTCTCCATCCTTTTGGCAATTGCCATGATTACATGCATGGAAAAACATTATTAGGAAAGTCTAACGAATTTTAATTGTTTGCATTGCAAATGTTTCTCCCTGATGGAAAAAAAAACTCTAATAATATTGTCTCATTGCTCATTCTTTACTCCTCTTCCTGTTGTCTCTATTGCTCTCTCTCCTTCTGTTCATTTTTCTCTCCAACCTGCTTCCCCAAATATACAGCCATGCCATTCTCTTTACTCTTCCTTGCCCTGCAGGGAAGCTCATTGCTTTCCCCTTTCTATCTCTTGGTGATGTCACTTCTTCTCTAACAGAATCTGCAGTAAAATCCATCTCCTCCTCCTTGTTTCCTAAAAACCATACGCAAAAGCAGTAGCAGAAGTTGGGAGATGGCAAACGACCCCTGCAGAGATCAGGTCTCTGCACATGGTAGGCAAGCACTCTGATGAAAGACCATAGGATGAAAGCCATTTTGTATTGATAGATCCTGTTTCTAGCAATAAAGCAGAAACTTCAGTAGACTGAAATACTGGTTGTTGTATCAACAGGCGGCTGGTGCCTTGAGGCTTTGTACAAAACCGAGATCTCGCAACAGTTTGGGTGCTCCACAAACACAGTAAAACCAGTTCTCTCTTCAGACACCCCACAGTCCAAACAGATCAAATATGCAAAGAGTGGGGCAACAGGAATATTGAAAGGTCAAAAGATTTGCCTGGGGAAACAAAGTAGATCTTCTCTGTGATTACTTATTGATGGCTTGTGTATTTATTTTCATTACTTATCCCATGGCCAAGTACTAATGGGGAAAAATCCTTTTTGCATGCTTTGAGACCATTATGTGTAACATCTTTGCATCTAAATACACAAAGTTTTGCACATTTAATTATTTAATATTGATAAATTTCATAATTAAATTAGAAAAATCCATTCTATTTTGACATTGGTAGATATAACACTCTTTCACTAAATCCCTCCATTTGTCTCAATGTTAACAAACCCACAGCAAAAGGGGTAAGTCATGAGTTTTGATAGGTTTTTTCTTTGAAGGAAATCACCTAAACAAGTTTTGTGGTTTTGGTGTGAATTCTCACTTTTGGCACACTGTTAAGAGTGCTCTCGCTCCCTGCATGTCTGATTCAGGTGTGGGTTAGCACAGCAGGAGAGAAAAGGTGCATTTTCTTTCCCAGAAAGCCTCCCAGGTAATGCAAGGATCAGAGATAATGGTTTAACAGTTCTCAGGAGCAGAGAATGTCTACATATGGTTTGTGATTTAAGAACATTTTAATGAATTGAAACATATATGAGAAAAAAATATGCCTTTAGAATGTCTTAAGGATTTTCATACAAAATAAAACAGATATTTAGAAATATCTGGTAACAGCAAAAAAACCTGTTTGATAACTAGTTCCCAATGCAGTTGTAAATTAGAGATGTCAGCAACTATGAAAATGCCTTTTTTTCCACTATAGTTCTGGAGTCTAAAAAATTACTATAGGCTTGTTTAGGATTGTGGCCTGGTGTGCCATTTTAAACAATAGGCAATGACAGTGAATAATGATGTAATTTAGCCTAAAGATGGGCTCACTTTGTTTTCAGAATATGAGCTGGAAATCTTGAAACAAATTGACTGGTCTCTGCTCAGCTATAAAGTTTTGAGAAATATTAACAATTCTATTGTTCTAAAAGCAGAGGATGTTTTGAGGGAAAACATAGCTCAAAAACAAGTTGTCTGTCAAGAACTGAGAGCTTTCCACACATTTCTTTTGTTGTGACAAAAATCTTATGATACTTGGATACAAACAGCAAATACGTTCAAGTAGCTGAAGAAATTTAACCTGTAATTTGGTCCTTTGTAAGGGGCTGATATAACACCAGCACTTTCTTTCCAAAAACCACAAATTCATTTGCTAGGTACAGAGAAATATGCTGAAAGTCAGCTACTGTGTGATCATAACATTGCAACGCAGATTTCCAAAGGAGTTTGCAGGTACTTGGATACTTAGAGAAACTCCCCAAAATGCCAAAATATTCACTGCCACAGGCTGAAAATAGGATTTGTGTCTTGTCTGCTTGGGCACTGTTATAAACCTCAGCAGTCATCTTTCTGTGGTTCTGAATATCTAAATATCTCAAACCATCCAACCTTATCCAACTAAATCTACTTTTGTAACCATGTGAAGTACCTGATGTTTGCGTCTGACCACAACTATTCCAACTACTCAGCTTCCCTTGGCTTCTGCATTTCAGATAAAACACACAAATTCCACCAAAGCCCTTTCTGCCACCACCATTTCACAGAATTTTGTGCAGAATGCATTTCCTATCCATTATCTTTGGAGACACATTTATTAGCATAAGCATAAATTTCTCGAGACCTGGAAAAAATATAACCAATATTGACTAGATTATTATGCTTAATTAAATTAATCTTTACTAATAAAATAGGGGGAAAGTATGCATGGCTAATATTGCAATTTTTTAGTTTTAAAAAAAAAGGATTATTTTCCTCTGACTAGCTGTAAGATACCAGGGAAAATTTATCTTGTGTATTATCTAATAGGCCTTCCAGAACTAAAGACCACAGGAGGTAAGGCTAACAAAATTAATATGCAAAGAAGTTCAGCACTAGGGACCCATAATTTTCTTGCAAATGGTTTCACTTTAAGGATGAAACAACACAAGACAATACCAATTTCTTTCTTTTTTTTGCAAATAGATGATGCTTTAAAAAAATTAACACATAACAGCAGGTGGGAAGAAACTAGAGAAGTGGATATTCAAAGTGGAGAGTGACTACAAATTTGATTTGCTTAACATTTTGCTAACTGATTTGAATTCACTGATATGTTAAAACAATGTCAGGAGATATATTTAATTAAAACAAAATTGGTTGTCGTTCAGACATGAAGTAAACATTTAGTATACCTAGTGAATTATTAAAGAGAGTGAAAAATAATCTGACCTTCAGAAAGCAGAATCATAAATAACAAGGACCGAGGAGATTCTACTTGGCCACATTTGAAAATTATGTTCAGTTTTTGCTTGCATTAAATAATAACTGTAATAGTAATCATTACTAAATGCATTATTAATTAGAGGTTTTTAATAGCAAAGGAGTGCTTTTATTGCAGCAATAGATTTATATCACATATGTATGTGCAAGACTATTATGAAGTATGATAAGAGAAAATTAAACCATTCTCTGTTTTATGTATGGAACTAACTTGGGCATTTAATGTTCTGTTCATCTGTTTTGTAAGATTTCAGCAATATCCAGGTATTGTTTCTTGTAGTAAAGAGCTCATTGTGATTAGACTTCAAAAATGTATGGCTGCAGCCCAGGAAATGGTTCAATCTAATAGTACTTCCATCAATTCAAAATAGGTGAGTGTCAGACAAGCTTCGAAGGTAACAAATCAGCTCAGCGTAATTCAGAATTTTAAAATCAAGACTTTGAAAAAGGAGAAAGGTTACATATCTTGGCCTAAGCATATCAAAATTCGATATTTATGTATGTTAAATGTATTATATTATGGCAATAAAACATACTGACAAAAATACTGTCTTAGAAATGAGTCCTCATTTAGAACAAAGTGATATTCCATCAAAGAACATCTTGTTTTAACACAAGCATTGTAACATGTACTGCAGGACATTAGTTTAAAATATATTTTCTATATTTTATCATCCTTTCACATAAGAAAAGCTTAGCCTTTAAAAAATCAATTCACCTTTGAAAGATATAAGTAACTCCTGATAAGGGTTGAAGAATTTTTTTGCCTTTAGCCTTTGTAAACCAAAAATGTTCTCTACAGACCATAGCAAAAAATTGATAAGTACAGTGTTCCATATTCTGAATAATAATTCAACTTGTAATTAAGTAGGTGTAATTGTATGGGTAACTTCTGACTATTGTGTTTCTTCATATTTGTAAGGGTGTACATGTTTGTAGACCTGGGCTAGGATCAAAGATTGTTATAAGTATGGTTTCCTTAGAATAAAACTTTAAAAAGAAATTAAAAGCAGTGGGGAAGACAGAAAATCACCAATATCAAAATCTAAAACAATTCCATACAAAGCTTTAGTTTACACATATAATTGTTTGTATTTCTGCAAAATTCTCCAAGAAGATCCTAACATATTTTTGCTAAAATCAGTGGGAAAGTGATGAAGATACAATTCAGTACAAGGATACAGAAGACACACTATAAGAGAAAAATTAGATAAGTAGATCCTCTGGTTCAAAACCATACACAAAGAGATCCCTGCATGCAGACACATGATCTTTCATTGATTTTACTGAGAACATGTCATTTAGTAAGAAATCTGATCGGTTTCATACCATTTTATTTATGACTGTTATTATACCATTTTTGTGTAAAACAATTCCCTGAAATCAGTGTGTGGGTAACGTTTCTTGAACAAGAAGCCCCATTCAAGGGAAGAGAGCCACAATGAAGAAGCTATGGGTGAGTAAGGGTTTCCAGGACTGTCCTGTGGTTTGATGTGTCCCATCCCTAAACTTTTTTCCTTCATTTTAAATATTTTCAAAAAATAATTCAGTTATTTAAATCTGAAAAGTTACATAAATAGGATTTGGTGTGGTGATTATTGATTCTTAAGGGCGGTTATACTTAATTCAGATGCCTAATTTAAGGCTTTGATCCTCAGGCCATAATAACAATAGCAACAAAAGGAAAATGCATTATTTATAAATTTATACTATTGTAAATTCATGTACTTCTAAAAGACTAAAAATCAAGCTCCATTTGTTCAATATAAAAAGGCTTTGAAATGTAATCTCTGTGGGTTGATTGATGTATTACATAATGTCTTTTTTTGCTTTCTCTGTACAAACATGTTAAACATGCTTGATAGTTTTCTGAGTACACATAATTTCTTCCATTTCCCTTTGTGCTCAATCTATTATCTTTTACAGTATTTAATAAATTAATGTAGGCAATCTAAAATTGAATTACTTTATCCATAATCTAATTAATTATATATCAGCATTTTCCAAGGCCATAAAACATGAATATCTAATAATAGCAATTTTTGCATTATGCTGTAATCGTTATAAAATCTTTTTCTTTAAGGGACAGTAAGAAGATAATAGAGACTGTCAAAATTAAATACAGTATCACAGCTACTCCTTTTTTATTAGGCTTCTTTAATCTCTATAAATCATATCTTTATAATCAGCAATGGGAATAAAGTTGGGTGGTTAGAGGAGGTTTTGTTAGCCAAATATAATTATGTTTCTTCTCAAATTGTTCTTGTAACATGAAAAAAAAAAGAAGTTGCTGAAGCTTGCACTCTTAAGCTATTTCATTTAAAGGGTTATTGATCCCTCACATAAATAAAATCAGACACTTTCAGGTGTTTCTGTAACCCGTCAGTGCAGACTGGCAACACGCTCCAGGTCACAACAGCTGTATACAACATTCCTGCATGGAATTCCCTCTGTCCCAACACAACAGGAACAGTCAAAATTTCTTTTGCTCAGTAACACAACAGAGATTATTGGCTTTATTATACAGTGAGCTGGTCACCTTTGACACCTAATCCATACTTTTCCTGCAGAGGCTGACTGCTGAGCATCCAATGAAAGTATCCTCTGACTTTCAGCACTCCCACAGCACCCCCTGAAAGCTGGATGTCCATATTTACATGAAATCTTCCTTCCCAGGCAGCTCCTGAGCAACAAGTTTTCAAGAAAGGGTAGTAGCAAGAACAATTTTGCTGTTTTACCCAGAATCTGTACAGGTTTGTAATGAATATTCTAGCTCCCTGCTGAACCTACAGCAACATCCTTGCCCTCTCCTAATCTGGTTAAAATCTAGCACCTGAAGGATCAGCCCTTTCAAAAAGTCTGAGAAGTGTTTTCTCAGACTCCTCTGCAAGAACTGATGGTCCTGATAAATCACAAGCCTAAACCTCGGGACAGCTAAACCCCAAAAGCCCTGGTCATCTCAACTTTCTGCCAAATGCTAGCTAGAACCCAGTCCTGGAAACCAAGGGAAGAATGCACTTCCTTGTCCTCAGACTCCATCAACAGTGTGACAGTTTTGCTGTAAAATTAGAGTAGAAGTACATGGGAAGACCTCAATGTTACAGCAACAAAACCTTCCCAACAAGACTCCTGCAGCCACAGAGCAGCAAGGGAGTGAGTAGTGATGCTGCTGCAGCAAATGCTCTGTCCTTCCAGCCCTTCCCAACACTCACACTGCAACCAGCCAGTCCTGGCAGCAACTTTCTTGACAAAATGTTTCTCCTATTGCAGTGGGTTTCCCCCAAGAGAGGAAAAATAAACTTTTAAACCCAGTTGTCCCATCTTGATACAACACCTAGGGTGCTCCAATGTGGAACATACATTTATATAACATTAAAGGGCCAACTGCATGCTCATGTGGTTCTGTCTCAGTATTGTCATCTTGGGCAAATGTTTGATATTCCACCCTGCTTCTTGGTGGTCTCTATTCTTTAAGCATCTTTGAAATTAAAAGACCATAAATCATGTTGCAAGGTTTTTCACATCACTGTTCAGAAATAAAAGCATTAAGCCATGCATTATGTTGCCTACAGTCCAAGCAAAACAAGCAATTGTATTGCCTCCAAATTCTGGAAACATACATAGGAGCCAAAAATCAACTGTGACTACACATTTAAGATGCAAAATAGACTTGTGCCAAATTGAATTTCACTGAATATGAGGTATTTGGGGTTTTTATGAGAAAGCAAACTCATGGTTCTGTGTGTTCTCCAATGTGTATGGAACATAGAGTTTCAAACTGATTTTTACATTTAACAAATGTGGTGTGTATTGCCTAAATTAATATCAATCTGGAGCTAAATCTGCTTTACAATTATTATAGTGCAATTTTCCCTATCATGAAATGCTGTGGACTTACTGTTTACCTTTCAGTTGATTTTATTTGCCAGATTATGTACAAAATGGTCCCATGAGCTTGCTGAATATATGGGTGCTAACAATGAAAAATGTGCATAGTTTTAATACCAACTTTGTAAATTGCCTTAATAATAGCCTGTATAATGTAATAGTATTTTCAACCAGTACTTTTAATTTCTAGCTCATAAAGTCTTTTCATTGAACCCCAAGGGTGTAGCTATAAAAGTAAGATTTAATTTTGTATATAATGTGGCCTAAATTAGTTTTAAAGCAATAGGAGAAACATGCAGCTCAAATAGATAAGACTGAAATTATTATAACTCGGTGAAATTTCCTATAGCAAAATTAATCATTATTTCCATTTTTACATAATTTGACATAAAAAATATAAGACTAATGTAGATCTAATCAAGGTATGTATTTTAAATCACTTTACCGTAAATTACAGAGGCCATAAAAAGTGTTGCAAACCGTATGACAGCAAATGATCTGAAGACACTTCCAAAGTTGACTGTTTCTTTGGTGAAATGAGTTAATAAATAAATGCTACTCCAAAGTAACAAATGGTATATTTATGTTTGTAATTGGCTGAAACTGCAAGTTCATGCCCAGAAACTGACAGCACCCTCTCATGGCTTGTCATGCTTGTCAACTGTCTGTGACATTTGGTCATTTTCCCTAAAAGTGCATTTCCTGGAATCTTGTGATTATGTAAAACCTCAGTTTCTCATTTTCTAACCCTCCCAACTGCAGAGTGAATCTGGCAAGCATCAATGATAAAGCAGATGAAAGGAAACAGCACATAAGAAAAGACCCAACATTATTTTCTCAGACTTTCTTTATTTATTTATTCTGTTCGTCTTTGTTCAGGGGCTTGACACATTCATGACTGCATGGCCTTGGCAAATGTACTCTGTTGACCATTTTAAACACATGAAAAAAATCGTAAAGGCCATCAGACTGGTACAAAATCATTTATTCTGTAAGAAAATAATTGTGTTTAACCAGGATTTCTTTTAAGTACATTACATAAAGCAGGGCCCAAAATTTTTCCTGCCATGTTGGCTGTGACTTCTTTTCTATAGGAAGACATCTTCCAATAGATGCTTTCTACTGTGAATAGTTCCTTTGGCCTTAAAAGCATGGATTACAGCTGCCTTTGTAGTTAAATCTGATATGCTATCAAATCAGACGATATATTCCCAGTATCTGGAACACTATTTAGAATATATTCTGTGTATGTGAAAGTTTATACCACTAACTTGTTATATGAAGATCTCTCAAGTCTGTGCTATTATTATCTGCACACCTTGATTTTACTTGCGAGAGCAGCAAGGCTTAGTGGGGTTTTTAATACTCTGAAGGGTTCTGAAAAAGAAAAACAAAAAACCAAAACTGGTCTGCTTTCATCAATGACGAGTAGGAAGGAGTGACAGTCAGACACACTGCCTCAGTGTGCTCCAGTACTATGGTATGCAGGCACATTTTGGATCCATCAGGAGACTGGACTGGCAGACTTTGCCCAAAGAATTCTGCAAGTTCCTGATGTTGGCCCAAGGCTCTGAGAGTAAAGAGTAAAACTTCTCCAGGTTTTGGTGTGAACAGGCTCAGCCTTATCAAGAGTGGCTTTGTGAAATATTCTCTGTCAATGCTTCTTTTTTTAAGTTTATTTCATCCTTGTAAGTCTCATTGATTTTTACAGCTGCTGGTTGTCTGACCCCAGGAATTGAATAATAGGCTTCAGCTCATACAACACATGCTACTCCCAAAGTTTCAGATCCTGTATACTTTGAATAGCTAAATAGGCTCATTAACTGTGTTTCTGAAGCCTTCCAACATATTTACCACAAACAAAAATAAGTATCTGTATCAAGCAATCTAAGTAATTATGTGCATTAATTATGCACACACATACATATATATATATATATATTTATATACACATGCAGGGGAGATGGAACATTAGCTGTATATTCCAGTGGTGCTCCTGGCATCCCAGCCCAACATTTGCCCACTGATGGGTGCGTGGGGAGCAGACACAGTGGCAGTGCCTGCATCACATGGCTGTCCCCACATATGTGAATCTGCCCATGCCACATATCACAGTGCTCACCTCGTGTGACTGCAGAGCCCAGGAGGATATTTTGAGCACAAAAAATGATAAAGATCAGAGAGTCAGGTAGAGAGCAAACAAAATTCCAATAATATTTAAAATCAGGAGAACCATAGATTGGAAAAGCCCTCTAAGATCAAGTCCAGCCACTAAAGTAAAACTGCCAGGTCCACCCCTGAAACGTCCCAAAACACCACATCTACACGGTGCTTTGAACACTTTCAGGGATGATGACTCCACTATGTCCTTGAGCAGCCTGTTCCAATGCTTGACCATCCATTCAGTGAATAAATTTTTCCTAATATCCAATCTTGTTTTAAAAAGTGTCATCTAACTGGGAGTTAAACTTATTCATGCTTTAATTAATTATTTCAATAAGATTATATGACTGGCTGAGGACAACAGACCTTAAAAATTACTGCAGATTTTTAACACAAGCATGAAAAGTATACTGTATTAAAACATTACCCAACTTTCATCCTGATCTTTCTCTAACATATTTTTAGTAAAATCACTCCAAAACCAAGCTAAGCTATGTTCAGATGGAAATCCAGGGTCTGGCTTGCTGCCGAGGGAGTGGTGTCAGTGCCATAGGTTCTGCTCTGAGTGCAGTGTCCCAGCAGTGCAACAGGATGCAACATGAAAAGTTGTTCTCCTAACATCAGCCACATGTCCCCACAGCAGCACTGCAAAGGACTGACTGTGAGCTACCAACAAAAAGACTCAACGCTGTATTAATTTGCATCGGAAGAGCCTGTTTTTGTGGTACATTTGTATTTTTTACAGGAAAGGTACTTTGCTCAGTTATTGGGTCGATTGTTTTGTTTTGTTTTACTGAATTTGGCTGAGGAAATAATGGTTATGGCTGAATCACCAGCAGAAGGCAACTCAGAAAGACAACAGCAAATTGTAAGACTGAGGATTTCTCATTTGCTTGTGGTGGCATTGCTGGCAGTAATCAAATACCCAGGAGGGGAGCACAACTCTGTGCTGCTCTGTTAGAGATTATCCCAGGCATTTTCCACATGGCAGAGGTGAGCTGGCACTCGTAAAAGAATTTATAAACATTACCAAACAGGTTTTGAAATATTACAGATTTGCTTTGAAATTAGTAAGAGCTTTTTTATTATTTGTGTTCTACTTCAGTAAAGATACTATTTTGTCGTATTCAACAAAAACCAATAATCTTGCGGAAGTCCTGGGAAACTTTTTCAGTTTTCCCTTTCTCATCTGTAAAACTTTCACTTATACAATCTGGAGATGGAAAGAATATCTTAATATGCAGGGTGATAAATTACAAATGATAAACAGCAAGTAACAAAGTGCTGAAAATACAGGCATTATGATCAGCTTGCAAACATCTTTTCTACTCAACGTTTCACTAAAGTGCTCATTGAGTAATCATGAATAATGAACACAATAGTAAAAAAAAAAAAAAAAACCACAACTTTGTTCAGTTAAAAATTGGAAAGGAAAAAGTCAAATAAATTATTCTATATGATCAGTTTTCCCCTCCAGTTACTGCTTTATCTGCCTCTACACAGCAAGAACCACTAGGACCTGCCTGCTTTTTTCCTGAAGTTTTTTTTTGCAATCTATTAGAGGAGCCTCTCCCTCTCTGGCGGCACTCTCAGTCTGTCTCATGGAAAATATTTGGTGGACTGCTACCAAGCTCCTCTTTACATGCAAGTGCTCTAATCCCACCAAACAAGAGTGCCTGTTTTTCAAAACAGAGAATAAGTTCCCCTGTTTCATCCAAACTAGATTTATATCAATGCCCACATTTAAGGCAGAGATTCCTAGTTGTTCCCTCATGGGGAATAAGATGAAAACAAAGAGTTAAAAATGCAGTGCTTTGTACGAAATACATGCATTTGTTCAAGGAAAAAAGTTATAACAAGAAGATATGCACGCCTGATGATGAATGAAAGCCTGTTTGTACCTAATGTATCGAAGAAATTGTTCAAGAGCAGTTAATTTTGCCATTTCAATGTCTTTATGAGTTATCTGCCACAGAAGTACTTGTTTTAAAAGATGAGTTGCCTGGCAACCACTTTAACATAGACCAGCTGACTTTTCTGAACTTTGGGAAATGTTTTATTCATCAGCTGGTATTCTTTGCTCACTTCCCTTCATTTTCAAATTCCCTTTTCTGATTGTTTACATGCTTTTTACATTCTGCAGAGCAGCTTCATGGTCTATC
This sequence comes from Orthonyx spaldingii, assembly GCA_013397795.1. Classification (NCBI taxonomy): domain Eukaryota; kingdom Metazoa; phylum Chordata; class Aves; order Passeriformes; family Orthonychidae; genus Orthonyx; species Orthonyx spaldingii. The sequence continues at coordinate 1,584,243 of VZTJ01005902.1, forward strand.
CACTACCATGCAATAATGGACACCAGATTTTTGCATAATTTACACCAGTTTTTGCATAAAATCACTTTTAAAAAGCAACAGGCATTTATATTACATTTTTTATTGCATACATACTCAATTCATCGTATGACTTGACCAAAGCAAGCCTTATAGTGACAGAATGTTTGGAAGAATTGTATTAATTTTCTCTATTTGTTAATTAAAAAATCAATGCCAGAGACATTACATTCCTTCATTAATTTTGTACAGGTCTGTTGATATGAGATTATGGATAGGTAATTAAGACACTGGCAGATAAAGAGATAGAAAGACAAGAACTGTTTTGGATTACACCACTTGGAAAAATCACAAGAAATCAGGAGGAGGGGAAAGGAAACATATAGAAGTTCTTGCCAATAATGAAATAGTTCCCAAGGGAAATAACAGGCATCTCTCATTCTGAGACTTTTCCTCTATAATTTGTATGGCAATACAGAACCTTAACAGACCAAAAGAAAGACACTGACATTTTGACCCACCTAGTTTTTTGAAGCCTTCATTATCAAACACAGTTTGATAAAGGCACCCTCATGTGTTGGCTTAATTCTCTGTGTGGAGAAAATGTTGTTTGATCTCCAGCTAAGGGACTGCAGATCTTGAAGTGCTCACATGGAGTAGCATACCTTAAGGCTCTGACCCGAGGAGCCAGTGTAGGGGATGTTGTTTTGGATAACAGTTTAGAATATGTTAATGATGCCCTGAAAGGGGTTTGCAGTACTGACACCCTCGAAATCTGAGGTAAGATAGTTTTCCTATTTTGAAGCAGCAGCAGATTCACACACAGTTCACTTTTAATGAGCTCTCTTGTTTAGGAAGTTGTTCTTGTTTACACTTCCATGCACTGTGTGTTAAAGGTGCAACATAAAAAGTGGTTCCAAAAAATTAAATAAATTAAAAACAGGCAAATAAAAGCATTATTCTGGCCTTTGGCATTGCACATGTCTTCTGGTGGTTTAACTTCATATTTTTCCTCTGGTTCTGACTTATTACTTTCAAAGTAAGTTAATGGAAACTGCTTACTGTTTAAGAAGAAAAGAATTATAAGCCAGTAGAACTGCCCAAAGGTTCTCCTTATAAGGCCATCAAGCAATGAGCAGTGGTCTCTGAGGAGGGTTGGAATGGGGCACAGTGTGCACATGCCCTGAGCAGGATCAGCACGGGTGCCAGGGGAGACAGCAGTTCTGATCATGAAAATTACTCAGGAGCATATCATTTATGTCATCACTCACTGAATTAAAGTGCCCAGACAAACATATCTCCTAAACCTCAAATGCTTGCCTGTGCTGGTGCAGTGGGGTTTTTTTCTCTCCCTTCATCAGAAAAAGGTTTTTTGGCTCAGAAATACAAGACCAGCTGAAGGCCCAAAGTTGTTTTGTTGCTGCTTTACAGCTATGCTGTTCAAAAAACAATCTCATATTTAGATCTACTAAGTCCTGAAGAATTTTACAATTATACTAGCACATGTAATTTGTGTAAATATTGAACTACAGGCCCAGACTGGTGGATTACCAAAACATCAGAGAGATTTGTGTTCATATATTTCATAAATTCAAAGCACTACACCCTCATTGTGGTCATGCAAAAGGAGTCTGGTCTTCAGTCCTGTGGTACAGGCTCAGGGAAACCCTTTGCATTAATCTCATTCACTCAGGTGTTTTCCTAAATAAGAAGCCATTCCCAGGCAAGGGCACAATTCACATCTCATGTTGCTTTGGCTGGAGTCAGTGGATTCAGTCAAAGCAAGCTCAAAGGCAACCATGGAAGTGTAATTACAAACGAGGAAAATTGTACAGGTACATAGGAATTAAATTCTGCCTCTAACTATCATTTCCAGTTAATGCACACATGTATTCATAATAATTTGTAGTTACTTTAAATTAAAAGTTCTCACTAATTAGTAGATCGCTTTATCACTCTGGGTTTGGATGTTACTTCCTTCTCAGTGAACATCTCAGCTTCTCTATGTCTTCCTTAAGCATACCAGGAAATATGTATATTTCAGTGAATATTTAGATCCTAGTCATTCCCACACATTGACACACATACACATCACCATATTTGTATTAAATTACCTTCAGTCTCTGTCTAGGATGACTGGAAATCACCTTCCACCTGCCTAGGAAATGGTAAGAGCCACTGTTAATATCCAACCCTTCCTTCAAGTGGAAGAAGTATTCTCCTAAAGGAAATCCATGTTATTTAATGGTCTTCCTATGCCCAAGCTTTGTCTGCCACAGTTCAGTCTTTATCCCTCTCACACATAAAAGGCTTCCCATAACAAAGCACAGAGGTTTGAGGCTCAGGTGAAGCAGACATGTTTTGAGCAAACCTAAATACTGCATGCCTCCACAGCTTTCCATTATCACCTGGTCACTGTAACTGGTGACATAGGGCTCCATAAAGAAAAAATGTCCCTATTTCTATCTCAGTCCTCTGGTCATTTATTAAATAACGTGTGAGGTTTGCTCTCTTGCCCTCTAGAGAAAGAGTCAGATTTGCCCTATATATTTGTTACATAATGTTGCCCAAGAATAAACTGTGCTCAACTATCAAAAATTCAAGGGAAGCTTTTTGCTTCCCTTCAAATATTTTTAATTTTCTTAAGAAAAACACAAGAACTAAAAAATCAGAAGGCTTTGTTTTGGAGTCAAAACAATATATCAGGAAAATGTCAAACTTTTTTCCAAATCTTCAGCAACTTTTAAAACACACACAAGGCACTACTAAGATCTCTTGTGTTTCAGGGGATCTCAGACTCTGGGTGTTTTGAAAGAACAATGTTTATAAGGAAAGAAAGCAAGAATTAAGTTATGAAGACATTCTTTCCTCTAGCACTGTGGTTTTTTACAGAGAAATGTAGGGTGGTGACTAAGAGGAGGATTTCAAGGTCCTTATAAATGCCCTATAGGTCTTTTGCAAGGGAATCTGCTGCCGTCATGGTTGGGCAGACACACAAGTTTCCCTTTCCCTTCTCACCAAATGCCCACCACTTCCCCTCTCCTACTTGTTCTGCCCCTTGTCATCCCCTGACTACAGGGCCAGGTTGGAAATATCAGGCAAGCAGAGACACACCTTGCTCAAAAGAAACAATGTTCAACAAGTAAAAAGAAAAAGAACTTTTTGCTTGGATATAGTTAAAATGCATCTTTTTCTTTTTTTTTTTTTCTTTTTTTTTTTTCTTTTTTATGTTTTTGTTGGCCAACAAGTTGCACAATACTTTCCTGGCACGGTTTATTGATGTATCTATTATTTTATTATTATTATTACTATTGCTGCCTATTATCTGTTATTAATATAGCTGGTTTATAGCTATTATATATCTACCACGTGCCTCTATATCTTTCTATTCTAAAACTCTCTCTCTGTCCACGGGGGAAGAAGCTGCCACAAGACCATCTGATCCCAAGTGATTGGATTAATAGTAACTAACACAGACGGTACCAGTTGGTGGACTCCATACGCTGCCTGTGCTGCCTGCTCTCCAACCCCAAATACATTTTTAGAAGCCTTAAGGAGACAACAATTAGGTGAGGTAATGGTTATTCTTAGCCTATTATCTCTCACGCAAATGCTGTTCCATAAATAAAACCTGAAGGATCTGTCAACACGTGGAACTTACTCTAACATATCCTGGTGGCTTGAAAATGAAATGGGATCTTCGGATTTGTTTTCAGCTGAGTAAACATGGTGATTCTTAGGGCAGACCTTCTGAGATATCCTGGGTCAGTAAATACATGCAGATGGTAAAACAAATTGACATAATATTAATTGAGGCACTCAGTATCCCCTAAGAGTTATTGTTTTGAACTAAAACTGAACTAATTTTCTAAGGGAAAGGAGTTTGTTGCACTGTAACTTGATATTGCTACTACAAACTAAATAAATTTTTTTTCATCATAAAGGCTCCTGGTTTTCTTAAATCTAATAGTAATTGATTCCACATTTTCCAAGCTATGTAACAAACAGCTTTTTTATGCATAACTTGTATTCATCTTGGAACATGATACATTTTCAAAGGCATTATGAAAAGAAGTGCATAAGCAGTCAGATTTGAATAGAACATATTATACCATTCAATCAGCTTACTACAGGCCATAGCCTTAAAAATAAAATTATACCAGTACTGCTGGCATTTGTGCTCCAGAGGGAGATGGTTAATTCTTCAATAAAAAGTAGAAGGATTTGCATCTGCCCTGGCTGACAACATAAAAGATCAACGTTTTTCTTATACTTAGGGCAAAACATTCTCTCTAAAAACGAAGTTAATGCAATATTAAAGCTGCAGAGTTAAGCATATAAAAATGAGGATAGGCACCATTAGCGGTGAACATTAAACCTTAATTCTATCCTTCGGTGTGTTTGCATTAACACGTGGTTTACCATTGTGTGATTACTTCATGAGCAATATAATTAAAAATATTAAGCAGCAGAAACTGTGGGACAAACATACCAAATCTGTTGTTTGAAAAGAAAATTTAAATAATTATATCATGTACATGGTATATTCCAAGTTTTCACCTTATTATGGCTTGGGCAGGATTTTGCCAATAACAAGAAATGCAATGATTTTTATTCCTCACTTACAAAGTTACTCCCAGACTATTCTGATAATATAAACAGAATATAATCAGGGAACAGAAACATAAAAGGAGAAAGATGCACTATATTCTACAGATATGACACAAGTTCTCAATCTTCAGGAAGCAAATGAGTCAGTTCAAATGCCAACATTTTATATAAAACAATTTATTCTTAAGAGACCTAGCTCCCAAAAACTGAAAAGATATTTTTGTTCTAACATAAACCTTTGAATAAATACAATAAGATAATTCTTAATGAGCTATTTGGAAAAGCAATCCTGTAATCTTTTCATAGTGAAAAGGTTTTCGTGTATTTTCATACCACAAATTTGAAGTGTAGAAAAATTTTTAAACCCGAAACACTACTTAATGTTAGCTATTAAAATAAAAAGTAACAAATATACTCATCTCAAAAGGTAAACATCTCCCTTGTTAAAATTTTTCCCAATTCTTTCAGAATCAATCCGGCATGACAGTCAAGATACATCCTCCTACACCTTTTTTTGTTCACGTCAGATCCTCCCCCACCCAGGCCTTGCCTCAATACAGTTTCTACACCAAAGTAATGAAATCAATTGGAAAAAAATGTTTTGGTTAAAATCGGTGCCACCTCATATCACAAACAGAATGTTATTGGTACAGAGTTTATTCATAGCACTGCTGCTTGCTTTCGTTAAAGCTAGACTGTAATATCTTTATAGCTGACACACTTGTGTCCGCACCAGGCTGTTACATTGATTTAAACACTGTCTGTTTTCCCAGCAATTTAGCTAAATTATTAAAACAATGACATAAAAAGCAGAGCATAGAGAGCTACATGCTAGAAAACAAAAAACACTTTCACCTCTCATTTTCATCATCTTTTGTTTGAATTTAAACCTTGCAGCTCATGTCTAAGCCTATAATCACAAAAAGCAGATACATTAAAAAAGAAGGGGATTTGGAGGGCTCTGCAGCATTCTCATCTTTCCTGTAAGAGCTGCAAACATTAGAAATATAAAGTAAAATCATCATTAGTTCAGTAGTGTATGAAAATGTGCTTTTTCAAGAAAATGTTCCACTTTTAGTTTCTTCTCGGTTTGTAAAAAAACCTTTGTGAAACTTTTTCTCATTATCTGTGATTTATTTCCTTATTCCTGGACCTGGAGTGTAATAATGGTCCAAATGTAATAGCCTTGACCTTTGCAGCTCTTCTCAGAGAGGTCACGGAGAATTTTGTTTAAGCAAGGATTTCAACCAGAAATAACATGATGCACTTAGATTATATAGGGCTTTATCTACTGGAATGTACATTTCAGCTGTCCCCTGTGCCTAGCCACACAATCAGCACTGCTTTATGAGCAGGGAAACTGAGGCACGCTGAGAGTGAATTACCACTGACTGAAACTGCCAAAGGTGGAATTAGAGGTCAAGTTTTCTGCATCCAATACTCACTTTAACCACAGTCACATCCTTCCTCCCAGCACTGTCCATGTCCTTCCATAACAAGACATAGTTATTATTTAAAAATTGAAGCGTGGGAAGGTTTGTGCAGATGAACACTGGTATTACTGCTCTTCTGTGGTGCTTATTTGAAAATCCCAAGGAATTTTTGTCTCATTAGGCAATGCCCAGTAATAAATTTCTTGTCTCCACTCTCCTGCCTGCTTCATCCCATTGTCTCCTTTCCTAATGCACTGCAGATTAGGACTGCCATTTTTGGTACAGCTCGAAATTCAGTTCTCTCTTTCTAATTCCAGAAGTTTCAGGCTGTTAAAAGGAAAAGAAAATGAGCACTCCACTTAAAAGGGGTAAACAAACTGGCACAAAATGAGTATTAAGAGCACCGTTATCAGCAGAAATCCCTTATGTCTTTCCTCCCACAATCTTGTCAAAATCATAAAGAAACAAAATGGCAACCACTAATATTCAGATTAATAAAGACCCATATTATTCCCAGATGTTGACTATAAGTGGCAATCCGTGTGCAGTCTTTGTACTCAATGCGGTTTTCACAATACCCATATTTGTTTCTGCTTCTCAGTCAAGCTCCAAATACGAACTGGTATGTAGTAGAATCTGTGCAAATAATTTATTGGCTGTGTCACATTTAAGGAACTGCAAAAAGAATGTGAAAAAACAAGGAAGAAGGTTTCTGTCCATTAATCAGGACCTTATAGAGAAAAAGAATAGGGTTTTACTTGTTAATAGTGAACAGAGGTTCATGCTTTTAGATTTCATGGCTTTCCATAAGGCACAGGCATTCATATGGTTCTCACATTTTCTGCAAAGTGAAGCACAAGTTAAGTTTAAGCATATACCAAAAGCTGTGAGAAATACCGTTTTCTTTGAAAACATTCACATTTTCCTCACTGTGCCATCTTTTTTAAAACCCATTCTACGTTTACATAGCCAAAGGTGCATTAAATATTAATATAACACTTTTATTTTGGTTCCTGCTTATTTTCTAGGGGAGCATAACAATAAGTATTGCGCATTTGACAGTGCTGGCTACGTTATACTTCCAACTACTCTGAAACGCCGTCTTTCAGCTTCGTAGGGATCCGGCTAATCGGGAAACCAAAGGGAGCGAGCGCGCTCCTCTCCTCCCGCGTGCTCCCGGGGCAGCCCCGCCGGCAGATGCCCGGCCCTGGGGAGGGAAGCGGTGCCACCGTCACGCTGTCCCCACGCCACGGGCAGCGGGGGTGGCTCCGAGCAGCCGTGGGAGCGGGGCCGGGGGAGCTGCGGGCACCGCGTTCCTGCGCTCCCCGGCTCCCCGGGGTGTTCCCTGACCTAAAGCAGCCCCGCCGAGTGCCCCGGGCAGCCCCAGCCCGGGGGAGCAGCGCGCACAGCCTGCTGCGAACCCCCGCACCCCGGCCACACACAGGGTGGGAGCTGGTGGAGGTGCAGCCCGGCCGCTGGAGAAGCGGCTCGGGGGGAGCCACGAGGCCGCTGCCCCTGAGACAATCAGAGTGGTTTGGTACAGGAACTTCAGCTGAGTAACACGGTTTTGCAAAAGAAAGGTAAGGCTGCTTGGGGAACAGAGTACAGGAATGGAAAAAACTTATTTCCTGCAAATCAGGAACACGTGTTTACTAGTCCTTAAAATGGTCTTCTGTTTTAATTCTTTAAAGTCTCAACACTATCATCTACGGGAAAGAAAAAGGGCAACGATGATTATGAATATTTATCACACATTTTCTACACAAAAAAGCCAGATAATAAAACTTATTGCAGAATACAGATACATTGCTAAATTGATGTGGTTTCACAATATTCTTCCTTTGCAAACTATTCTTCCATTGCATAATTTTACAAATTATCTGAAAATGTTTCTATTGAAAGCCAATATGATTTATACTAATCTCTCAGAGGCAGCTGGAATATGAAGAAAAGCTGATGCATTTACTGTTTGAAAAACTACACTATATTTAGGGACACAGAAATCAAGACAGCAGCTCTTGGGAAAAGAGATGCAAAAATTTTCAATCAGGGATCACATTCTCTTCTTCACTTACTGCATCATTAAAACTGCAATATGAAACAAGGCATGGGTTGTTATTTGTTTGTTTATTTGGTTGGCTTTATTTAAGTATGTTCAGCTGCAGTCACTGATACTCAAAATCTTATGATACACCATTACTTTTGCATTCAAACACCAGAGCAGGTTACCAACAACTGTGATCAATTCAACATGGTTTTTTTTTTTCTTTTAATTACACACTCTGATTCAATCAAAAACTTAAAGGCAAAACTCTGGGAGAAATTGATGGCCTGTATTATCAAGCAAGTCCTGCCTAATTGTAGATTCACTGAGTACTACAGGACCAAGCAGACATTTGTATTGCTAATGTAATTTATGCATATGTATCATGGTATAGTGCTAGCAGCCATATTCCAAAATAAATTGCTTTAGTAGGTTCTACAAATAAGCCAACATTTATAAAATGGCAATAAATGCAGTTCAATTTAACTTATCCCTTACATATATTGTCGCACCTACAGTGGATTAATGCATCAGACACGTGTTACAGGGCCTATAAACCATATAACTCACGGTCCCAATCTGCAAACCCTCTCAGGATATGCTCTGTATTCCTTAGCAGGCTGGCAGATGCCAATCAGACACGTGTCCACACCACAGCTGCTGCAAACTCAAGGAATTTCTGCCATGCAAACCCAGTCCTAAAAGATACAAGTCCTAAAAGCGCTAGATTTCTCCCCAATATGGCTGGTTCCAAGATATCTAGCCTGATCTAATCTCCTCTCTTTACTCTGGGTGTACAGATTCCTGGGGATCTGAAAGCTCCTGGGTTAGCCCTAACCGACCTGCCCCCGTCCCCATGGGTCAGGCTCAACCCACACAAGCCAGTCTTGGTCCCCATAGATCAGCCCTGCACACACGGACAAGGTGATGACCTACATGACCATCCAGTCCTGACTTTTCTGTCTCTAGCAGCTAAAGACTATTTAAATATCCAAGCTGTCTAATTTCCAAGGCTAACTGTGACTCATAAGCAATCTGCTGGATTGTGGTTTTATTTTTGGGAATTGTGCCATTTCAGTGAGCTTGTGCCATCCCTGCAGCTCTGTGTCCATCCCTGGTTTTTTCAGCCAGTGCATACTGAAACCACAAACACAGTGGTGCCAGCACACGTGGGGGTCTTCTCTTTTGGCATCTCAAGTGCTTGGGAAGATTGTTCTAGAGCACCCCTGCCCCATTTTAATCTCTAAAATTCAGTAACCAGATACTGAAAAACAAGCAGCAGTCGACATCTCTTCTGCAAATACGGAACACCAAAGACCTAAAATCCCAAGAGCAACATTAAGCACCTTGGAAACTGAACAGCTGAGAAGGCTAAAGAGAGATCAGCCAAGAGGCACTCCTAAGGTGATGGAGTACACACAGTGTTGCTCACGCTTGCCCATTGGGGTGGACAAGACACTTCAGAGCTGACAAGGAGTGGGTAATACACGGGGTGAAACCTGAATGAACTGGCTACTTGAAACAAAACAGGGGTTTTTTCTTTGAAAGGTCTGAACCTTTCACAAATATAAAATGGGAGAATTCTAGAAACAAGTGACAGATAAAAAGATTTTTAAATCCTTAACCAAAGTAACGTTCAAGACAAATGTTTCCCAAAACAGTAAAGAGAAGTAACTAAAGCTTAGGGCCATCATTGCCTTTCCCTGGAAAGCATCCTGATACAATTCCAACTTAAACAGCTCATGTCTAAACAACTGTTTGACATAGACAAAAAAAAAAATCAAGTAAAAATGTTGATTTAATTATATCAGCCTGTTACGGTGGTATAAAACCTTCTATGAATGCACAGAACAATGTGTGAGTGGGGAGTGTGTCCTCTGTAAGTACTGAAGTTAAAATGTTTCTGTTGGCTCCCATTTCTGGAGAAATGGTGACTTTTAACTCCAAGCACATGCTCAGCTGGTTTGTGTTGGAGGGAGGGGGTTACCCATCAGCTGAGTGTTAATTCTGGATAATGAAATAGAGCATGTACAAAAGTGGAAGAGAACTGTGGCTCTGGAGGCTTCACCATGACAACCACGCTGGCCAGCACTTCGGGGTGCTTGCAAAGGCAGGTGAATGTTCACTAAACATGGTCATTATCTACGCATATGGCTCTAAATATTGAAAATGAGTCATCTTCTCCTACTGATTTCACTGAGGTTTACTCTGGTGCTGGTCCATAAAACACCAATAGTCTGAAATTTCCCAGTGTATTTGACATGGAAGTTCTAGGCTCAGTTAAAGTATAGATATCCTAAGACAATAAATACCTGGATAAGCATTTGGTACTGTACTGAAGAGGCATACTCACAACATGAGCTACATAAACTCATTCTCTAAATGGAAATATTTTAAGAGATATCAAGTACAGATGTTTCAAAGTAGAATTTAAGGTCTCCATGGGTGTCCCCAACTGGTGATCACTCTATTATAAGCTTAACTCTTCACAGAGAGAGTTCAGATTCCAACTTACTTACCCAACTTTGCATCAAAGAAAAATAACTGTTTGGTTTCAACAGTTCTTTGCACCCACTACCTAAAACAAACCATGAACATCTGCAATTTCACTGCCCAATCCTTTCTTATACCCTTAAACATTTGTTCTGTTAATGTAGGTTAATTCTGCGAATAGCACTTCTGTAAATTGTTCTTGCAAACTGCTACATCATTTATGTAAGGACTTCTGTGAACTTTGAAAAATTAATGCCTTTAATTTTGGTTGATGGCAACATCAGCAGAGCTCTGTAAATTGCACTTTAATGAGATTTTGCTACAGGGGATAATCTGCTACTGACAGAGTAACATCTTGAAAACATCTGTAGACCTATAATTTTTCTATGACGATTAGATCCCACCACAACAGTCCAAATACAGTGCAGAAATAAAGGAAAAAATGTAAAGTCCTAAATGAATATCCAACCTGTTCTTTAAAAAGAAGACACACACAATGAAAAGTTTCATGCACTGCAAATAAATCAATTTTTCTGACTAATTAACATTTAGCTTTATTTAATTAAGAAAGACTATTACTGTCTTCACTGCTGTGCATCTGTATATAATGAAGCAAACAGCAGTAGGTATAAGATACCACAGAGGGATATGCCCAAGTAACCAGGCACTGGTTAGGTGCAAAGGAACGTCTATTATTGTTAAGTAACTGACATCAGAGCCTCTCTTTAATGTTGTCATAAATAAAAGAAAGATTTTCACAGATGCTTTCACATATGGTTTCTTATTTGTCTCTGATGGAGACTGGGAGTTAGATTAGATGCCAAAATTAAATGATTTAAATAGACAGCTGCATAACGCAAACTACTAAATAACACCTTTTGAACACTTTCTGTTTATAGTAAGTTCTATCTCACAGAATGATGACAAGTCTCATTTTGCTTATATCACTGGAGGTTGTTGCTATAAAATCATTGTGTTTACAACACTGAAACGTCAAGTTACACTGCTATTTGGAAGTGCAAAGAGCATGGGATTATCGTGGCGAACAGGAGTGGAAAGCTCAGAATCCAAGATTAACTTTAATAGATTAACTTAATCATTGAAATATGCAGTTAGTGATTATCTGTAACAGAGCTATCCAGGATGAAGTGAAAAGGCAGGTAGAGAGAAGTCTTCAGTGCAAACTGCTGGAGAATACCAAGTCTGTCATCATTCAAGTTTAAGTGAAGTGATGGACATCAGTGCAGGCATTTAATACCTAAACAATAATCTACCATTTACCAGCACTTATATCTTGGGGATAAAACTTTATATTAAAAATACTGTATTTGGTGCAAGGAAAAATGCAGGAGTGTGAGTATTGTCTCTATAGCTATGTCAATGTATTCAAGCTGGCATGGATAAGCGACAAGCAAGCTTAAGAAAAATACAGAAAAAAAAATTAAAACTACCAACCCTATATGTTCAGAGCACTGCTTTCAGGAACTTGTATCAAAGAAGGCTGTGAGCTTTTCAGGAGACATATTCTTTGATAGGATAACCATTCCTTGAATTGTTTTTCTGTGTCCTAGACAATCATAGACCCACTCACAAGTATGGAGTCTGCATGAAGTTGTTCTGGACAGGAATACAAAATTTCAAATCCTACTGGGATCTAAAATCTTCTCCTAAAAGCAGTTAACACTGGTTTCTTTCAGCAATGTGTGAGGCACCAGCTTGTGGATAACTCTGAAATGCTCTACCAAATCAGAGGACTTTTCCTACCACCTGTCAGTAGAAGCATTATGGGCAGAAACACAAAAATGAAGAGGCATTATTTGAAAGACGTTAATATGTTTCTACACAGTCTGTTTATCCACTGTGAAAGTCAGAAAAGCAGTATTTAATGCCTGTGGCAGGAGCTGGGAGTCACACACCAAGGGATGCTCCCATCTCTGTCCCGCTCCTGCCCACCACCACAGGCACAACAGCCTCCAGCACAGCCACCACAGTGCAGCTCCTCCCAGTCCTCTGCATTGCCCAGCTTCTGCCGTTGCACACACCTGGGCCTTTCCCTCTTCTACTGAAATGTCAGTATATTAATTTTATCTTATATTGCCTGTTCTTTGGAATTTGTGAATCAGAGGTTAGATCACTTTTCTACTGAGTTCAGCTCTCTCAGCTTTGAGTACAGCTACTGGGGCACACACTACCCTCACTCCTTCCTTCACACAGGCACAGCCCCAAATTCACATCCCTCTTTGTGCCTGACGTAAGCAGCGCTTGAAGATTGGGGATGTTATCATCCCTTCTCCACCATTTTAGTCTTGCTATGGCTCCACACCAGTGTCACCCAACACTGAGGGGACAGACAAGGAATCAAACAGTTTCCAAACACACCTACCTTCTTCTCACCCTGATAAAGTGAGTGGGACATGAAAAACAAACTTCAGCCAGTTTTGCAAGCAGAGAAAATGAATCAGGAGATTTTGTTACAGAGAGTAAGGATGCTAACACCCCCAGCCCCAAAAACGGTTATGTGGATTGTGCAGCCTCTTTATAACTTGGTCTCAAGCTGCACATTGTATTTGTCAATACCACATGGTATTCACCCACTTTCCTTTTCCTAAGCCATCCTTTTACTAGCCAGCATCATACAGTTGATACCATTAAACAATGAGCATCCAATGTTTGTCCGTATCATGGTACTGTATAAACAGAGGTAATGAGAACTTTAATGCAATATTTATAGACTCTTTAGGTACCCAAAGTAGATTTCATATTTTCAAAATCCCCATTCTTCAGACAAGAAACAGGGCTGAGTTTCCATTTAGACTTTCCCTTTGCTTTATTTCCAACTGTTTAAGTTTGCTATAAGTAGCTGCAGTGAAAAACTTCCAAGTGGCATGTGTTTTATAAACTATATTTTGTAGGAATTCATGTAATTAAATAGCGTAATTTATACAAATGACAGCTGAATTACAACATATACCATTGCCAAAGTTTTGAGCCTAAAGAAAGTTTATTTCCAACAATCTGAGTTCTTCCATGCTCTCAGTTTAACTAAAGCATTGAAAGGGACTTAAGATGTGGATAGTTGAGATGTAGATGTGTTACCACTATTAAACATTAGAAAAAGACTAATTAAAGTTTGAAATATGGAGCACTGAGACATGGCAATTGTCCTCAAAGTAACCACAGAGAAGTTTCCCTTACTTAGAGCTCCTCTGGCTGGGAGAAGCCTCCTTGTCTCTCTCCACTGCAATGCTAGCATGATAGCAGCACCAGCTTTCCAACAAATCCTACTGTGCTGTACTGTAAGGATTAAGCTGCAGAAGGAAGTAAAGCTTTGGCTGACACCCTTGATAGCAGAGCCATCAAACCATATATGCCTGTTTATCCAACAAAAATCTGAGAAAATTCTCAACAAGCAGTCGTGTAAATTTAGAGAAACTGTAGGCAGTGTTATTTTACATGCCAAATCAGAAGTTAGCACATGAAAAGCCAGCAAGCAAGCTGAAATTTAGAGTCTGATAGGACTGAGCGTGTGTAGGGGTCCAGCACAGCTTTCTGTACTGTGTTTCTTGTGGCACCAAGCTCTGTGGATGAGAAGAGCTCTGCAGGACCCTGCCTTGTGGGGCCAAGCAGCCCTTCACTGACACTGCCAACATGCTGCTGTATTCACTGGGCTTTCTCCTGCCTAACTGCAGCTCTTACAATAAAGGTCCTCAAAGAACCTGTTTGGGTTTATGCTCTTCAAGGATTGAGTCACAATACACAAAAAACAGTGCAGTGTGTAAAACTACATTAAATGTCCTTTGCATCACCTGTGCAAAGCAAGAGAGGTTTTTCAGTAGTGAGCAGTTCACTCTATTTTGCTTCATGTCTCATTAACCTTAAGCAGAATAATGAATGACAGTGATAGTCAACAGCTCTCATTTTTGTGCAAAAAAACATTTTTATGAATGTATTTACTTTTTACCACCAAAAGCACCCTTTATTAAGCTTCTGTCACTACTGATATTGGCATTATATTCTGTGAGTGCTTTGTTATTATCTGCTACAGTTCAGTAGGTTTCAAACCCAACAAGTTCGAAGTTAGTAGAACAGGAACTATGTGGCCAAGACAGCAAAAGCCAGGTATTGACTCGTGAGTGTTTACCTGACTTCTGAAGTGATTTTCTCATTGAAAATCCAAAGAATCCACTTCTGGGGAAAATAGGTATTATGAAAATCAAAGAAAAACTTTTTGTAGGGATGAGTTCTTAATAAAATGTAGTAAGTAAATACAGTATGAAATAGTATGTAGTATGAATGCAGTATGACAACTAAAATTTTTGAGTAGCTGGAAATAAACCACCTTGGGTAAAATGAGCAGAAATAATGATTAATAATGGTTCAATTATATTTTTGAACATGTCAAGTAACTAAAGAATTTAATACACCCTAAAATACAATAAGAATGCAGCATTACAGTATGAAAACGTAAATAACATGTTCATATTACCAAAAAAACCAAATAGAAAGTATCTACTGAAAGGGAGCACAGGGGATTCTATTTGAAATACTGCAGTGGCTAAACACCTAAATCTTAAAAACACTGCATTTTAAGGAATATTTCTAATGAAGCAATGATTGAAAATAAATTACATTGGAAGTGGAAAAGAGATCCCCAATAATAGTCAATAATATGCATCCATATATATATTATATATGAAGGTCAAAAAAATGCCAGCTAACTCTCTTAAGCCAGAGATTGTGAACTTCAACCACTGAACACGCTTATTTTCAAGGACAAAGATCAGTATAAAATTGATTGCCGTATTATCCACAACCCAGAGAATTTGGTTGCCTTTGCTAAAAATAAGCCAGGAAGAAAAAGCTTATGCTTCACTTAAGGTAAAAAAACCCTAGAAATAATAACGTCTGGCTGATCTTGAAGAAACTGCTTAAATTAGGCAAGGAAAAATAGCTCTCACATTGAAATTTAGTTGAAAATTCTGAAACCAAACAAAAGGGTCCCTTTGTATTTCTGACAACTAGACCATATGCAAATGAAAATCAAATACTTTTTCCTGCCCTATGAATGCCTGTCAAGTGGCTGGGTAAAATCTAGGTTGCTCAGCTTTACCATGAAAACAGATGTTGCCTCATCTGGTTTGATGTTCATATGGATGTTGAAGTCTCTAAGGCTAATAGTACAGTTCCAACAGTAGCTCTGACAGAGTTTCAATGAATACATTTGTGATATATTTCATACACTCTGATAGTCTATGCACTCTTGTAACTACAAACTTTGATCCTTCCCTGGAAGTACAGGAAACACCTGGATAGTCTAATAAACTCCACTGCACAGCTGGCCACTTTTTGCATTGCAACCAAATTATAACCAGGTCCCAGAAATATGAGCCATGGATCTCCACTTCCTCTGTATCACAGCCCTCAATGCAATACTTTCCATGCAAAAGTGAGTCCTTGGGGAGGGCAGTGGTGGGAGAAGAGGCTCAAAACAGATGAAAGAGAGCCAGTAAACCTAAATGCATTTCTATATAATGTGTTTCTCTTCAAGAGAGAGGATGTTGTCCTCTCTCCCGTATGCCTCCTTTGCTAAGTGCAGATGTATTATCTGAGCTCTTTCTGCTCTCTCTGCTCCTTTACTCTTCTCTTATTCCCAGGCAATAATACCACACTTTCCACATTTTTTTCAGCTTGTCAATCTCAGTCCAGAAATTGTGAGCACAAGATATTTTAAACAGTGGTGACTGTGACCAATAGAGAACAGCTGGCCTGCCCTGCCTCTGCCACATAACAGTCCTTTTTTCAGTGACTTTGGTTATTGGTCAAAACCAGCACTTTTATACTTAAGAGTGTAGCTCGGAGAGAAAAACAATATTTAGGAAGATCATCACTTGATATTAGCCCCTGATCCCCAGTGATGTTAAGACACAACTTTACTATGCTGTTTATCATGAAAGGTTCAAGTTGGGTTAATAATTTTACACTGATAGGATAATTGGTATATCAGCTTCCTGAAAGACCAACTTATTGTGTTTATGATTATTGGTTATTGCAGCCTTAGCATCCTTGCATTCCTTCCTTTATCTCTTTGCTTTTCCTCTGTTTACTGAGTTAAACGCATCAAGAAGTGTTGCAAACTTCCACTTGGTTCCTACCAATATTCCTCAATCCTAAACAGAATAGACAAGCCCGGTAAGGAAAAGAAGTCTCACATCTATCCTTTCTCTTGGCTTTGCATTTAAAAGAACACATTGCCTGGTTGAGACTATGAGTTAGAATATGACCCTGTACTGGTGTTTCCAATCAGTGGTTTTCTGCCCTGCCAGAGAAGATTAAACAGGGAGGGTTAGGAGAGCACACACAACTAATGCTGTGGAAAAACATGATGGACCAAGTTTTATCCTTTACACTCCTGCCATCCCACTTTCCTTCCTTGTAGAAAGTTTCCATTCTGACAGACAGTTACACTAACCTTATTTCAAGAGCATGCTTTAGGTTTTTCTCCTGTCATTCTGACTTTCCTGCATTGCTTGTCATCCTCCTGTGCCCCAGAGCCTGACATGTCAGCTGTTTGCTAAGTGCCACACACGAGTGACATGCTTACAGATGTAATAGCAGATAATGGTCCCTAATACGGTAAGCTAAGCTTAACCACACCTAAGCTGCTCGTCATAGCACTACATCTGTCAGAGGTTTTGCAGTACCTTACTTGAAAGTGATGTTAGGGCTAATGGATGCTCGTTGCATGATTATTCCTCCTTTATTTAAGAATGAGCCCTACATTTGCTTTTATCCAGACTTTCAGCATCGCCCAATGTCCTTTTGACTTTTCTGCTGAGTGGTGGTTGTGTGGGAGGTTGTTAGGTCTCAGTCTAGGAAATGCACTGAGGCACATTTCCATTCTTCCCTCCTCAAGAATAGATTTGCTTTGTTCAATCAGCACATCTCCTGCATATCTTACAGCATGCATAAATTGGATTGGCAGATGGGTATAGATTAAAATTTGACAATAGTTTCATTACATATTCTTTACCTCCAGATATTTTGATAGCTTTCCTTTCTCTTGCTTGCACAGGCTTAAATCCTTTTTGTTGGTGTGTTCATTTAAAGCATTTTTTATTAAGTTTTGTATCTCTCCCTTATCTGAGTTGCTGTCTTTCTCCTCCTCACTTATTATTTGTATACTCAGTAGGGCAGATCAAATAAATTAATAAAACAAGTTCTTGTTTCCAAGAAACAACTCTAGTATCTACAAAAAGATGCAATTACAGTAGAGTAGCTCTTCACTTCCCATAAACATCACTAAAAATAATTTTAAAAAACTAAATAACAAAATGCTTTTTCAAGAACTTTTCCAGCAAATTAAAAAGATTTTATGCACCTAAAAATTCTAATCAAAGTAGCAATTAAAATTCCATTTTTTAAAACTCAATCAAAAATCCAGCTTTGTTCTGGAGTAAGTAGACATAAGTTTGCTTGACAAGAGGTTGTGGATTGGGGTTTTTTTTATTTTAAGTGCAAATCAGCATGAATCTTTATGTTCTTATCATTGTTTTAACATCAGTAAAATTTTATACCGAAGTCAGTTCTGGTCCACAAAACTTTATTTTTAACATTTTTATCTTGGAACAATTTTGCACAGTTCTATATGAAATGTAATTTCCTTGAAATTTTTATAGAACTAAAAATACCAGGGTTCAATATATGTGTAATAGAAATAGATGATAGCACTACTTCATAGCAAATGGAAAAACATTAATTTAAGCCCATAATTAGAAATCATTTAATAAAGAAATGTTGCTGCATTCCTTTTAATTGAGACCTAAGAGAAGATATTCAGATGAACAATGAAGTCCTCACACTTAAATCTGACAAAACTTCTGCTTTAACAATTATGCCATTTAAGGCAGTTTATCAGTGCTGGCTGCAAGTCTTAATTGAACTTGCCATTTCAATGTAAGAGTTTGCATCCTCCAGTTTGTTTGCAGCATGCTTTCAATACTCATGCAAAAGGGAGAGCTAAGCTTACTTAACGATTAATGAAAAAATATTTCTAAATGCACATGACATCTTCCCTCACCCGATAACAAGCCACAAATTTAAGGGTTTGGTTCGTGTGTTTCTACTCAGTGCTGACTGAAATATGTTTAAAATATATTTTTTAAATATATTTAGAAATGTGGTATTTTTTCTGATCAAAGTAAGGTGTCTCTTTTCTATTCTTACTACTGCCAAGCATTTGATTTACACACAGTTTAATTATTCAGATGTTTATTATGTTCTACATAATGAAATTTGGACCCTCATATTTTCTTCCTACATGCTCAGTGCAGGCTGCAATTATAGCCACAGATATCTGTTTATTTGATGAATTTTGCTTCTTCTGCATAGTTTGATAAATATGGAAATAAGTCAAAACCTACTTTATATACAGTAATTAAAGTGAAAAATCTAGTCATGATGCAAATCCTTAATTGGACTCCAGGAGAGATATGCAGAATTTCTCTTTAATAATATGGGATGACTGGGGACAGAAAAACAAAGCACACTAAAATATGGTTTAGAAGCACAATTAATCACAAAATAGAAAACAACCAATTTAGCATAGCTCATTCAGTGACTCTCAAGGCTCAGGTAATGTTCTTTTAATCATCTGGCTCTAATATTAAGGTTGTGTCATGTGCAGCTGAAATAAAACACAATATATGTGCTGATCTTCAGTGTGAAACATGTCCTCTGGACTAATTTGTAAACACAGCCTTTTCACACTAAAATGCTTAGTCTACTTAATGACGTGTAAGTGAATGATCAAAGCAATGCAAAATGGTTTTTAACTATTATTGTTTAGTGTATTAATTCATTAGCAGAAAGAAACCCTCTTGCAGTTGGTTGCAGGGAATATGTTTTTGTTGGCTATATATAATTCATTTTGTTTTTTCATTTTATTAAGACAAAGTCATTATTTTGCCTGATGATGTTCCAAAGAATAATATACTTGTTAAGCAGTATTAAATTGACAAATTATAGCACAGAGCAGGTGGGGCTGAGATAGGAGTCTCCAGGAAAGAGAAGTCTCTATAAGCTAAAGAAATAAATGCTTTCTTTCCAAGCTCTGAACATATATTGCTCTAATAAGCTAAAATTAACCATCACTGTCACTTAATTTGATTGTAAAAATATTATTCTCCGTATAGCTTTCTGTAATATCCCATTAGGGGAATATGATCACGTTCTAATCAGAAGGTGTTGGATTTATTGTGCTAGTTTGTTTAAACTACAAATACAATTAATCTCCTTTTGTACTTCTCCCAAATAAGTAACACCAGAATGACATTTTTGTCTCCAAATGGATTACAGACATTGAGTAGCAGCCAGAGGTCATCCCCCTGCACTGCCATAATTATCGAAGCAAATATCTGCTTCAAACCCCCAAGTATGTTGTGGAGAGCTCAGCCTGCCTGACCCAGAGACGGCCGCGGCCGCCCCGGAGCTCTGTGCCTGCGACACAACCAGGAGGACACTCTTCTGTTACCCAGATGTGCCCATTGGGAGAGACCATGACTGCAAGCTTCCATGCTGAGAGCAGCTGAAATTAGAGAGGCTTGATGTCCAGTATTCAAAATCACTGTTAAAACTCTTTCCAAGTCAGGGTCCCAACTGCCTTTGACAGATAAAAGGGGTCCTATGCAATCTAGTTTCAATGTAGTCTTCTTTTGACCACCCTGAGGTGACCTGGCACCTCTTCATGCACCTGCCGTAAAACTTAAAGGCTTCAGAAATTCTTTTCTTTGAAGTGTCCTAATAATAACAGTCTAACCTTTGATGTTTCTTCCTGTACCACATGCTTGAACTTCTTATCATCTAAAGTGTATAACCTACAATTGCTACACACAAACGGGTTGCACATCTTGAGAACACAACACTATAAACCTAACACAAACTGTAGTAATGATGGGTTTATTTCATTTGTATTTAGCGCTTTACTTAAATAGCATCATAAACCTGAACACTTAACACACCAATTGGGCATTAACCATCCAGGCTGATTAGTATGGAGAAGAATTCACCCTCTGCAGCCTGGAGACAGAAGAAATAAACAAACTCAGGCAAAATAAACTTTGTGTGCAAATATGATATTTTAGAAGATCCTTTTCACACCAAAAGTCGAAGAGAAAGTCTGTTTCTGATGGCCTGAAATCCCATTCAGAGAATATTTTTTCAATACATAAAACTTACCAGACCTCGAAAAAGCTGGGGAAAGTTATTTTTAAAAAAACATTCCTAGCCTCATCATTGCCTTAGGTTTCTGTAAGTTTTTACAGAGCTCTCTGAGAATGTCTGTTCAGCTCTGTTTTATGTTACTTCACAGATTTTTAATATTCAATAGTCCTTGTCCCGTGCAAAAGTTTAGATCTAAAAAGAATTGTTTCTAGTCTCTATTTTTAACTTGTACATCGGGGATGAATTTTATCCAAGATGTATCATTTATATAGCTCTGGGGAGAGAGAAAACACATCCTCCATGTAGCTCCAGTGCTGCAGGAGCTCATGAGCATGCTGAACTTCCCTTGCTTTAAGCCATTCTCCTGAAAATTTTGAGCATGAGCATCCACAGGGTGCTCTTCCAGCATTGCTTAAATTTTTGTCTTTCCTTTTAATCACTCTTTTGAGTGGCTATTTTTAGCTGTTTGTTTTTCATCTTAGCGTTTTCCAAAGCTTCAGGACATTGGACCTAATATTTCCCTGTGACTGGATTTTTTTTTTTTTTTTTTTTGAGATTGCTTTCGACAAAAGTGAACCTTGGGGAGAGGGGAGGAAATTATTTAACCAAAAATTATTATTCACATTTTAGGATAGTGTGTTTGGTCCAGTTACTCAGAAGAACAGAGAGGAGGTTTTCTTCATAACTCAGGTTAAGCTGGACATTTACAAAGAAATAATTTCCACTAAAGAGCAAAGTCCTTTTGAGGAAACCAGGGAAAAACAGTTCAGGCCAAACTGCTCACACACACCAGGAAGGAGAACATGTGGTTCTGGTCCTCTCTAGAGTTCCAGTTTGCTTATCAGATATTTGCAGGGGATCCAAACTGAGCTCAGTTCAGCTGACCAAAGTTCTATCTCTTTGGCTCTCACTGCAAGTTTAGAAGCCAAATTTGTAAATTATCTGAAGGAGAGTAGTTCCAGTTACACTGATGTAGCTGGTCAAATAGCTACAATGGAATGGAATGGAAAAAGGGTTGTAGAGGGTGACAAGTATGAACAGCACTCAGCAACAGCCTCCAGGCATGGGTAGCTTAAATATACTAAGCCTCTTGGAACTGGGAAAGAAATACTGAAATTACTAACAGAGACATAGTGAAGATCCATAATATCAAGAATTATGTAGACAAGATGCATGAGGAAGGAGCAATCACTTTTCAGGAGTCTTGAGTGGCCATCAGATGAAACTTGTAAATGTCAAGTTCAGAGGGAAAATAGGGCATTCTTGATATACAGTGCATAGTTAGGGTAAGGAAGTCTCTTCACTGGAAGGCACCTGGACTGCCAAACAGCTATATGGATTTGAAAAGCATCTGGAGATATTAATAGAAAAGAAACTCAACAGGACTAGTAAACAGAAACATGGCATCTCTACAGGAGAAAATCTTACAAGAAGCTTGGAGTGCAATTCTGAGAAGTATCACTGCACAGTTGTTCTTGCATTCTTCCCTAGGCATCTGCTCATGGCAATAGTAAAGTGCAGGATATTGGTCTAGATTGACCTTTAGCCTGGCCTAGTGCAGACACTTCTGCAGTTTGAAGAAAAATGCACAGCTGTCTGACTCATTTCAATGTCTTCAACAACAAGGCAATAGATGCAGATCACTACGAGGAGACAAATTCAAGAAATGGCATACTGATTTACACAGAGATATTTGGCCCTGGATTTCTCAAAGGCAATATTAATATATAGTGATGGAACTAAACAGTCAATTAAAGATTGAGTTCAAAGTCTTCTACCTGGTTAAAACCTACATGAAGGCAAAAAAGAAGGTGGTAAACATTGGGTTATTCATATTGTTTTGTAACATTTGTCTGACTTTTAAATCACTAAGGAGACTCAAATTCTAAAGCAGAGTGAAAGCATCAGCATTTGGCTATACAGTACTTACTTCTGCCCCAGCCTCCAAAGCACATTTCAGATTTGCTGTGTTTTGTTTTCACTGGTGATGTTTTTCTACTGTCAGAGGCTCATGGATCTCAGTGTGGTGTTGCAGACACCATTTCACATAATAAAGGCATTAGCACCTCCTTGGCTTCTAAAAAGATATCTCTTCAGCCTAAAATTACTTTTTTCACTGTATCACTTTACAAGCTCTTTTCTAATTTGCCACCCCCTATAATTCTTGGTATTTTTCAGTCTGACTGCTTTGTAAGTATCTCCTTCCATTATGTAAAGTGGTTTCTTTTCAGATTCTAGATTGTAGAGCTACTCAAAATGAACAAAATTTTTTCACTCTCATTTTTCATTATCACATTGCACTTAAACCATTTCTTATGGGAACTTAATAATGTTCTGTAGTTGATTAGACTTAAAAAGGTCTACATTCTTCTTTCAAATATGTACAAAGAGTTCCTATTGACTGACTTCAATTAACTGAATTTATTTCAATTCAACAGCCTAAATTAATTCTTCGTCTAACTACTGAAGTCTAGTGAGCCAAATATTGTGTGACAGCTGAATTTCACATCCAGACCCAAAGCAATATTTCAATGTTGTCCATTACACAGATGAACAAGAGAATACTCAGCACGGAAAACTGAGTGAAACACATACCATGACCTACACAGAAGTTTGCACTCGATTAGGTTGGTCCTGACATTGTAACTATAAAAATTCTACTCTTAGACCCAGTGATTACCACTGTGAAGTCCTGGAGTGGAGTCATATCAACAATAAGTCTCCCTTAGGCTTCAGCAGAGGTCAGGGTTTCCCTACACATCTGCAGAATAACAGCATTGTGTTTATTTAAAGGAACTCAAAAATCAAAATAGAGCAATTATGAAGCTTTCATAAAGCAAACAAGCAGAGCAGGAAAAGAAAAAAATCAAAGAAAACAGGAAGCAAGGCAAAACTGTGAGCATTTACATCTTCTGCATATGGAGTTTGGAAATCCAGGTGGTTTCTGTTTTGCTCCTATTTTCTTCAGATATTGAAATATCCAGATGTCAGTACAAAAATATACTTGAGAACTCTAACATTTTAAAAGAAATTTAAAGTCATGGTCTGTCCATTCTACTCTTTAACCAACACTTTGTCAAAAGCATAATCAGTTAATAATCAGTAGTAGAAATAATTTTCTGGTTTTACACTTCTGCTGTTACAATTTCCACTTTTCAAACTAACTTATAATGGAAGTCAGCTTGTTGAGTCAATGACTTCAGAGGGGTTTGGGTTAGTTCCAAGTTTGGATGCTTTTTTTTTTTTAAATAAAACAGCGAGTGTATCTCCATAAACAAATATGTACTTTATGTCTCAGCTGATTGCCTAATTAAACAACTTTGGGACAAGAATAGCTGTTGTAGGTAAAACCAAGGTTTATCTATTGGAGTATCCTACTCCAACAGTGGCTGAATGTGGGTGCCTGTAGAGAGAGGCCAAACACTCAAGGAGATGAATGGCAATAGTCTCAATTCCAGCCATTTGTTGCACAGAGACTTCCTGAACCATTTCCTGAACACTGAAACCACTGTTTCTAACTCTCGATAGTGGTTTTTTTCTATTAAATTGCCCAATCAGCTGTTCAACTCTTATGACATCTTAGTATCTTGTGGCAAAATGTTTCAGAACTTAACTACATACTCTGTAGAAAAGCATTTCTTTTGGGTGATTTTGTTAAGTGACATCACTTGAGCTCTTCCATTCTTGGATGTTATCATAAGACAGTGAATAAATGTTAAGGTATTTTGATATCTGGTGCTTGGTGATTTTATATGTATTTGTCTTCTATAAAAGTGCCATTGTATGAAAATTAGTTTTTAAAAGAACATTCCATACATACAGATAATATGCAGTTGATAACACAGTGCTGATTAAATAAGCTGAATTAGACCATGAACAAAGTATCAGCCAACCAAGAAGCTGAAAGGATCTGACTTAGCTGTTTAAAAAATCTAGATTATCCTGAAATCATTAAGCATTGCTCTCAACACAACACTGAGGAGAAAAGACAATGCTTCTTCAGATGTAGCTCAGGAGTCAAGAAACACCACCTGAGCAACATCCTTTCCAGCACAGGTGCCTGATGAACACAGAGACACCTCATCTGCTCATAGCAACCAATCTTGCTCAGAAAAACAGATAACCTGTCTGAATGCCTCAGTGGCTTGAAGTTGCTCCAGCAGGTCATGTTGAACCAGTCTAATGCCACAATGGCAAAATATGAAGTGCATAAATGTAAGTAGGCAATGAGTTGTCATGACTGTAAAAGCAAAAATAAATTGACATCTTTCCTCTACCAAGCAGAAATGAAAAAACACTCTCAGCTACTACAGCACTAACTTTTTATGGGGGGGAAAAGTCTGTTACCTAACAAGTGCCTCCTGCCAAGAAACAAAACCAGCAATGTTCATGTCTTCAAAGACTTTTTTCATTGTGAAGGATTTTTCTGCAATTCTGTGCTTTTATATTTATGTTACAGACTACTCCTGATTCAGAGGAAGTACAAGTTGAAGTCACTACAAGATTCAGTAGCAACCTCTGCCATCTCCAAGCACAATGTTTGGGGAATACAAGGGGACATGCTGCACTAAGGGATAGGTTTGCCTGAGATTTTTCTCCCATGCAATCTCATTTACCCTAGCCTGGTATGATCATTTCAATCTTTTTCAGGTATGTAGGTGCTAAGTCAAATGAATTAAAAAGACCTTTTCATTATTATTATACATTAAGACATTGGAGAAGAACTTTAATGGGTTACTTTTTATGCCAAAGCTACCTAAAATACAGATTTCAGAATGTAATGATTTTGATTAAAGCTTTGTTGAGTTGCTCAGAAGATAGGAAACTCAGACCATGAAGATCTTATTAAAACTCCAGACAAAACAGTT
Source organism: Orthonyx spaldingii (assembly GCA_013397795.1). Lineage (NCBI taxonomy): Eukaryota > Metazoa > Chordata > Aves > Passeriformes > Orthonychidae > Orthonyx > Orthonyx spaldingii. The sequence continues at coordinate 1,609,907 of VZTJ01005902.1, forward strand.
TCTATCAAGCTCTCAGTGTCTTAGACTCAAAGTAAAAAAACAGAGTTAAAATAGAGAAAAATTTCCAGTTCACAAAGACATTCCAAGAGGAGCACATCTGGGTGTTCTGCATACCTGGAGTTCTTCAAAACTCCATTATCCAGAATTTATGGGAAAACAGTTCCTTTTAGAAATATAAATACTTTTTCTATTGATGAGGAACACCACCAATACTTCTTTAAAGCAAAGGAAGTAATGTTACTAGGCAGAAACTGACTTTCCTGCAAGAATAGTCTTGATTACTTTCCTGAATAACAGCAACTCCCTTCTGAGACTTTGTTTTAGTTCTCCCCTGTTCCTTTTGAATGCTTTTCCAGCTCTGTACCATGAAAGCCACCCACACAGTGACACCAAAACCATTTGCAAAAGAAAACAGAAGCCCCTGTTATGCGTACAAGGAAGTCTTAAATGAAGACTTTTCTTGGTCTCTCTTCACATCCTTTAAAATCTGTTCTCCATCTCCTTGAAGGGAAAGGGATCCCATCCATGTCTGCCTAAAGAATGGGCACAGATCCATATTTATCCTGCTTCCCATACACAGAGTTCATGAAGCTCTGCTCATACAGCACTTCACACCTGAGAGGAGAAGCCAGTCATTGGCTGATAGCTCATCATCCAAGGTGACTTCAAACATTATATTCTACCAGCTGAGTTATAAATGGGGTTAAAGGTCCCAATCAAGATGAGGGGCTTTCACCAGGCAATGACTAAAATTATTTAAATTTAAAGCTATGGCAAAATGGTCTCAGAATGAAGCAGAGCCAAAAGAACACTACATGAAGTCATAGAAAGTAATAACACAGAGACTTTCTGTCATCAGTACTGCTGAGCAGCAACCACAACAAAATGAGAAGGGTGTTCTTCAAAACTTAGATGGGTGAAGTAGTAGGAGCAGTGGTGCTCTTAGAGATATCATTTACAACTGGTGTTATATTGAGGCTTCTGAGAGCATGCTTCCTTAGAGACACAAACGTGTATTAAAGCGTCATTTTAAGCTACAACTTTCATATCCTGATCACTCTCCTTTCCTGGATGCTAAACTAGGATATCAATTGATGCTATTTATTTTCCAGACTTCTTTCCCCATTCCCAAGCTGTCTCCTATATACACACCAACACTAAAACATGGATTTAACTATAATTGGGAGAGGAGGATTGACTGGTTCACCTCTTGAGGTCTTCTTCAGTCCTATAACTTTATGATCCAGTGTCTCAAGTGCAGAAAACACCTAGTTTTCTATCAAAGCTATTGTTCCAGTAAAAATCTTTGTCTCCAGAGAGCTGTGGGTCACTGCAAAATGATAAGCTTCTTACTGATACCTTGGGCTCAGATTCAAACCAAACATAAATCACCAAAAATGAGTCTTAAACAGAATGTAAACACCCACAACTCAAAAGTATAAAACTCTCTGCAGAGCTGCTATAAAATGTTTCAGCTTGCACACTTTTTTTCCTTACCTTTAAAAAAAGAAATAGATTACTTGGAAAATTTGTGTCTGAACATACACATAAGTCCTTGTGTTTTCATCCAATTGCAAGCAGTTTGGCATCATTCTCATTCTTAAGTCCAATGGAGATACTGAAACCAGTCATTCCTTTCCCTGTGAGGAGGACTGCCACTTGCAGAGCACAGGTCAACCAAACTTGAACCCTCCACAACATTCAGTGACTGCAGCAGATGGATTTCAGTACACAGCTAAAGAAAGGATCTTTTTGACGTTCCTGGGAGGTAGCATCCTAGAAGACACTGGGACTGAAAGCCAAAAGGAACAAGTTCAAATCTGACCCGCAAAGGGGTGTTGAGCTGGAAGCCTGGTAAGCAAAGCACACACAACCTTCATACCAACCCTTCTGAACTGTGTTCTCCATCCTTTTTACAAAGATGTGCCACCAGTTAAAAAGCAGCAACAACTGCTAGAAAGTAAAAAAGAACCCAAAAGGGAGCCCAAGTCAGCAGTTAATGAGTGTGGAGGACAGGACACTTCCTTAGGGAGGGAATGTCAAGAACACTTCAATGTCAAGGACACTTACTGGAAAAAATGAAGGAACAAGCCTATTTGCAAGAAAGACAGGACAGAACTGAACACCTGCAGCATGAGCCGAGTTGGCTTCTGTTGACTCATAAAGGACAATCCTGCACTAGAACCAGTTGGATTTTTATCACTGGAATGTGAATGCTATTGAGTTTATTACTAATGATAAGCTAATATCATTAAAGGCTGATTTTCCCCTCTTCATCATGCTCTCCTTGCAGTGTAAGTGCACATATCCCATCTTATTTTAATGTAACAAAGGTGGGTTAAAAAAAATAATGCAGTAATAGTACCTGAGGTTAGGTTTCTAATTGAAATTTAGAAACTTTAGGAGCGGCTTAGGGCTAAAGGGCATTTTGTATATGAAAATATCTTTCTCCTTTGGCCAGCTACTCAAAGCGGTGAGCTTGTCTGATGAACTGTCAGTGCACTCTCCTCAGAATACAGACAGCCTGAGGTTGAAGAGTCTCCGTCTCTCTGTCTTTCCCTGCCAAAGAGCAAGCAGATATCCAGAATCTACTGCTGAGACATGATATTTTTCCTTTTAGAATAATTCAACGGGAATTAAGGGGGATCTTTAATCTTCACCAACACAGAATTCATAATCAGTCCTTATCTTCCACAATGTTAAGTCACCAGCACACGATAGCAAAGTCATAATGTATTTCATAAGGAAATAATATTTCTGCAGTGGAAATTTCTTTCTTTTTGATAGCCTTTTCTAGAGCTTCCATTCAAATGTACATAAAAAAGTTCCCTGTGAATCTGCAGGTATATCAGAACATGGATTTTAATAGCCACAGGAATGTTTCTATATTTCATAACTTTTTTTAATTTAATTTACGTGTATTTCAACTGAAATCAAAACAATGAGACTAAGAAAAGGTAAAGCCATATTCTCTGGGAGCTTTATTTCCCATTCACATTTTCTTTTCAATTTCCACTTTTCCCATTATGGCCACTACAAGAAGACAGAAGAGGGGGTTTCTGGCTGCAGAGCTCTGTGAGGGATGCACTGGTCGTGCAAAGGCTAGTGATGTGAGACAGTGAACTACAAGCACTTTGAGGCACCACAGTGGTATTTTAGATGAAAACGTTTGAGACTGAGGAACATGGTGCCAAAGTCATGCAAGATTTTGGTTTATTTTAAGAAAAGTAAGATAAACATGGCAGTGTAAATTTATAACACAAAATTCTGTTGAAAGTAGTTTCCGCAGAAGATGTATTAGCTCTGTAGAGCAGGGCAGACAGACATCATTCTCCATCCGCATCTTAACTCCCAGCCAGAAATGTGTCTTGCATACTGAGGATCAGACACACTCCCTATTTCACAGAAAAGTCTCTCTGCTGTATTGCACACGTGTGTGCCTGACCTTGCCCTAGGACAGAGCCACGTGAACAGAGTGCTGAGGGGCAGTGCATCAGACCCAGAGCTGGATGGACCTGTCTCCAAACAGCTCCAAACTGCAGACATCTGACTTGGTTTTTCAAATTTCCATCTAGGAGGTTTCTACACATTCCTTGACAATCTGTTCCTTGTTTCACTATCCCAGCAGCTAGAAATTGTTCCCTAATATCTAACCTAATCTTTCCTTCCTGTAAATATCAGCCAATTTTTTATAACAGCTACAGACAATTAAACAATGGATGGCCTTTTCTTTGTTATTACCTCTTCATCCCAAAACACAAATGAGGCTCCTCATTCTCATCCTTTCAATAATAAAGAAAGCAAATTATTGCAGCCTTTCATTGAAGGAGACATCTGCTAACTTTCAGCTTTTGTTTGCCGTTGTCCCCTGGATTCCCACCAGTTTGCTCCCCTCTTGGCACAGCCAGGAGGGCTGGATGTCACACATCAGCAACCTCCCCTTGCTCACTAACACATTGCCTGCTTTTTCCACCATCACTGCATAGTTTTATCTCGTCACCAAGACACCCTGAAATTTGAAGACCCTTTTCTACTATCCAGACAACCAGACATTTCAATTGTGTGCATGTCTTGGCTTCTTCTGAAGGGCGGCATTCTGTGCTTGTAAATAAATGCATGTAAATAAACACAAATATAAATTGTGAATGGCTAGTTTTTCATTATCTTTCAAGAATTTCTGCTTTCTTCTATGTCATGCCATGAATAAAAGGAGCAAATATAAAATTGCACATATTCAAAAATGCTCAATAACAAGGCACTGAGTATTGTACAAATGAGCATATTTGATTTAATCAAAATAAGTGTTGTAGGAAAATCACGTAGGTTTAATTTTTGAAAAGCTATTAAGTTTCAAATTAAATGGAAGATTAAAATAAAAATGAGCTTTAGCTGTAAGTGGAGGCTAAATTTGGTCAATTTTTGTTGTTTATCTGTGCTTAAAGTCCTTGCATTTACCATTTGACAAATCCTCTAATAAAATACTTGCCGCAATCAGGTGAAGTAGGTTATTAATGGTTCTAAAAAAGATATACAGGATTGCCTCATCCTGAGGCAATTAAGTCTGTGAAGTAAGTGTGTTTAACATCTCTGGGGGCCTGACTGAAATGAAACAGGTGATCTTCCTACAAATCCCATTGTTTCATTTAGAATGTCTTTAATTTTGTTTGTTTTTAACTGAAGAATGACTCCCTGCTTTACATCTCTTTTGTTAAGGCTCTAGTTTGGGAACTTTGAAGGGCTGCACGTGCCACATCAGAAGCAGAGTGGAAAATTTCAAGCACCACTGAAAAGCAGCAGTGATGATCCATGTGAAGCCCTGTGAATCCACATGGGAGAGGACAGTCGCCATTTACTCTCACTCTCTTGATTCAGGCTTTGCAGGGGTGCTGCCATCTCCCACACTGGGTCAGAGGAGCCCAGATCTTGCCTCGAGCCAGCTACTCCACAAAGAAGTTTGCCCACACCACCCGCCAGCTGGGGGGTACCCCGTATCTCCCCTCTCTGTGCTCTCCAAGGGGCTCAGGGCCAGTGGGGAGGGGCAGGGAGCTGAGTCACCACAGAGTCCCTGCTCAGCTCCCCAGCACACCTTCACTTCAAAGACCTTCTCTCTCGCCTCCAGATCCCCAGCTTCAGGCACTTCAGTCTGGAAAACAAAGGCTTTACCACTATATGTTTTCTGAGGGATATATTTTGTATACCACAGGGTGCTGTTTGGCCCTTTGCTATAAAATCTTGTATTTCTCATTTCTCCTTTTTTTCTCTGCTCTGTTCTTTCTTTCCCTGGATTTATTAGCAGGAATGGTTTGTGGAGGTATGGTTAATTACTAGAGCTTATGGCCTGCTGTGATTGAAAGCTGATCTCACCAGTTTGGGGTCTACGCTATATTTATTCCGTATGTAATTAAATCGGAATACCATAACTGTGTGTAATGTTGGAAAATGAGAATTTTTTTTCAGGAAAAGCACATCTGAAAGGTATTTTCTTCCTGCAGTACTGAATTCTACAAAACTCTGCACTTTACACACACACAAACAAGCAAACAGCCAAAAGGCCAAAAGGGGCGCTGAGGTCTATGATCTAGATGAAAACAAACATTTGTTTATCAGATCTGTGTGACCCATTAAAAATAAAGAAGGAATTCAAGCAAACTGTAATAAAGGTTATCCATATATCTTGGGGTATTCATAGCATCACAGACATACTAAAGGCTTGCAGAGAAGTGCCAGCACAGCAGGGTGAACATGAACAGCACATCCTGGAAGCAGCAGCATCCAATTGAACACAGGAGATTTGGCTGAGGAGGCCCTCAAACAAAACAAGTTGTGGTAGGCCAGGCCACTGCTCTGACTATAGGGATCAAAACTTCTCCTGACTTCCTTACTTAAGGAGGGGGAAACAGACCAATCTGGGAGAGGAGATCAAACACTGTTTACACTGAGGTAAATCAAGCAGAACACTGCACAGCTCACTGAACCGTACCAGAATTAAGCCAGACATATCATATCTAGAGGCTCAATTTTTTTTCTCTGCTACACATGAATCTGAAGTCTGCCAAAGTCCTTGTTGTTCACCAGCGTGACAATGATCTGAAATTAGAGGCCTCTAGAATATCAGAATTCTTTGGTCTGGAAATTTATCTCCTTGCCTCTACATATAGCTGATGTTCAGGGAAAAAAAGTTTGCCATCTGATGTAATGGGATGAATGATACAGTCAATAACACTCAGAAAAGCCTGTGCAAGCCAAAGCAAAAATAACTAAATAAACCCCGTCTTTCACCATAGAAAAGCAAGCCTATCTTAGGGCATGCCAAGCAAGACAAGGGTGACGTTGTAACCAGGAAATTACTTTTAAGGTTTAAGAAAAGCAACAGTTGCGGGGAAGGGTGGAAATGTAAATGAAAAAAAAAAAGTCTTTTCCTAGAGAACAAAGGCGTGTTCCCCTCTCCCTAAAAGTACTGAATGTAGGACAAGAATAAGTCAAGTAAAAATTCATTGAACAGCCAATGTACATGAATTAAGGAAATTCCCAATTAAATCCTTTTATGACCTTGCTGTCTAGAAAAGACCTTTTGCTTAGTCACTGCCCCAAGGAGTAAAGAACAGGCCTGCCAGTCTGGGCTGTAGAGAAGACCACAAAACAGTCAAAGGTCCAGGCATTAGATTACTAATAACTTTGCTTCTTTGAAATTAAGCCATTGTACACAGAGCCACAGCTGCTGGAGGAAAGCTTTTCAAGGAAGCAATCAGCAAAGTCAAGTTTCTACAACACAGCTGCCAGCCATTTTCCCTCCTCACCCAGCAGCAGTTCCATCTGTCTCAAGATGTGGATCAAAAAGCAAAGTGAACCAGGACAAGGTGTCAGCAAGGCTGTTTGCACCAGCCATTACCAGGTCTTCAGTGGAATCAGATATAGCACCTACTACATGTTTCCAACCACCTCAACTTCGCATGGCACAGAAAGCCAACAGCAGCTCAGAAAACATCAGTGTTCTGACAAATGCACCTCACCACAAGATTCTGCAGGAATTGCATGTTAGGATTTGCAAGGCTTACTTGTGGTTACATCTGTGGTGTACATAGACCTGAGATGATAATTATAAAAATAAAAAGTTCTTTACTGAATTCCTACATCTCATGACTCTTTTGAATTGGCTAAAGGTGGATGATCAGGAACTCTGCTGGGGTTTTTTTACCACAATGTTCTCCGGTGCTATTGGCCCTTGACTACTAAATTCTGAACTATACTGTGATTTGTCAGAAGAAGTTACCTGCTCTTTACTAAACTAAGTATCAGCCTTGGAGTCAGGAGAAGAGCCTAGAATGGCCAAGCTGCTGCTATCAGTCTCTGGAATTCAGAAGAATGTCCAAGATTCAGCTTGCGGCCTGTACCATGCTCCTCATAGTGACCGAGCTAGGGCAAGGCTCAAGCATGAGCCCTTTCCCATCTTCTTGCCTGTTTCATCATGGCTCTCACCAGCCATGGTTGCTCTCTGGAAAATCAGGGAGCACCAAGCAGAACATTTACCACCTAGGCTAGACTCTGCTTCTGCTCCCTCATGGCTCACAGTGTATGTGAAGCCTTGGGCATGTTTATCACTGCTGATACAGGCCTGGAGAGCTCAGGTTTGGGCCACTCCACCTGTGTCACCAAGGTTATGCCCCAGCTTCCTGCAGCCCCTCAGGGTCACATTACACTGCAACAGAAGAAAGCTCTTGCTTCACAGTCTTTCGAATCAGAGTTCTCTGCAATTTTAAGATTGAACATCAAAAGAAAGTTTCCCATTTATACATCTTCAGATTCCCACTATTTTTTTTTTTATTTCAGCAGTGAACATGTTCAGATAATCTCATTAAATAACTTATAATAGGTGGTAGTAAAGATATTAAGAAGTCCTGCTCCCAGCTACATGGAGTACCATCCTGTATCACATTTTAATCTGCCATTTTTTGCACAAGTAACAGTACACCAGATTGTTCTCTTTATTGTCATATATGGGTGCTTACCCATCAAATCAAATTTTAAAAAAAAAAAAAAGGAACCCTTTCCTAAGGGTATCTGTATATACAAAATCCAAATTAAAAGCCTGATTCCTACGCAGAAAACCGTGATATTTCCTAAGATCAACAAGAGAACAAGGTTTTGGTAAAAAGTAAAAATGTCACTATCCATCATCCATAATAATAGTAATTTCATAAAGTGTAAGGTTTATATATGAGCTGTACAGATAATTTATACATTTCTAAAAAATTTTAGTCAGAGAAAGAAAAAGAATTTAGATAAAATCATAAATATGCTGAAAGTCCCTCAACACCACCACCACCTTGCATGCAATAATTATGTTGTCATTTGTGCTCAGGGAGAACAAACAAGAAAAAGACACAGATCCCCGACTCCTCCAAAGAAAATGTTTGTTCAAGAAACACCAAGTAGAAAACACTTTCACAAATCTTATTGTGCCCAAGAGAAGCTGTAAGCAGCACGGCAGACATTTACACTTGCCAGAACTCCATTCTAAATGACCTATTCAATACAAACGACTGTCTGGCATTGTAATTGCTGCACTGCTCTTGTGTTCATCTTCTTAAAGCAGATGCATGGCAAACTTTGCAAAATTTAATTATCACATATGAAGTTTGTTCTTTCTGTCATGTAGCTAGTGTCCTGAGTACTTTGATGGAGCAATTGTGACTGAAATACCTAAATTTTACTGCATTTTGTTTTTAAAAAATGGATGTTTCTTTCTATCTTAAGGTAAACAATAAACCTTGAAGCCTCAGTATAATTAAACATGAAAAGAAACAACATGCCAATGAGTTGTGCATATGCTATTTATTTAATACAGCATTCTTCCCAATTTAGTTTTTGCTTCTGAATTAGCAATCTGTTAAAATAGATGAGGTTGTTCACACCGATAGTTTATTTCAACTTCCCTCAAATAATGCATTCATTTAGGTCTGGAAGTTATTTTTATATACCAATCCCTGTGACTAAGGCTGCTAGACTCAACTTTTTGCTATTTCTTTTAAATGAAAAGTGAAAAGTTAATGCACAATTGTTCAACAAGCAGGAGGTGAAATGCTGTAGCACAATCCCTACCCACCAACCCATGATATACATGAAGCTTTCTTCACATCCACTGTTTAAACAGGACCCCCACAATGCCTTCACTTAGGAGTCTGCATAAGAACAAATGGCATTATATCTCAAACTTAAAAGATACAATATGTTTGCAAATTATTTCCATAAGTATGCTAGTAAATGAAAAGAGAAATTTTATATCAAAGCAGAGGAAAGAGTGGGAGTTCTTCACCAAACAGCTTGTCTCCCAGTAGAAAGTATGTTTTCAGGTTCATATATGCTAAAAAAAACCCATTTAAACCTCTAAAGCTGTGCCCATTGCTACCAGGTGGATATATCTGGAATGTTATTGTTCATGGGAAACACTTGGATGACAACTAAATTCCAAGGAAGAGCACTATAAAACTGTGTTCTGTTTTCCATTAGAAATTGCTCCCTCTGTATTTTTCACCACTCTTTGCACACTTCCTTCAATACATTGAGAACTCAAACTTCAGGATAGCATATTTTTCCCCAGCTCCCAGTTTAGAAAAAGTTGTTTGTTTGATTTCAAGGATATACAGGTATGAAATCAGCCACATTTTCAACGTTTGGACACATGCTGGATCTTATGCCTAATGATCTGATAGGCAGGAGAATTAGAGGCCTGGAAAATTCAAATTAAAATACTTACATTGACATTTAGGGCTACTAGCACTTACGTTGATTTTGAAAGTCAGGTCCTTAGTTCTTTTCAAAAAGTGGTCACCTGCACAGTAAAAAGGTTTCTTAAGTCAAGAATATCCCTGCACCTCAGCACATGGTGCAAAATAGCCTCAGTGATGCCCACATTAGTGGGACACCTGACAAGTCCAGCTCCCAGACAGGGTTGCAGTACCTAGTCCTCTCACATTGCAAAGTTCACATTTTCACTTGGCTTGCCCCTTACCTCTTAATATGGTAATTATATCATTAAATACCTAAAATACCATACTAATACTAATAAATACTATTCTTTTACTACCAAAGCCTCCCTTAGTATCCTAAAAGCTTGTCTCACTTGCCGGGAGCAATGTCAGGGGAATCTATAGACAGTCTAAACCTCTTCCCCTGTGACATAGTGATGCTACAAGACTGGGTTGATTCTGTGTTATTTTTTTCAGTGCCAAACCTGTCATTTCTCTTGTCTAAAATGGATCAGATATAGCTAGAGAGATTGAAGGATTAGTCTTCTGTCTCAAAGGCAGGAGCTTCACACTCATGTCATCCCTAGCAGAGGCTTGTCTGGCTTCTCCACCATGGATGAATACGCCAAAAGCTCCTTAGGTCAGTTCCAACAGTCAGCTCTACTTGCAGCTGGAGACCTCACCCTACCTCTACCTCAAACCCCCTTTGCTACAATTTAAGCCCACTCTCTTCTGCTGTCTACTGTGGAGAAAGCACGCATTCAGTCCTTCTTCAGGGCTTTTCCTCACCAACAACTTTTTCTATACTCTGTTCTTCTAAGCCTTGTCCTCTCCATGCTAAATATTTTCTCTGCCATTTCTCCTCACAAATCATGCCCTAGACCTACAATTTCTTAATTTTTCTTTACATATAAAACCCAAGTATAAATTACCTACCAGTAACTTACTAGGTCTCCTTCTCTCCCTTAGCATAAGCATTCAAAAGACAGAAGAAGAAAAAAAAAAAAAAAGAAAAAATAGTGGTCTCTCATATATATATATAGCCATAGACCAGATCCACAGGTGATATAAATTGCCTCATCTGTACCTAGTTAAAGAGCTATGTAAATTCAGAGATGAGGTAGGATAGCTGGTTTTGTTGGTGCTTTAGGAGAGGCATGGGAGAGAGAAAGACTAGATCTTCCTTTTTTTGTTTGTGGCTGTATGAGAAATTTAGAGGGTTGGGGGGGGAATATTTTAGGTACTATTTCAGAGATTTTTGTGTTGCTGAGCTAAAGTATCCCTCAGATGTGCCTATGGGTGTGTAGAAGCCAATTGAATTTTGTCTTCCTATTCTGGGTTTGTTAAAGGAAAGCAGCAGCGTGTCACATTCCCCTAGCGAAGAGCTGCTTTCCCACGCGGAGAACGACTTCTTTACTGGAAGTCCGAGGTGGGAGGGGTTCCCCCGGTCGTCCACGGCCACCCACTGCCCTGTGACACCGAGGAGGCAGAGGGTCACCCCTGGGGGAAAAACATTTGCAACTAGAGCTGCGCAACGCGCTCCAAACCCCACGTAAAATCACAAGTCAAACACCGCGTAGCTTTTTCTGACCGATGCTGCTCAGTCACACAGAAGGCAGGGGTCCCTGACGGGGTCGGGGGACATCGACGGGCCCGGAAGCGCCCTGAAGGACCGCGACGGGTTCGGTCCATCTTCCAAGAAAGAGCTCGACTCTCCTCGTTTACAGAAAGTTGACATCAACTCAGTTGAAAAGTAGGTTAATTAGTAGTGCCTGACACAGCTCCCCAGCAGTGACTTACTTCAGGTGCCGCGCATTACTGCTATTCTGCTGCAAAAGGCTTTGTTTGCACCTCGCTTTGTAGCCTTGAGTGTCTGAATATTGAGTAACTCTGGGTATTTGATTTATTTGAAATGCACTCACATTATTCCAATAAACTGTATTCTTTAATCGAGGGTTTTTTTTAGTGTAATGGAAATATTTACAGCGCTTTGCGACTATATACGTGACTCTTGGCAATGAAGTGATTTCTCCTTTATCATCAGAGCTTACCGATGTCCCTGAGTGAGTGGATGTGGTGGCGAGGAGGGCTTGGATGGGGTCAGCAAACTCCTGCACGGGAACTTACCCCCGGCCAGGGTTGTTTTGGGGTTTTTTTTTTCATAGGAAAGACTGAAATATTTAAACTCCTGAGAAGGTCTTGGTGAGTTCGGCCGAGTCCAAGTCCCTGATCTGGCCATGGGAAGCCAGAAAATCTTTCCACTTTCGAGGATATCGGAGGAATTGCTCCAGACCGGAGCAGTCCCCAGCCTTCCACCCTGGACCCGCAGGCGGGTGTCGCGCTGGCGGGGCCCGATTCGTGTCGCGACAGACATAATGTCGGGGTGGAGCTGGGAGGCTGCGCGCAAGATCGGCCCCAGGCGAGCAGCCTGGCGGGAGACCTGTACCTGACACCAGCCCCGGGATGCGCGGAGCTTTCCAAAGGCCTCTGGGACAGTTATCTTCTCCTTTTCTTTTTTCCTTTTATTAACTGAATGAGAACGCACGATGGAAGGCACGCGGGGTTAATCGTGGGATTAAACATGGGAGAAATACAGACTAAATTGCTGCACGTTCATTCCTGCTGCTCAAACGAAGCTGCACGCAGCAACTCAGTGCTGAGGAGTCCTACAGCAAGTTTCTTCCTGCTCCGGTGGTTTCCCTGAAAGTCTGTTCAAAAGGGCCCCCCTCTCCTTGCGACCCCCAGTAGCCAGAGAAACCTTGCCCGTGCCTCTCGCCTGTCCTAACCTGCTGGTGTGTCCCCTAAAGGGCTCTGGCAGTTTGCTAGTTTGTTGTCCCCTGGTAATGCCACTGTGCAGGGTGCAGCTCCTCGAGGAGGAGGAGGAAAACCTCTCGGCGAGATCCCCTGTGCCAGATGGGATTTGCTGTTTCAGGGTGAGCAAGTGGCCAGAGATGGCGGAAAGCCGCACTGAAGGACAATCTTTAAAGTTCCGCGGGAGGGAGCGGAAGAGGGGTCGGGACACAGGATCCACTCGTGGCTCCAGGGAGCCGGGAGGTGGTGAGTGCGCCTTTTAGCAAAGAGATCCGCAGCCTGTTCAGAGACCTCCTCCTCCTGCTCCGGTGTTGCCATGTGCTGCAAAAGCCCGGAGCAGGCTCAGCTGTACCTGCCTTCTCTGCCTAGAGTAAGGCACCGCGCTGGCGCGGAGAGAAAAGCTGATCAGCTGCTGGCTTCTGAAACCCTGGGCCCCACTTTGGTGCAGTTTTCTCTTTCCCGTGTTCCTTGTAAAGCCAAGCAAAATCAAACACAGTTGTCTTGATCTGATCCAAAAGATGTACCAGACCAAGTCCGTTCTTAGCAGAAATGTCCTTGTTTCAATTTCCGCTGAAGTCTATTGCTTTTTCTTCTCAGGCAGCCAGCCGTGCAGCCACTGTTTTAATGTGCGGGGGGAATTGTAAGGTCATCAGGGTTTTCTTGTGCTCTAGGAAACTTTTTTAATTTTTGTTTGCAAGGACATGAACGAGAGAGGTCCTCAGTCAATCCCTCTCCCAATAAAACATTTGTAATTTAGACCCTGCCTGTTGACTTTACCTCGCCGTGACGGGGCGGGGTTACGGGAGTCTCTACAAAAAAAAAAAAAAA
>VZTJ01005902.1:1636070-1649977 GCA_013397795.1 Orthonyx spaldingii
AAAAAAAAACTCAGGGAAAGTTTGCTTTTGATGAATTCAATAAAAGCGGCACGGCAACGGAAGAGATTTTAAGCTAAAATTATACACCATGGGGGCAAAAGCTTAAATCAGCCAGATGGCCAAAGGTAGATGCAGTCTGCCCGCTTTAAAACGATCCACTGAAGTTACAGTTCTCCAGACTTTTAGCTTCTTATTATGTTTATCGTGCTTTGTCCCACTTTCCCCCCTCCTTAAAATGTCTCAACAAACAAATAAACTAAAGTGAACTTTTGCAATTTATGTGTCATGAGCAGTTTTTCTTTCCTCCTCAAGGCAGTATTTTTCCCATTTATTTTTTATTAGTTTAAAAAAAGGCACGGCATTCATAGCCCCCGGGCAAGGTGTTACTTTTTAATTTACCAGCACCTCATGTCTCGTCTCCAGGGAGGGTTTCCCGGCCGTAACCAGAAAGGACAAGTCTAGGGGACTGCAGGGATTGTAGCTGAAGCCTGTGCTGTGAATCAGCTCCTGTCCTTCTTCTGAGTAATAAATAGATCTAAATAATAATTGCGATTAATAATTATAACAAAAATACCACAGGCTAGCGACTGTGTGGGGCACGGGGCTGAATTCGGTGTGGGCTTTGTTTATTGTTAGGAGACACCTGTACACAGCCCTAAAACCACTAGTAAACTCTAATCTCCTCTGGCGTAATAAGCTTTGCAATTCTTGTGATTTCAGTGGCACTCGGAGACTGCCATTGACTTCCAGAAAGTTGTCCTGGCTGTAAGCGAGAGCAGAGATGTGGCGCCTTAGCCTGGGTCCGAGGCTGTGCCCACCTGCTTTAGTTACAGACAGAGTTTCTGGTGCCGCTGGACCGAAGGAGATCGTTCTGGCTGTGCAGGGGTGACAATAATCTGCAGGAGCGGGCTAAAAGCGGGCTAAAAGCTCCCTGCCAGCCCTGCCCGTCCTACCCGGGCTCCTCTCGCCTCTTGCACCTTCTTCCACAATTCTCCCATCCTGCACAACAAGTGTCCTCGCCTCTCCGTGGGAGGGGGACTGCAGCAGCCAGCGAGTCCCTAAAGCCGAGCTGATCCCCCCTCAGCTCTGCCCCTGCGCCGCGGGACGGGGACCGGGACCGGGACAGGGACCGGGACCGGGACGCAGCCGGGCCGCGCAGACGGTGGGCAGAGACCGGGCCGGGGCATCCCTGTGCCCTCAGCCACCCGTGCCCCGACGGCCGCGGAGCCCCCACCACTCGCGCAGGTAGCGCGGGGCCCCGAGGGGCGGCCGCGGGTCCCTCCGTGTCCCTCCGCCACGAGGGAGCGACCGAGCCCACGCGTGGCGGCGGCAGGAGCTGCCAGCGCACCCAGCGGGGCCGAAGGTCCTGCCTGGGGTCCGGTCTGCGGGCGGGGAAAGCTGCGAGCGGTGCCCGGGAGCCCAGGGTTGTCCCCGGCAGCCGGCTATTTCCACAGGGCAATGGGGATTTGAACTCTTAATATTTGGCTTCATTTGTAAACGATTAAACGAAATAGTAGCAGAATAACGCGCTACTCTGCTAAAAGCCAGCTACGGAGCGGAGGAAAGAGCGTGGTTTTGCTTGTCTATCTGAGTGGGCGAGTCGCGCCCTGGACACTGTCACCTTTCAAAGAGCAGATTTACTGCGGAGTTTCCTAACGCCTAACGACCTCCGGGAATGGCTCCCCGACAGGCGCTGCCGGGGTGAGCACGGCACTAGTCACGACAGTGGTCAGGAGCAGAAACCAGTTTGCAGTCGTTTCCCCGCTGGCGCAGTGGCTTGCGAGAAGCGCTGAAATGAGAGTGAAAAGTTGCTGGCAGGAAAAACTTTGGAAAAAGCAGCTCCCCCACTCGTGTGTACAGGGAACTAAGGAGCCCCGGGCACCGGGGGGTGAGCGGACACGTGTGTCCCACTCAGCAACCCCTGACCTCCTGCAGCCCCCGCTGCTGCCCAGCGCATGAGTCTGGCTGACTTGGGTTCCTGCCTCCACCCGTGGCTGCGCTTAACGAGTCACCTCGACGTGGGCAAGAGAGACGTCTGCGAGAATCCTGGTGACCTTCTAGACGCTTTTTTCCCAAAACGCCAGAGAAATCCGTTAAATCGAAGACCTCGAGAGGTTGGAAATCGCCCTTTGCATCTCCAAAGGATGCAGGCTGGGGAAATTTCAAGAAGCTTCATCCCGCTGAGAATGACAGTGCACCATCGAGGGGCGTTTCGAAAATTTGGAAGAAGCAGTTAAATCGGTCAAGCAAAGAAGTTTTGGTTTTGATTTAGGAATATTTTCTTGCCCATAAAATAATATCGATTCTGAGCGGTTTTACAGAAAAGGGTATAAATCAGAGGATAAAGGCGTACGACCCAGTCGCACTCTGCCAGAAGCGTACCTGCCCCTGCTTACACAAATGATCTGGACAAAGTCTGGCATGACAGAGTCCGGCTGCCCCTGGGAGCTGCCCCCTTAGCGCTTCCTCCCCAGCGCTTCCCTCTGCGTGGGACAGGTCCCACCGCCTCCCCCAGCGCCGCTCAGCCCCGGCGGTGAAGCCCTCGCAGAGCGCTCGGAGATCCCTGGGGGACACGTGATGCTGTGAGCGCTCCTCGCATTACCTTCACGCCCCGGTCCCTTGAGAGACAGCGACGCGGGGGACCCCCGCAGTTGGGAGCGGGTGAGAGGGCAGACTGTCCCGGGACGGGGGCCTGAGCACTGCCGGCTGGGCTGAGGGTCTCCACCTTGGTCACCAGCTGGGCGTCCCCGTTCTGGCCACTGACTGACTGGACGCTGCCGACACGTTGTGACCCGACTCCATCCTGATCCCGGCTCACCGGACCGGCTCTGCCCCGCTATGGGCACGGTGGACCCGGTGACAGCTCAGAGTCGCATCCCGGGATGCAGCCTCGCCACTGCTCTGTAGGAAATGCGGACATGTGGCCACGATTACGGTGTGCAAGTTATTAGATGGACTGGTGTGTCCTCCCGGCTCTAGGCTGCCCGTGAAACGCTGGTGTTCGATCCCCGCCCTGCTATGTTACAGTTTCTCTGCTCTGCGGGGAAACTCACTCTGCCTCTGAGGCCCTTTGCTCTGGACTTCACACCTTCTGAGGACCGATCCTGGAGTTCCCAGCCAGCCTAAACTTCCCTGAAGTAAAGAAGAAAAAGGTTTTTTTCTGTCCTGGTCCTCCGAGTGTTTTCGCAAGTCAGGACTCAGCCAAGGAACGGAGAAATATGGAGGTCTTTCCCTCCGGCTGCCCAAAGAGCCTGCTAAGGACCGTCTTGGGAGCAGAGGCGTCCCCGGCAGTCCTCGCGGTTCTCGAAGGCTGTGCCTTGTTTCAATGTTTACTTCCCGTACTACAAATGTCACCAGAATGTAACTTTAGTGCTTTGTGGTTAATATTTTTCGCCCGAGGTCTATCACTGGCATTAATTGTCCCAATAAATTGAGATATAGTGTGCGTAATGCAATGTAACAATATGGTTATATTCCACGTGTATGACTTAATTAAGCTATTTGCAGCCTGATGCTGCAAGTCAACGGGTGTGCAAGTGGATTAACAATGTAGTGTTCTCGTATCCTCAGGATGGTGCATAATTACTTTACTGGTGGTACATATCAATTTTTGATGATTGCAGAACACATGCTCACTTTACCAACAAGCGCTTTAATAACTCTCCATTGTGTTTTAAAAAGGCGTTGTTTGGAAATATTTGGAAGCCTCTGCAAATAACGTTCGAGGTTCGTGGCGCGAGGTTTAGACCCGATCTCTGTTTGATGGAGTGCAGAGGTTGTGAGGCAGCGCCCGACCTCGCTGCCGGCTCCCGGGGCCGGGAGGAGCGCGGGGTCGGGCCGGCCGTCGAGTCACTCGGCAGGTCCCCGGGGACGGGGGCGTGCGGAGAGGCGGGGGGCAGCGTGCCCCAGCACATGCTCCTGACATTTGCCAGCGGAGTAATGCAATTAGGAAACTCGATTATAGGGCGGCGGCGGGGCTGGGGAGCCCCGGGTCTTTGTTCCCGGGAAGATGGCCGGTGGGATTTAGCGTGTGCCTCTCCAGGCAAAGGTGGAGAAGGACAGTGCCGACCTTTCTGGGGACAACCTAATTTCTGCAGCCTAATCGCGTTGGGGAGGCAGGTACCATCCATCAGAGCGAGTTCCCTGCTCCGACATCGAGCGGGGCCGGGCAGCCCGCCCGGCCGGGCACCGCCGCCGGCCCAGCGCTCTGCGGCACCGGGCGCAGCCCGTCACCAACGCGAGAGAAGAGCAAACAAAGTGCTAAGAGCTGCCGCATGACACTGGCACACTCAGGCGTCGCTCGGGAGCCCGACAAGGGTGGCCTCGAGGGGCCGGGCTGGGTGCGCCTGTCTGCGGGCTGGGCTCGGGCTCCGGCGTAACCAAAGGCAGATGGGTTCCTTGGCTTGGGAGAGCGTTTAGCGGACTCCCGGCCGCCGGGGCTGGCCGGAGAGCGGGCTGCCAGCCTGGCCAGGGTGGCCAGCAGCCCGTGGCGGTGGGCGAGGACAGCAGCACGGCCTGTGCTGGCCCCCGGCCCCCTGCTCCGCGCCCCGCTCCGCGCCCAGGCGTGGTGTCGCTGCTGCTCCAGAGCCTTTCTGGAAGAAGACGATTTGTTCTTGTACCTGAAGCAGGTGATGTTTATGCAGAGACATCTGAATGACAGCAGGAGTGAAGGACAAATCTAATAAAGCCTAATAAACCGTGAGAGTCTAAATGTCATTAAACTTACAAAGATGAGAATCCAAATCACCAAAAAGGTAAATGTCTTCATTAGCCTGATCTCTGAAGACTGTCGAACATTTCATTAATTTATAATTTATGATTGTTTGACAAATATTGAAAAGTATGTAAATATGAGGGGGATAATGTCTTTTCTGCGGGAGATAAGGAAATGACCCAAACTGTACGTGCCTGCTAGATTACACACGAGGTTCCATCTATCTGTTATCAAACTGTGCTTTCCCTTTATACAACATATTGTGCAACTGACAAGTGAAATAGTGCAGATAAACCAATGGTTTAAAACGTAATAAAGACAACAGCCATTTGCATTTTTTACATTTTATTACAAAGGTAATTTACTATGACACATTTCTGAATGTAATTTATGAAAACATTTTAAGGCAATTATATAATGTATACAGCACTCGGAGACACAGAAAGTCAGATAAATAATAATCTTATGGATCTTCAGAGACTTTCTATAAGGCTGAAAATATAGACTTTTGCAGGAACAGCAGTAAAACATAAAATCATGGAAATAAAATGCAGAATGATGTAATAAAGAGGAAATGGGTGTACTTCGAACTGGAATTGCAATATTAGATATTCAAGGAAACAATTTAATCTATTCCAAAGAACTAGATCATCTCAGAATATTATTTTTCCCTTCCTCTGCATTGTGAGATAGACTTCTAAAAGAAAAGAGGATTTCTGAGCAAAACGTCTTGCGCCCCAGTCCTCTTTGGTGGACCAAGAAGTGGACGTTCCAGTGGGGACCCCGGGGAGGCAGGGAACGGCCTCTCTCTGCTCTCCTGTGACAAAGGCGAATTGCGAGTTTATTATCACTACTCTTCTCGGAGAGAGAGGGAGACAGCAGGCGCTGTTCGGAGTGGGCAGAGGAGGCTGCATGGGGCCGGGGGTGCGGGCAGGCCCGGACAGTGCCGGCCCCTGCCCGCCCTCTCCGCATCCCACCGGCTGCACCCGGGAAAGGTTCCCACAGTCCTCTCGCTTCTCTGCACAGCGCACACTTGCTCATGCCCCAGTGAGGTCCGCGGCGAGGTGGCCACTATTTTGGTGGGTGAGGGGCACAGGGTGGCCGCCCGGATGGGGTCCTGCGCCACCTCCGCCCGGCCCTCCGGCTCTCCGCGCCTGGCGCAGGAGAGCTCGGTGCTTACCGTGAGGAACCCAGAGGATGAGAGGGGACAGCATCCCCCGATAAATGTATCCATATGCCTCCAACAAGGCATTTCTACTCGGAGGGTCAGCACCCCATCTCGTGCGACCGCCTTGGGTTTGGGTTTTGTGTTTGAGGGGTTTTTTCCCAAAGCCACCCAGTAGACAATAAGCCACGGACCAGAGTTTTCGAAAAGTCCTGCATTTCCCAGAATGAGTTCTGTGTCTTTGTCTTTACATAAAAAAGTGCCCGTTGGCCAAATATGCCTGTAACGAGCTTGTGAAACAAACCAGAAATCTCAGCTCGTCCTCGAGACTAAAACCAAGTCGCTTTATTCCCAAATCTTGCAAATATGTTAGGAGTGTTAGAAGTGGGACTAAAAAGCCTCCTAGCAGAGCTGGTTACCTGCTGTGAGCCTCACTGCCACAGACCCTTTCACCAGACATATTAAATCTCTTACCCTAAGAAAACAGGCACTTGTCACAATTGAAACCCGACGTATTGGGGCAGCGGGATGCAAGAGTTTAGGGAACTCTACGTTTTCCCCGGAGGCCCTCCCGAGCGGAGGTCCGAACACACCTCTCCGAGAGGCCTGCAGGGTCTGCCCAACGTTTCTGAGGGCCACGTCCAGAGACTGTTCCAGAGAGGGGCCCCTCGACGGCCTCCCGTGTGCACAGCCAGCAGCTCGCCCCTGGCCTGGTGCTTAGCTGTTTATGGAGTGAAAGTGGTTGCGAGGAGATGGCAGGTGATTTTCCCCCCAGAACCTCGTTTTTTACGCTCCCCCTCCCCGTCGGGTGTCCCGGCTCTCTCCCCGACGGCAGGTTCCGGTGCCTGCCCCAAGCCCGGGACTATAGGACACGGCAGCCTGGCCTTGGGAATCGCCATCCCAGCCCCCCAGAAGCCGGGGCGGGGGGCCGCCAGCTTTCCTCTCCCCGCCCTTCGGCAGCACGCTGTCATTCTTTCCCATCTCTGGAGTATGTGTTTTATTACAAAATATTTCATTTGATGAACAACATTTCCACCGCCCTGAGCAGAGTCTAAGTGGAAAAAGGTTTACTTGGTATTGCGAAACAGTTTCAATGATAATAGTTTTTAAAAATAAAAAGTCAACTACGCACACACAAGAACATCTAGATATCGCCAGAAGGGCTGAGCTGGCTTCCACGGACCTGGGCTGCAAGGTTTTCCACCCAAACGTGCCCTCACTTCTTTTTTTTTTTCCTTTTTTTTTCTGATGGAAACAAGGAACAAGAGGTGTCCTGTGCCACCGTTACACATCTATTACCAGGGCAGATCCTCCCCGTCCAATCCTCAAACGGCTGTTTCTGACCATCTTGGATAAAGACTGGCAATTGTTCAAAACTGGCAAAATGTCTCCTATAGTTTAAGTTCAATATACGCCAGGAGACGGAGAGACACTGGCAACCTTTTTCGGGTTTTTTTTTTAGGGTGTAAATGATTTCTTACAACACTCGCGGGTGTGTAACTTACAACGAAAGGAGGAAAAAACGCAGAGACGGCCGGAGGCTGGGCTGGGAGAAGCCCACCGATCCCTGAGTCATAAAAGCGTACAATGAAAGGGCTTTATTGTCTCTCGTTAAGCAGTTCATAAGTGACCCCGTTTATTTCTGAATAGCCATGTTTTGATGACTTATCGTATATGCAAAAACAAACTTTCCCGCGGTGTTTTTTTTCTCCGTCATGCTTTTCTTTTCAAACAGCCAGATGATTTTAAAAAGAAAAACACCCAGAAATGATAAATCGCGTCGCATAGCTAATGGCTGGAGGGCGCGTTTACCAATTCATAATCATTTATTCTTGGTGATGTATGACCCTTACTCTTAAATCTCAAAAGCTTCTATTTGAAGGTGTAAATAGCTTTTTTCCCCCTTGCAGTAAACCTTACTGCATTAGCAGTGATTGATCTCCTGTACAATTCGTCCCAGAGTGCTATTTTAGAGGGGGAACACTGGCTTTTGGAGATTAACTGGGGAGTCTGTTACATATTAATGAACCTAGGAGATATACTAACGTTTTGGTAATTTAGTTATTTGTGTCTATAGCTTTCGCCGTTATTTTCTCTTAGACCCCCGCGGTTGTTATACATCGAATTAAAAAGTGGTCCTTCAGCATCATTTTTTCAGTGGCAACTAAATGCCATTTAATGTGAAAAACAAATGTTGACTTGTCTCTTGAAGGAAGTGTGTTTCTTGGCAAGACATCAAAGTGTTTTAAAGTGTATTAGAAGGGTTTGTTAGTTTTCTTACCCGGAGCCTACGGTAATGTAAGGAAACGGCCTCTCGGTGGAAGCACCCGTCGGAGGGGGGAGCGGGCACTGCGCAGTGCTGCACATAGGTGCACGCTCGAGAGGCGGCTTTAGCTGCAGCAGGAATGCACAGGCACCTCTTCGCTGGGATTACAGCCTTGATTAACGTGCTAATGAATAGGGATGTTAAAGAGCCGTCCGGAAACCGTCTGTGAGAAGGAGGAGTGAGAAACTCCTAGGTTGGGCTTAGCCTGCACAGAGAGCAACTTCACTAAAATGCCATTAACCTACTGCTCCTTAGCAGACATTCGGGCAAAGCACCTCGGAGATGTCTGAGAACGGGCTGAGGTGGAAGCAGAGGGTGGAATCCCTGCTGGGCTCTCGCCTCTGCCCCCGCAGCTGATCCGGGGCTGCGGAGCGGGCAGGGCAGCCTGGAGCCGCCGGGCCGGGCACCGCGCACTCTGCGCCGGGGCAGCCGCTGCTCCACTCCTCCGCGGAAAAATAGTGTCGGGGAGATGGCGGGGTGGGGGAGGAAGGAGCCCAGCGGTTTTTTTCAGCGATTCCGCTCCCTATTAACTTTGACATCTTTCTCGGATTTATAAATTAGAGTTCGTTATCCTCGAAGGTCGTTAAAGTAGGCAGCTCAGCTAAGAATTAATGCGTGCAAACCCGCTCGCTACAGCTGGCTTCGCCCTGAGCTGTCTGGTGGGCTCAGGAAGTTGGCGGAGGCTTCAGTCACTCCAGTGGTCAGAGATACTGGTCCCTTCTGCCCTCCTCCTCGCCATTTATCGCCGGTAGAAGGTTTGAAACGCAGCTGGCCACCAGCCTGGAGAGAGCAGCAAGCAGATCCCCAAGGCAAATGAACCTGCCCTTATTTTTGAAGGAAACAGACATGTTTCTCCCCCCGCATCCCGTCCTTAAGTTAAACGTTTGTTTAGGACAAACTCGAGAAGCAACAGTCTTTGCGAGAACTTTGTTTTCCCCTTCTCCTTGTGAATAACAAAATGGTCATAGGCTACTCGGCCAGTTGGCGAGGAGAGAACTTTTGTTTTCTGGGGCGATTTATGTTCTTTATAAATATGTGGTTTGGAAAATAAAAAGAGACTTGAAAACGTTGTTACAATGAAAAAGGACAAATTAGAAGACATTTTCTGTGATCAAAGGAGGAAGAGAAAGCGAGTAGGGGTATTCAAAAAGCTTGACTTATTCACACAACTCCTTTGGAGCCCAGGGGCAACAAGCGTGTCTTACATTGAAAAGGCGGCTCTATTCAGAGTGCAGGTGCGAAGTGGTGTGGCACATTCTGCCACATTATGTAAAGGTTGTTGGAGATTAGTGTTCAGACTTAATAACTAAAGCGCTTGATTTACATTGGAAAAAAGCCCCCTCATCCGTGAAAGCAAAATAATTTAACGCGTGATCATTTCGAGTGCTGCTGATATCCTAATACTTGCATTGTTCTCCGCCAAGTACTAGAGGAGCGCGGATTGATGCTTTTGGGAACCTATCATTTACAGCCACTGAACTCTGCTCAGAACTGGAGGTCTGGAGGGGAGATAAAAGAGGGGCACAAGAGAAAAGTTTCGCATTAGGGGAAAAAAAAGAAAAAAAAAAAAAAAGGGAGCGAACAATATAAACGTGACAGTTCTCCTCCTCCCGGCAGAGGACTCCATGCCTCCTGTCCAGTGCCAGGGCGAAGCAGCGTCCAGGTCTACGCAGACGAAAATTGGGCTCCGGTCTCAGGCTCTTCCCTACTCCGCCTTCCCCAGTCGGAGCAGAATTACTTACCTTACTAATTATTCATATTTATGTAAATGTCATTAGTTAATGTAACTTTCTATAAAAAGATAATCAGGCGAGAACGGAGCATAGGTATTACCTTAAGTGCATTGGCTCTGGTTGTTTCATTCATATGTTAATACACGTGATGCAGTCGTGCCAGGCGTGGGGAGGGTGGAGAGGAGGAGAGAGGATGAAGGCAAGGGAGAGAAATTAAATAATAATAACAAAGCCCCACAAAGGCTTTAAGTTCGCATCGCGGGACCAAGGAACACGATGCCTTCTGATGCGCTGAACAAAGGGGGACCCGGCGCCGTCCCAGCCGCGGCGGCTGTCCTGCATTCTGGCAACTTTGGGTGGCTTTTTTGTTTGTTGGTGTCCCCTCCTCTCCTGAAGGAGAATTTTATGCTTCAAACAGTTTCTATCTACCCAAATCCTCGTGCCGAGCCGAGTCGCTCAATTCCCGAAGGACCCGAATTAAAGTATCTTTGTACGGGACATGCACTAATTAAAATTGCAATACTTTTTGCATCCCTCTTTAGTGTAAGCATTTTAGGACCATTTCCATAAATTCTCTACGAGAATAAAGGCTATAATGGGAACAAGGTGAGAAAGCTGTTAACCATTGTTTCAGTAAGAAAAGGTCGTAAGTCAGGCAATTGGTGTCTGACCTGTCAGGGTAAGGTATAAAGGCTTTATTCATGCAGTCGCTCACGATTTTCTCAGCTCTCACAAAAGTGTTTTTATGATTCTGTTTTCTTACCTCGTTCCTTAATTAAAAAGCTGAATGATTAGAATAGCACCTGCATAATGTCTGAACGACGCCTGCATACTAATTCGCGAGTCTTTACATCTAGTAATTATAACATAAAATCAGAGATTGAATAAAACAGAAGGATTTTGCCCCTAAAGCCCTGCTAATCCTCTTTTAAAAGAGTCTGCTGAAATAATTCAGAACAGTTTCCGGAAGTTGGATTACCGACTCTTTTTTGACTATTTACAATGAAATGATATTTCACACTTAAAGGACTCTCTGTATTTCTACAACAGGTTTTTTAAGGTGGCCTGTTTTCGAGACAATAACAATCCAGTGATTCCTTTCTTTTCCTACGCGTTTTTTCCCCTCTTCCTCCCAGCAAGATCTTCATCTTTATCAAGTATATGCGAGGATTAATCTGTCCTCAGGTAGGGATAACAAAACCTCCCCCCTTGAAACCTCCCTTTGACTCCCCACTCCGGGACTCCCCATGAGGAGGGAAGAGGGAGGGCTGCGGGCGGGCAGCCCAGTTGTGCCCAAGTTCAGATGCGCCTTGTTTTCCGGCCGCTCGCGGGAGCAAGGAGCTCACATTGCTTCACTGTTGCCCCCACCCAGCCCAGCGGATAATTTAAGCCAGCAGACACTAGTCAAAAGTTGAAGACTAATTTTTTTGTGTGTCTTCCCGAAACAGTTGGGGGGGGATAATGGGGGAGTGGTGGTGTCGGCGCTTTTGTCTGACTTTCAGGGTGTGCTGTAGCAGGTATCCTCAGGGCAACAGCGAGGCAGGGGAGGCAAGGGGGGAAAGAGGGAGCTGCTGGCCGCGGGCAACGCCGTCCTGGGGGCCTCCCCCAGCCCGGGCGAGCGGCGCAGCCCCGCAGGGCTCACCCCGGCTCCCGCTGCCGGGGGCTCAGCCCGGCCTCCCGGGGTGGCTTCCCCGGTCCAGGCACACCAGTAATGACCCGGAGATGGGTTTTGCGGCAGTGTAGAGCCGATCCTGTGGGCAACATTGACTAGGGGGGAAAGAAAAAAAAAATCTGCCGATCTGTTAGAGCGTCCTATTTATTTTAGTAAAAAGGTTTCCTTGTAGACCGGCGAGCTCCAACCTGGCCATGGGGTTGGCTGCCTCATGACGAGGAAGAAAACGAAGTTGATGCGCGGATTTTGAAACGCGGGAGCTGGTGCCCGCACCCGCTGCAGCTCCGTGGCATCTCGGCGCCTGATCCAGACAAACCAGCGTGGTCCTGGTCTTGGAGTGGGGTGGATCCAAATGTAGAAGACGTTGAAAATAAAGTCAGCCTCAAGGGAAGTTGCAGAGGTTTCTTTGAGATGTTGCCATCTTTAGGAATACCTTAGTCTGTTATGCCATTTTTTAACTGTTAAAGAGTTGCTTTTGCGGTGACTTTTGTCCTTCCCCCTTCTTCTCCTCCCATAGTGTAATCCTGCAAAAAACTCTAAATCTTCTACGAGAAAATGGAGTCAACGTGTCATTCAGTATTAAAAATCTAGGGGCTTTAACGAAAAGCTTTAATTACTATCCTGGCCCCATTATAACCATGGGAACGGCATACTCTGTTGGAAACTCAGAAATGTTACATAACGCTTTAGCAGGCGCTGCTCTTGTTTGTTTACTCTAGCTTACTTTCATTTATATCCCAGGAATATTATTTCACTAGGCGACACACGAAAAGACAAAGGGTGTAAATAAACTAACATATGGCCCAGAGGTTTTAGAGGAGCTGGAGCCGCTTAGCAAGTCATGTGGGTGATACTGGGAATCCGTCTTCTGTGCTTCCCCCGCTCCCTCATAACCTCTTTCTTCCTGTGTTTTCCTTCTACGTTCTCACGATAAGTCACGTTTGTGTCGCGATCGGCTTTGGGGCACCAGATGGTTTTTCCTTCGGACTGGAAAAATCTGGGCAGCGGAGGGATCGGGAGGGATGGGTGCAGGTCCGTGTGCTTGTGCCTCCACGTGCAGCTGGAGAAAATGCGTTGACATAACAAATGTGTGTGGGGATGCATGTACACACGCACACCAGTCCCGGGCACGGCTGCTCCCGGGTGGGGGGCCCGACCCCGGGAAGGGGCGCAGGACCGAGCCGGGCCGTGGCGGACTGGGCCGCCCTTTGACGCGGACGGCTGGCTAGGAGCTGAGCAGGGTCGAGCAATCTGGCACTCACAGAGACACTTGACAACCTTTTTTTTTTTTGTTGTTGTTGTTCTTTTCAATTGTAATCAGTTTCAGGATTTCTCTCCCAAAAAGCCTAACCGGGGTTGAGCCCCGCTCCGTCCGGGAAGTGCAGGGTGTTTAACCTTCCTTCCCCTCCGCTTCTCCCGGTAAGGTGGCGGAAACGGGTCTCGGTTACTGATTCATATTTCTAATCTTCCTTTCCTGAACATACAATGTGCTTTTGTTAAATGAATGGTCTTTAATTAATGCACTTGCACAATGCAGGGCCTTGCATGGGGATCGATGATAGGAAGCAACAGGGGATGGTTCCCTCCAAAATGGTTCGTCAGCATTGAGAAAGAAAAGGCAATGTCTATAAAAGGGCCACTAATAATGCCCACACGTCTCTCACCATGTTGTCTGAGGGGACATTCCTTCCCTTGTTGACAGTCAAGTGTAATAAGTACATGTCTTCGCTCAATCATTATAGACCATAGAATTGTATTCTTTAATTAGCATGTACTGTTAGCCCTCCTTTCCTTTATGGGCCAGTTTTTGTCTTTTACAGACCAGCAAAAATGTTTTCCTTCATTTCTTTTTCTTGAATTCTATTATTTCTTAAATTATTTTCTTTCTTTCTCTCTCTCCCTTAATGTAGTCAAATGTATTCTCTATTGACAATATTCCTGGCAGCTAAAGCTAACTTTTTGTCATCTCTGTGTTAGGCAACTTCTTTCAAGTTTTCCTTTTTTAAAAGGAATCAAGGCAGCGCATGCGCGAGGCGCCCGCCGGATTCGGGCCGCGGTATGCCCGAGGCTGCTGCATCCCTCCAAACAGCAGAGCTGGCGTTCGTCATGCCAAGGGAGCTCTGAGCAGGTTCGGGAGCTGCGAAACCCTCTCATGTATTAACATCGGTCAGGAGAATACACAAGGCAAAGAAGGTTTACTTTCAGATTACTTTAGCTGACGAAAGAATTCCCTCTCTTCAAAAAAAAAAAAAAAAAAAAAAAAAAAAAAAAAAAAAAAAAAAAAAAAAAAAAAAAAA
>VZTJ01005902.1:1685115-1738849 GCA_013397795.1 Orthonyx spaldingii
AGGCGCAGGGAGCCGCGGGCACCGCCAAGTTCCGGGCTCGTCCCCTGCGCGCCGCTGAGAAACGAGCCCGGTAACCGCCTGCTAATGGCTCCCTCCCGCGGGTCCCCGCTCCGCAGGCGCGCAGAGGCCGCGGGTGCGCACGAGCGGAGGGGTTGCGGCCAGGCCCGGTGGCTCCGCGCTGCCGCCGTCCCGCTCCGCGCCCGCGGGCTCCTCCCGGCCACGCCGCTGCCCTCGGGGCCGGGGCGCGCAGCGGCCGCTCCACCNAGCGATCCGCGGCGGGCAGAGCTCGCAGGCGGCGGCGGGGGCGCGGAGCGGCCGCCGGCCCCAGGACGCGGTGCCAGCCCCCGCCCGGCCTGATTAGCTTGTCAAGGTTTATCTCGTTAAGTTGTGCAGGACGTTGCTGACATGACAAGGCACGGACAAACTCTGGAGAGGGATTAATCTCCAGAAGTTGCTGTCACAAAAAGAAAAAAAAAAAGGACTGAAAAAAGAGAAAGAATCAGCGTTTCGTTATTTTAGGCGATCATTTGTTGAGCATCTGCGGGTGCTGCTGCTCTGCTCAGGCTGGCTGGTCAGGGGATCACTGTTTTAGAGACAGCGAAGCGTTCTCGTGGCGCAGACTGATGTCCTTTCCCCGCGGGAAGAGGTGAGCGCCGCTCCCGCGCTGCAGCGGGCGGCAGGGGCAGGGGCACGGCAAGGGGCCGATCCTGAGCTCCTCAGGCAAAACTTTCAGCTCAAGTGGGACCGAGTTCCCAGCCGACAGCAACTTCCCCCTCTCTAATGAGTCTCCTCTGCTAATAAATGGTGCCTCTACTCAGGTTCCTCAGCGGGCTGCCGCTGAGTCCGAGAGAATTCGATCCTTTATTCCAAGATGTGTTTTAATAAAACTGCTGTAACGTTGGCATTTTATTAGGAGCCTATTGTTTCCAAATTAATCCTTAATCTACGAAAAAGTCTATCCTACCAAACTAGATTCACCTCTGTGCACCCTTTTCTTCGTTTACATGCTTTTTACTACTAAGAACCTAGCTCTACATTTCCCTGAATCATCAGACCATTCATTTGCTGGGGAGCTAGCTGTTTCACCCAGATGGATATAATTCTGAATAAACTCAGAAGAAATGCAAAAACATGTGCTTTTCGGTCATATTCCTCCTCCCCCCCCACCTTTTTTCCCTTTCCTCTTTAGTCGATTTGTGTAGAGCAATGCCTTCAGAAACTTCATTATCTAAAAGGCAGACCTAGAGGGCAGGGACTTTGGGAATAGTTCCCTTTTATTCTGAAACTGTCTAAACTTAGAGCAGGGTTGAACATGTCCTCAAATCTGCACCTTCCAGGAAGAAATGAATGATGTGCCAGACACTTCACTTCTAGTCAAAAAAATATAAACCAAATGCTGTGAGGTTCAGAATTCTTTCTCAGGCCTATTTTCTGTGTGCATTTTACAGTCTGAATGTAAAATGGTCACCTCAGAAGTTGATAAAAAACTCATGTAGATGTTATGGTATATCTTTTCCTCTGTTTTATTTCAAGTAGACTTTACTAACAATTCATATAAAAAAATGGACAGCCAACCCGACAGGATACCTTTGCAGATTGCAGGCCAAGCAAGCTCAAACAGCTTGCGTTAGAAATAAAGTTGGACTAGGTGTAATATTAAAAAAAAAAAATCCCCTTTTCACCTTCTTCCTCCTTTCTTCCCCCCCATGCACGTAGATATATTTTTGCACTTAAAATTTCACCCTTCTTTGAATTTTTTGAATGGTGAAAGTTTACACCCAGGTCAGCATGAAGCACTGTAACAGAGGGTGGTTTGCAGTGGAATTTTAGGTTTTAAGATACTGTACATAAAAAAAAATCCTAACAGAGAAAGTGTAGTTTCTGCTTGACATCTGAAAGAACTATCATCTAGGAAATACCATGAAAATGCTCATCTACTAAATAACACGAGTACTGAATAGAAATCTGTTTTCACTAGCTCTGCAATACAAATCAAGAAACATTGCTAATATATACCATTGAAAAATCAAGAATTTGTAAATACAATGCCAGTATCACGATATATTTTCCTTTTTATAAAAAAGAAATGTTTAATTATTCAATTTTGGATTTTCCTTGTCATATCTTTATGCTTTATTGACATGTTAGGTTTAGGAAGTGGACTTATAATACAGGCAGTTACATACCTAATGTGAGTATCTATGTTTGAATCAAAATCATTCTCATTCACATAGGTGAGTGAAGCAGGTTATATATGCTTACAGCAATTTTCGTGTCAGTCATATTTTTTGATCCATTTAGATTTTGTTATTTATTTTTATTTACCACTACTGCTTGCAGCAGGACTTTCACTGAGATGAATATCCCTAACGTGAGCATTTATAATTGTTTGGTTATTTTGTTTGAAATACTCAGTATAATTTTTTAAAACTACAATGAAAATATACTTTTAATGCTCTATTAGTTGTTCTGTTGTGATATTTGTAGGAATTGTCTAGCCTCTACGTATGTTTGGTCGGTATACAACGTGGTTCATGCTTCCACAGACATTTTTAATCATACAGCAAATTGTTGAATGTTCCTATAAGAAGCAGTGGACAAAGGCTACCAGGAAGGGTGGCTACATTAAACTGGTGAAACACATGAGGGCTGAAATAAGGGACTAAACCAAACTGAAATCAGTGGGAAACTCCTATTGAGTTGGAACAGGCTTTGGGCACAGTGTAAATCACCGTACAGGTACAGCATTTTTTGTCTCTCTTCAGTTTTGGTTTGGTTTATAGTATGTTGTTTACAGGTAACATGCTAGATTAAAATTATTTGCAGTTAATATTCTGGATTAAAATTTATTGATTCATGTCTGGCATGAAAAGGCCTGTGTTTAGATGCAAGTGCTCATAGGAAACCTGGACTGGTATTGCAGAGCTGATGGAAATGACATGCGAGTCACCCTCTCCAAGCAATGTTTGCTTTCAGGATATTTCTTACAATATTGTTCTTTTAGGGAAAGGTGTGTTTTTGTAGGAATGCAGTGATTATCCAAAAGATTTGGTCAGGTCCTTTCCAGTAAAACATTTTGTTTCAGCCACATGACTAAAAGTTGAAAATTGCCCAGATTACCATATCCATATTCTTTGCCAAGGAGTAACAGCAATGAGGGACCCCCCTCTCCCCTGCTGCTCTCTCAGCCTTAGCATGGTCCTACAAATATAACATAATAATTAATTCACTGCTAATATTGGAACTTGACTGTGAAAAAGCTGTTTTCTGCTAGGACAATTCAGATGCAGTAAACACTGCTATAGCAAATGAAGTGTTTCTGTTGGGATACGCTATAAATGGTGTTTAGTCAGTTCCCACTGGAGCCATAAGTTTAGGATCAGATCCTGCTTAATATCAGGTTTCTCCTTCTCATGATACTTATTGACTGTAGCAAAAAAGTACAGCTATTTAAAAACCCCTGCCCCTTAAAAAATAGATGGACTTGCTTATCTAGAAAATCTCTGTATCAATGGAATTTTTAATTTTCTGTGCACATTTGCAAAGGACTTAGAGACTCCTTTACAAACTTAGCTTCATACTTAGACACTCTCTCCTTTTTAGTTCTATTGTGTACTAAAGAATAGCTCATTTAATTAAAAAATCCTAATAGCATAAAATTGTGGAGTGTTGTCAGTAGTTGCAGAGAAAGGGCCAAATTCTCATTTTCTTATACTGGCAAAATTTCTAATCAGTGCTATGTTCTTTATGAAGCTTGGACATGTATTTTAAGATCCCACCAGTAATAAAGAAATTGTTTTACTCTTGTTTAAGCATTTTCCTGCTGGCTGATTGTAGCAATCAGAAAGCTCCACGCTCCTAGTTTTTCTAGTCATAAACTAGGAAATGTTAAGATGAAATCCCAAACGCTTCAAAAAGCTTTAAGCAATGCACTTCTGATATGAATCTGTGCATGAACAATCTGTCCATCCCCTTCCAAGCAGAACTTTGAGTTAAACTATCGGAAAAGTTCTGCAGCCTTTTAACTTTTCCCCAGCCAAAACTGTCATTAGTTAAAATACTTTTTTTAACCTGTAGAAGTACAATGAAAGGGCTTTACAATCCAGATCTGTTTATACTCTCTAGGTCTAGTAAAAAACCAAAGTTTCCCCTCTGCCATGCCCAAATAAACAATGATCCTATTTTCAAGTTCCGCTCAATAAGTGTGTTAAATGCAGAAAGTATTTTGAATAAATGTCATGCAGCTGTTTGGTCACTTGCAATTCATGTGGTATCGTGTCTGCTCATGTTCTGTGCACTGCTATGGATACTGCAAGTGGACACTGCTTTTTCTGACACATCTTGTTGGATTTTCTATAAGCCTACCGGTTTTGTTCCAAGTAGATGAAAATAATGAAACATTATAAATATTAGATGGTCTTGCTCCAGTGTGTGGTGCTGTAAATCTCTGGAGATTTACAAAGAGACAGTGACAACACGAATGCAATTACACACGATAGTACTTTATGAGCTAATTCTATAAAGCAGCATCTCAGCTGTGCACTGACAATAATTTTTCACAGCGACTTTTGGAATGTCCCATGGAACCTTTTAATAGATTAATTATTTGCTCATCCCGAAATAAATTTGCACGTGGCTAGAATTAAACAAAAGGCCCACCACTGCTTCAGGAGTTTTGCCTGAGAAGGAGCTCAGGACAGAACCAGTTATTTCAGGGCTCAAATGAAAATGCTGAAATACTGTTATAATCTGCCAGGACGCTCTGCTCCGGCTGTGCACTGCAAGTGGACGTGCCCTGCGAAGCCTTTGCACCGTCCACGGGTCTCTAAAGGTTCTAGGATGGTGAAGGAGAAATATTTCTTCTCTGTTGGTTCAACAGGTGACTTTGAAATGACCTATGAATTTTTCCACTTTTGTCAAGCTGAGATCAATAGCTAGAGTGGTTCTAGGAAAATACATGTAGGTATTTTCTCAAGGCATGCTAATTTAAAAAATAAGATCTGGAAAAACACTTGTACTGTTAGAGGATTCAAAGACTACTCAGAAAAAAAACAACTTTGGAATTGTTATAGCAGCTGCTATAATCTATTATGTAAATCATCTGGGAATTAAAACAAAATATTTTGTGAGATAGTTTTTGTCAAATCATAAATATGCTATCATTTAGACTTAATGTTTTTCCAGAGGTGTTATTGTTATCTGATGGAAGTGAAACCTCAGAGTACTCCTTATTTTGACTGATGAGGATTTAATATTTATTTATAGCCATGCCAATGATAACACCCATATATCTGTTCAAGAGAACATATGTTTCTCAAAATTGGGTGTTGGAATTAACTCTGTTGATCCATACCAAGTTACATTTATCTTCTAGGTGTCATCTACATTTTCTCACCAAATTTAATCAGATACTAAAAGACAAAATATGTGAAAAGAAACCCCAAAAGGCATAAGTGCCTTTGGCCACATTATTACTTACTTTAATGTTCATTTATATCACCATAAGCCTCTCTGTAGAAACTCTATGGTTACTCTTCATTGCCTGAGTGTTGTAAACTGGCTTTTATAAAAGCAAGAATCAGGGCCTTTAATTAATTTTACCCTCCTATACAGGGCTGCTTTTGGGACGTGTCAGATCATCAGCCTGTTGACTAAAGTACAGTATGATTTCACTAATGACTGGGATGCATACTGCAGATTACCACATTTTGCAAATTAGCGAGTAATCAAACACCATAAAAATCAAGTATACTGCATAATGAAATGTACTTTATTCATTTATTTTTACAACCATATATTAGTTTTAATTATTTGCTTTAGCAATTCACCGGATGCTAGAACATGGAGCTATAGAATGTGATTCTTCTAAAAATTACATTTGAGTATCCAAAGCCCCCGCTGTAGCACTCTGATATACAATCCTTTGTCAGAAGATGGGTGAGTACCTCTTCCTTGAGTGGGGAACCTTTTTTTAGAGATAATCCCTAAAAAGGCCCTGAGTCCTCAGGGCCAGCGTGATCCATCCTGGTGAAGATAACTGGGGAGGACTGGCTGCCACCTTGGGAAGGTTGCTGCAGCTGGGCTTGTTGCTCGCTTCTTTTGGCTTTTAAAGAGCTGAGGAAGAGAGAGAAACTCATGTTGGGCAGGGTAGAGCAGGAGCCTGACTTGAGTGCCCTTGGTCACTCACTGGAGAAAATCTCTCTTGTGCTCCTTCGTTTCACTCCTTCTTCCTTTCCTGCTCCATACGTCAAGCCCAGACCACGAAGAACACCAAATTGTATGTTTTGCCCCTTGTTTCTGGTGTAATATCTAGTGATGGATCAGGGAGTGGAAGCTTCTCTACTAGGTGGTTGTAGTCTTCAAGGAGGATTTATTCCTGGGTTCCCCTCCGAGGTGTTCATCTCCAGCACCAGTTGCTGCCTCCTGCCAGCCTGGGCAGACATCATTCCTTTCACGTCTGAAGGATGAACTTCTGTTTCTCCTGAGCTAGTCTGGGCCTCTGACATGAAGAATAAAATCCCCTTGGGGTCTTAATTTATTGTCATTCCTTTAAGAAAAGTACTGATTTTTAAGTGTCAAGGTAAATATTTTGTGTATGTATAAAACCTATCTGCAATGTGCATGGTCTTTGTTCTGTGGTTTTTTTTTTTTCTCTGTACACTTACTTTTCTCTTCCATATACTAGCTTGTCATCTGGCAATTCCATAAACTCTCAGTTGTTAAAACCATTTCTCTTTTTTCTGTATATTTCAAGCTTGATCCATGAATGGCCTGTCAAGAGTTTTATATTATTGTAAGCTGAAGTTTGGATGGTAGCAGCGACAGGCCACTAACCATAATTGTGTTGCTGTTACCACTGTAACAAATTTGTGTCATTTAGCTATTTTGAAGCTTGGGAAGTACATAAAGGCAAATGTAGTACTGATGAATACTTATTATACTGCTGTGGGATCTTAGGTTTAACCATGTTTGCCTCAATTCTGCAAAATTCTTCTCAAAAATATAGCAGAGTGAATTATATCAGAAAATGGGGGAGAAGTGTGAAAAATCTCACTGCAAAAATTATTTACGACTGTGGGAAATGCTTGTTTATATAATTTTAACAGGAATGGTGCTAGGGACAGTCTTCTTGCAAAGACTGGGGTAAGAGACACACACTTGGCCTGACCTGAAGTCAGTACACCAGTGTTGGACAAGATACTAAGCACCATGTGAGATACACAGATTTTTCTCATTTGACACTATTCAACTGAATGCAGGTTTATGTCCCAAATATCTGCTTTTCTTGGTGACCTTATTAGAGAAAGGAAAGTTTCAGCCCACTCATAGTCTCAGCAGGAGCAAGTTTTTTCCTGTGTCACAGTCAGGGCAAATGAAGTTTGTGTTCTTCACTGTTTCTGAGGCTGGTGGGGTATTATTAACCTACTTGAAACATGATTTTAATGTGTATAAAACATGC
Organism: Orthonyx spaldingii; assembly: GCA_013397795.1. Lineage (NCBI taxonomy): Eukaryota > Metazoa > Chordata > Aves > Passeriformes > Orthonychidae > Orthonyx > Orthonyx spaldingii. The sequence goes on from VZTJ01005902.1 coordinate 1,692,575, forward strand.
TAACAATTTCAACTTATTAGCAGGACATTGAATTTTTTCTGTTTCTTTTTCTTTTTTTTTTTTTTCAGATAAAAATGAATATAGGCAATAGAAAATTGATAGACATAAGTCATAATGTTTCCCTTCTCTACTTCAAGAAATAGTCTTTTTGAAATAGTCATGATCTAGAAATAATTTTTTTACTCATGTTGATAATATAGTGTGCATTGGAGACTTGACATAATGAATTATATCTTAGGTAATTACAGTCTTCTTAGAAGCATAGCAGCCAGTATTTATCACATATGGAGGACTTCTGTAAGAATGGATCTCTAGATTTTTTTTATTTTCAGTGTAGTAAGAACTACAGTTATCTAACAACCAGTGAGTCACTGCTAATGGTTGAATATGAACCATAAAGAAATTGTGAAGCGTTGTAACAAAAAGAGCACTTTTTTCATGTGCTGAGTCTGACTGTCCATCAGTGTAGCTGGAACAAACTGGACTGGCCAGACTTAACCCTTCAGCATCAATGCACTGAAGTCAAGAATGACTACAGTTGAATCATTTTGGAGATTTAAGTAGAGGCTAATCAGACTCCAGATGATCTTATGACTCCTGCAAACAAACAACTGAATTTCATCAATTCAAACCTAGTTAATGGTTATGTTCTTTCCCTTGGCCAGTGAGTGTGTGCAAAATATGACAATTTCTGAATAAGAAAACCTCAGACATTTATGTGAGAACATCTCACAAGGTCATAAAGTATGCGTGCTAAAGACAAAAGGATGTTAATTTGACCATAACTTGTGTGAGGGCTTTCAACAAGGCAGTGGAATGCATATTTTTAAGACTTTTTTTCTCTAGTAATTTAATTTCTCAGGAAGTGCTGCCATTAATATTTTATTTTGAGCACTGGGGCGCTAATGGTATTACCCATGTTTCTCTTTACTCCAGACAGTAAACTCAACACCAAAAACTTGCTCCAGTAACATATTTATCCCCTGCTACACACAAAGTCTTCTTTTTCTTTCTTTCTTTTTTTTTTTTTCCCCAATGCCCCTCACTTATAAAAAGCATCAATGTTTAGAAAGACTGGAAAAATAATGAGATGGGGTTCATATGAAAAACTGTGATTTTTCCAAGTGAAATTAGAAACAGGGTCTCTTTAACATGGAAATTTGATTTCTCTACAATTTGAGGACTCATTTCTGCAACTGTCACATATGTAAAATTTCCAGTGAAGTCAAAGAGGCCTTTGAATACAAAGAAACAGCACAATCAAGCTCTGAATATATATATATATATTCCATATGCTTTTCTCTCTCTCCCAGTGATGTACATGTTATAATAATTTCATCCAGATAAAACTGTCATCATTTTAATTTTTACAGTCCTTAAGTTGTTTAAAAAATAAAATTAATGAAAACAATTTCTGAGAAGAAGAACTCATCTTTGTGACAGCATTTAATTAACATCTCTATTTTTTATTTTAATCTGAAAGGGGAAATATTGCATTGTCATTGTCAGGACATCATTGAATGATATCCTAGATATTTTGTTTGTTTGGAATGGCTTGAAATCACACAACTTTACTGAATTATAACCAGATAAATATACCTAAGCCTGAGGGCAGGAAGTCCTGGCAGCTGAGATGTGGGGAACATGCAGTTTGTCCATACCAGATTCTTCTGTTCCCTTTTACTAATAAATCTAGTAGAAAGCTTTGTTTTCACTCTCTGCATGATAGATAAAGTTTTTGTCTATAGTGCCATATTAGTGCTTGGTACTTATGCTTGTAGTTCCACCTATTCTCATGGAGAGATGAGACCTCTGTGAACCAAACCTTATCAGGTCAGGTTTTGTTTGGGTTACTGCCTATTCCAAAGCAGGGAAAATATTGCATATTGCAAGTCTTCTGGGATTGATGAATCACACCTTGGCTTCATAAGGTCATCTGCAACAGTTATTTGAGCTGCCAGACCACCCAACTCAATTTTTGATTTTCCACAGTGTCCAGTTTTATCTTCTATCTACCCATTCTTAAATTCCCCTTCCCCTCTACCCAATTTCACTTGTAAAAATTAGTTGAGAGGAGACTGTAAAAAGTCCTCTGCGTGTTCATACAACTCTGTTTGGTTGAACCCTTTCGTAAACAATTTTTCTTGCATGACAGAGCGTGTGCTGTGTGGCAGACATTTTTATAAGGTAGCCTAGGACAGGGCTAATCACATCACCCTGTCTCAGGTTTTGACCTTATCACTGTTGTGCACTGAGCCTAAAAATTGGACACTGGCAACCACATTGGGGGAAAATAAATGGGAAATGACATTTTAGTTAAAAAGAATAAGTAGATTTTATTTTATTGAAAAAAAGGTCATAGGACTTTTATTTATTGTTCTTGCATGAGTGTAATTAAATAGCTGCCATGTTGCCACGTCAAATGATTTAAAAAAAACCAAAAACAAAAAGGGGCAATTTCACTTGCCAGGACCCAATTCATGGTTCTGCAGCTGTTTTACATCCAGGCCTTTAATGAAGCCAGTGGAAACTCTACCTGGAAAGCAATAAGAGAATAATATTTTTATGTGAAACATCATTTATAATATCTGTAATAAAGCAGGCTAAATCATACCTCTGCCATTTGAAATCATAAATAGTATGTTAGCTTTTAAAAGCAGCCTTTGTCCTTTTGAAATCTTTTGATGTCAGGCTGTTTTAAGAAAAAGCAGTAGACCTCTTCTGTACAGTGGTTTGATTAAGAAAAAAATCATTACAGGGTCTTCAGTACATCTCTAATGAAAAATAGTATATAAATGTGAGCCTGGTAATTCATGATCAGAATCAAAACCAGAATAATTTGTTGATACAACCATCATTGTTTCCACAAGGAATAATAAAATAAGCCATTCTAAATTGATTACTGGCATATTTTTTAAAATATATGGATATGTATGTACATGCATGCAGATTGGTGACATGATTTTTAATAATCTGTGTTTAAGAATGTCATTTTTCCACTGACGCATTAAACCTCTTATTCATAGATATATTGGCACCTTTTACAGTGATAGCCCAATGGTACAAAATCAGAGACAAACTCTGGCAGTACTAGCAAGGGTTTTTCTTAAAACAAAGTAGAAATAGGTCCTGCAAATTCAGAAAAAACAATGGGTATTTCTGCAAATTGGAAAATAACAGTTACTTGCAAAATGCCAGACTGCAGAGAGGGATGTGGTTTGGAGGGCAAATTTGCTGCAGCTTCCAACATAAAATCATTAAAACCCAATGTAATGCCAGAAAGCCAGATCTGAGCCACATGTGTGTGACCTGCATTGCCCTGAGAAACCTGCACACTATGGCCACTGCTCAGGCAGCTCTTCTGGGGTACTCGTGCTGAGGTGCTGAGGCAGGACTTGGGAAAGAAACTCAAATTCATAAGAAATGGCTGCAGTAGAGTGTTTCCTGAGTAAACTCTGGCTCCAGTGAAAACTTCTTGGCCTTTTCACTCTTGAGTTTTTTTTCATAGCTTTTGTCTCTGGCACAGAGCTCTGGCATAGAGCTCCCCACAGCCCAGCAGCTGCCTCACACCATGCCCTTCACTGCGTCCCTGCCTCAGCCCTGGTGCAGGTGGGTCCCCAGGGTTACCCGGGTGTCTCCTGTCAATCCATGCCCAGAGACCCTGCTGGGAAGGGGCTGGTATGGGGAGCTCGGGATAAAGGCAGGGGATGCTTCTGGTTGGGAGAAATGAGCAGACAAAGCTTGTCCCAGCACCTGCCAATCAATCAAACTGAGCACAGACCAGTGGCCAGCCCTGGAAACCCTTGACCATCAGTTACACTAACAGAGTTATCTCTCCCTGATGTTGCCTCAGAGAAGCAGGTCCCAGATGTTACCTGCTTAATAATTTTCCATTTCCCAAGGACAAAGCTCCCTGCAGCTCCTGCACTGAGGGCTGGGCAGACACCTATGGTCCTCAGAGCTTTGCTTTGCCCTGACAGCTGACAGAGCACATTGAAATGGCTCCTCCAAGAAGCACAATTGTATTAAGGCTTGATCTTATTTTTTATTCCATTTTTTATTAGGTGAAATAAAATAGGAGAGGCACAGTGCTCTAAACCAAGTATAAATGTAATTTTGCTGCCCTTCTTTTTGTTGTGTGGATGCCACTTGGCAAAAGACGGAGATAAATCATTTGGTCTGAATTTGTATCCTAGAGACATGAAGATTTCAGAAGTTTGAGGCAGAGCCTGCTCTTGTCTGCTGTGTGCGTGTATGATGCACAGGGCAGGGTGTGGCTCATCAGGGTGATTAGTTGCAGTGATACCAGGATGCACATCCCCCATAACTATGGGGCAATGTTAACATTTACTCTTTGCTTTCAGTTTATTGTGCCCAAGGTAACAAAGGGATTGATGACCTCTAGAGCCTAATTTTCATATCACACTGTTGGCATGGATATTAAACCCACTATAATTGTAATTGACCTCTTTTGATTTTTAACACAGTAAGTGGACTCAGATTCATTCTGAAGTGGACAAGCTTGTCCACAACTTTCAGATGCAATTGTGGAAGAAAAGACAGGTGCTTCTTCGAGCCCATATTCAATTTCCATGCTCCAATCCCTCTTTAACTTGGCCCACATGCTGGTATGCAATGGCAGTAATTGGGCATTCCGTTTTTTGAGTGATATGGAGAATTTGCAACCAACTCACTGATACATTGATGAATAAGGTGCTGGAAAAAGAAGGTAAATACCTCCATTACAAACGTTGTAAATAATTGGTCTTAAACAACAATATATCAAGAAAACAAAAATACTACTATTAAGTACGCCTTTGCTGTCTGCAGTAGAACAGAAGACAGATTTGCAACATTAATTATTTCCACCAGCTTTGAGCCTGAAATATGAATACGTCAGGTAAATACTAATTTACTTAAAAGAAATCTCTACTTTATTAAAATATCATTATGCATATTGGAAAGTTAAAAGTCAAAGCTATATAGCTGCTGAGGTAAAATTCACATTTATTGTCCACTGAATGTGATGGAAATTGAATTTGTCAGGAAGCTGATTGATATCTAGAAGTGTTTTGTTTTCAGTGACTGGCACTGCCGAGTTACAACCATCTATCATCTAACAGGTAATTAGTCAGATTTCTCATCATGAGCCTTCAATCCTGCTGTTTTATTATTGAAATACCACAAACCAGTAGGCATCTGAATGCAGATAAAGTTCTCTATCATGGTCTTAAGGACAAAGACAACATTTTGCAACTCAGATATAGTAAGTTTGAATAAAAGTCACTGATATGTGAGGCATGATGTTAATATGTATGGGAAAATGAGATCCTGGAAAACATCATCAGGGTTGACTTCTTTTTTTCTACGAAAGAATATTTAAGATTTAAATGGTTAGTGTTGTAATGTAGAAAAATATGTCCCTGCACAGAAGGAGGTTGGCTGAGGTGGGAAACTGTTTGGAGCTTAGGAGGATACGGTGGAAATCAGGGTCTGTATCTCTGAAGCACCATGTCCCAGTCTCCCCTTGTCAGTGGCAGACATCAGCTCCTCCCATGTAGGAGCCCCAGGTCCTTCCTGGGGGTTCCCAGAGAAGCCAGTCCCGCTTCTGCATATGTCTGTGGGAGCTCTCATTTGTCTCCAGAGAAAGCAAGACATAACTTACTGAGCTTGGCCCCATTTGAAAGTGGACAGGAGTGGAGTTTGGGACTCAGGTTGCAGCTGACCCCAAAAGTTTATGTTTATACAAAAATAGCTTTCCCAGGAGGTTGTTAGAAACACTTCACATATGGTTCAGTGAGTGTTTGAATCATTAACAAGCTTCAATAAAAAAGGATAAAATAAAGTATTTGATAACAGTTGTTACCTACATGATTGTAATGTAACTGGTTTTTTTACACACCCCTTTTCTTCTCCCCTCATCTCTTTGAAGTGTTCACTGCAGATGGTATAATAACAGTTGAACAACCATTATTAGATAAAGATATAAAAAAGTAAAAAGAAACTGTTACTAGAGCTTCAGGAAAATAAGAACAATGAACTGATTACACTGCTAAATGCATTGCACTCTGAGTTCAGACTCTGTATTCAATGTCTACAAGGAAATTGCAAATGTGTTGCTGTTCTTCCTTAAAATATTGCTTTTGTAACAGAATGCAATTGTATGAACTAATATTAGTAAAAGCTTAATTAATGTTTGGTTTTGGGACTAACTGATGTAATCCAGCTGCACAACTCACTCATAGCACTGGCTTGCCAGCAACCTTGGTGGCTTCAGTCAAATTTAAATTTTTTTTAAGCTTAATTCTAATGCAAAAAATTTTTCTTTTTCTTCATGAAAGTCTGTGTTCATAATATCCTAGCCATCATAATGTCAAGACACAACACCTTTAGTTCTTAATGAGTCATAAATATTGTTATTTTCTAGAGAATTTCCATTATTGAATATGCAAATTTTATATACTTCTGTAATCCTGAGTTAGAAAGGATAATCCACAATAGCTGATAAAGTGTCCTTAGTTTATGCTAGACATCAGAAAACAATTGCTAAGCAAGTTAACTAATCATACTAAAAAATGTTTTGATCCAAAATGTCAAAACATCTCTTGAACGAATAAGATGTCCACTGGGTATCAGGTGTTCAATGATTCAAAGAATTTGACAGCAGCAGAATTTAAATCACAGTGTTCATTATCAGATAACATATATGTGAATATTGTATTACAGTATTTAATTTGCAGTTTTCTTAAGATTATCTTGTATTGCAGAGCCAAGTAATTTTGAATTATGAGTTCATTGCACATGCTTGAGCTGACATTGTCACAAGTGAGCAAAAGGCTGAGACACGATTAACACTGAAAGAGAAGAGTGTATATTAAAGAGACAGCTGAAGGAAGGTAGCTCTTGTTACGCTAAGTTTGGCACAGAGGAGGACCAAAACTTGGATGTTCTGAATAACTCCAGACTTTTGGGGAGAGTGAAATGGAATTTACACTTTGTGGCTGAGACCCATCTTTCAAGTTAATGCTCCCTGCAGACGGGATCAAATAACCCCTTGATGGAAAATGCAAATATAAACCTGATCATGAACCACAGCTTTTCTTTACTCTCCTTCAGTACAAGAGATCTCTTCTACGTGAAAGTTGGATAGTTTGTGTGTTTGGGCTAACTAACCCTGCCAAGCTGTTTGTAAACAAATCCATTATTTCTTGTGGAGTTATTCTACAGTCCAACCCTTACAATCCATCTGGTGACAAGGACAAGCTCCTGTCTTGAGAGGATGTAGTGAAAAAAATTTGTAGATAAAGATCAGAGTCATACAAGAAATCAGGGTAATTGACAAAAACCCTCAAACTAGCAGAACATAAGGTGACTGTCAAAGCGTGATGGAACATATTAGCAGTAATAAATAACTCAGAAATCTCACTTCATGGAAACAAACCAATGCAAACACTGAAGACAGCCAATGCTAAACACTAATTAGATATAACTGCATTTTCAAAATGATTTAATGGGTCAGAGAGCCCTAGTGGATACCTGGGCAGAGGCAGTCAGCTCCCCCTTCAAGGTCCCCAGGCTTTGCAAAACACCAGTGAGGGGCCAGATCAGGGGAACAAGAAGAAAGAAAACGTCTTCTTAGGCATGGCAGATCTGGGAGAATCTGGGCCGTGGAGCAAGAGCAGAGGTTGGAATTTCTCTAGGTTGTTACAAATTGACAAGATTTTTGCAGGAACGTTTCTAAGCAATAGGTCACAGGCTATGTAAAGTTGGCTGAATATTTGCAAATGTGAGTTATAGTCCTTGTCAATGCACTGAGCTAGTTATGTGGCATGGGAGTCTTGTGCTTCAAGTTGTACTTTGAAGTGGCTGAAGTGATTGCTGACTCTGGCATTGTATGCTATAATTTAAAATAATTCACACAACTTCTGGCTCTGCCTTTTCCTTTCATGAACAGTTAGCAGTGTAAATTTTAAGAGATCCAGTCTACCAGCATTTTGTTTCTTGCTTTACTTTTCTGTCTGTCATCAAACACCTAGCTGAGGGCAGGAGACCAGGACTGGCCTCTAGTGGAATGTCAAGATGTTTTATTCTTAGGTAATCACCTTTGGAGAGTTGTCACATGAACACATGATCCCTCCAAAATGGCTGTTCACCATCATTTGCATCAATAGCAGCTCCATTGGTCTCTAAATGGAGAAGCCTTGGGCAGTCCAAATCCTCTGCTCTCTCCTTCCATCTCCTCTGTGCCTATGGTCTGTCTCCAGGCACTCACTGTGTTCATTGTTCTACAGGGCCATCTTCTGCCTGGCACTTGATCACCAAGGGGTCTGTGAGCTCAGAGGACTTTGGCCAGTCACTGTCCAGTGTCTTACACAGGCAGCCTGGTGTCATTGGCACAGCATGGGCTGCAGGAAAACGTAAAAAAGGATAACACTGACTTCCTGCCCTCTTTTCATAGTTTGCTGCCTGGTCCTGCCACCACAGCAGCCTCATGACCCACCCCCTGTACAGCCACAATCTGACAGAATGGGCCTGTAACAGCCCATACCCTTAAACCCCCTCAATTTTGATGCTTTGTGGCTTGTCTCTGTAGGGATGAGTAACATACTTAGAGCCTTATTTAGACAAAAGTACAGAATAAATAGCAGTGATCAAATGGGCACCTTGCAGAGGTCTGGTGGAACCAAAGTGACAGTGATGGAGGGTCACAGGAAAGGATTCTTCTTGTCTCTGAGTTTTGCATTCAGTTTGATAGAGGCGAGATCGATTTTGAAATGAAGTTTCAAAGCACTAAGGCTTCAGAAGGACTGCTTGGAACAGATTATTTTCCTTTTGATGTTAGTAGATTAATTAAGCTGCTGAAATCTAAAGTGAAGGGTAAAGTCAAGCCTACCCTCAGTAGTAAGCATGAGCTGGCAAGTATGTAATGGGTACTTTGCTCTCACCTTTCAATTACAATTTGGGCTTCCTGTTTAGAGTGACGATGTGCAGGCTGTTGTTTCAGGAGATCCAGCAGACATGTGCTGGTGCCAGAGCAGGGCATGTCTCCCAGTGCTTTGGCAGGTAAAAGCTGTGTGTTCATCCTGTGCCATCAGAGGTGTGTGAGAATGGCATCACCTGCTGGTGCAGCTCTCATTCCCCTCACATGGAGAAAAGAGTTTGCCCATTGTGGAGGGACATAAGGGGATGAAAAATGCTGGTTTTCTCTCCTGTGGGTGCAAAGAGCCCCAGCTTCCAGCCACACACATCCTCCCACCTCCAGGCACCTGAAGCAAATCCTGTGAGAATGGCAAGGTTGCAAGGGGCTGAATATGTGGGGCTTAGCTAATACATTCAGGGATAATGATAACTGACGCATTCACAGAAAGAAATTCTTTAAAGTTCAATGGTCGTAGAATGGATAATATATTAATGTTTCAGTATGTTTATTAAATACTTAACAATGTAATTTTTTTGAAGACTATCCTAGCATTACTATCTTTTTGCATGTGCTTAGTTACCATTTTAAACAACTACAAAACAGTGACATGTGGCAGTGAAGATTTCCTAAGCATCCCAAAGTGTGTGATATATGACATCCTTCCATAAATCCTAAATTTACACAGTATGCTAATGCTTGATTCCATAATTTCTTTTAAAAATGATTATACCCTGCTGCTAAGAGCAAAGGCATACTAAAATCAGTTTTCTATGCTTTTCCAACAATGAAATGCAAGCCAGCACACCACATAACCAATACTTACCATATGTTAGAAGATAATCCAGTAGGCTTCAGACACTGACATGATTTGCTTAAATAAAAATCCCATTTTTTAAGGCAGTAACAACAGCCTACCATTTTTATTATTCCTTTAGTGACCTACTACAGAAACACTAATATTAAATATAAATATTTTTATTGTAAATCAGCCTAGTCTATTTTCATTGCCTTTAATGTGGGATGGCACTGGCTTAGTTGCTAGGCTAGAGGAAAAAGAGCTGCAATTAAATCATTGGGTTGTTCGAAGAAATTCTCAAAACCAGAAAATATTCATCAGATCAAAAGATGCCTAAAGAGCAGATTCAAGATTTCTCTGGTATACTGGAGATGAGATGAAACAGTTCAATTTGGTATTAAAATAATTAAATATAGTCTAGAAAAACAGCTATAAAATATTTTTGTAGAGCACTGATGTCTCTTAAGTGCAGTTCATTGCTTTCCCATTCTGTACCAAATAACACTTAACATTAAGCACATGCTTAAGTGTTTGCAAATTTGGGGTCTATGGAAAGAAAATGTGAAATGCAATTTTTATAGTGAAAAGAATGAATGCATCTGACAGGTTAAGATTAAGGCTCTGTGCACTAATGTGGCATCTTTCATTGTTACAGAATGATAAGAAAATAGAAAAATTGCATGTAGAAAGTAGAAGGTACCAAATACATGAATTCCCTTTTTTTCAGACTCACCAGGGAAAACATACTTGATCTCAAGTAACTGCTGAAAGGTAGAAAATAAAAATTTTTAAAGCTGAGATTTTTCCCAAATCCTTAGGACATAAGAATTGAACCCTTGGCCCCACTGAAGTCAGTGATAGATGAAAATACAGATCTAAAAGAAATTTTTAACTATTATTACTAGACCATTTCTCTCACATCATACTTTTAAATACTGTTATAATTTCAAGTTATGTAATGACATGATCCTTAGTAAAATATATTTGCACCTGTGAGACAGTGCTTTATATTTCCTTTTAATGCAAAAATTATGTAATAAATCTCAGCTTGCTGGATCTATGAACAGCCCAGTTTCTCCAGCTAGATGTGTCTGAATTCTGGTGCCCTTTTTCTCAGACCAGACTATTCCAGCTGGAGTAGTGGCTAGTTTTATTGAGTAATGGACTGAGCAAAACCAGTAGTTATGGGGATAGAAGGAGTATTCCCAATGGGAGCATTTGGCAGTATGTAGAAATATTTGTAATAGGAGGATCTGGCATGTTTCCAGTATCTGCAAAAAATGTAGACTCCTCCTTTACTCCCAAAATATGCAAAGGGTTTACAGCCGAGAACAGAGAAATGTGGGAACTCCACAACTTGACACATTGATCCGCTCCCAAATTGCCCACAACTGCGTACGTGCTTTGGAACACCCTCTGCAAACCCCAACATTTGGATTAAGTGTTCTTTAGTTCTTTTTCTAATTAATAGCAGAGTGAATTATTTTGCTCATTATGCAGTTAGTTATTTATTGGGCCAGATCCTCAGCTGGGGTTAATCAGCATAACTATTGATCTTGACAGAACTTCCCAATTATATCAGTCATAGCTTTGGATATTTGACTTTATGCCATTTTTCAATAATACACTGGAAATTACAAATGGAATGTTTGAATATTTATAGGTAAGTTAAAGTCAAAATTTTGATAAGTACAATAAATTATGCCCAGAAATTAATTTGGGACTAGGTTTTGTAGGAACAAAATAGGATTCATTCTTTTAGCTGCTGGGATCATTTTGTGAAAACGTATTCAAAATTACTGAGAGGATTCTATTGTGGCATAATCCCATTGAAATTAATAGCTACAGTATACAGCACTAACCAGCCAACAATTTTTTTTTGACATTTGGAAAATATCACAGGTTATCTCAACCTTCTGTTCAGTCAAAGCTCACATGTTCATTTTGTTGTAACCTACTTTAGAGACAAATCAAGCATATCCTTTTCTTTAGTATTGAAAATTAAATTGTACTAATTGTTTATAACCTTGGGTTATAAATGTACACCCTGGGAAAAAGGGCCAACAGAGGACACAGAAAATGATATGACTGTCCAATGGTAGGAATATTACTTTTGAGAAAGTATAATGGTACCGTAATCTTATGACATGAAAACCTGGATGCCACTTTCAGAACATTCAAACATGCAATCCCTATTGCATTGAATGCCAAATCCTGCCCTGTAGAAATGCAGGCTGTGAGCACATTTCAAATTAAGAAATGAATCCACACATGGTGATGTACTAGAATTTATGGAGAATTTTAAAGCATACTTAGATTCCTAACTCATTTTTTGAATCAAACCATCTAAATACCTTTAAAAATTGGCCATTTGCACTATTTACTGAAGCATTCATGCAACTGCAGGCTAAACCTTCACTTATTTATGCAAAGATGTATGTTCTTGTGAAAGTTTTAGGTAATTTTGACTTGAATAGTATTTTCCAATAATTGTTGTATTTCTTTTTCCTGTTCATTCTCTGAGGAAGAGCCTTGGGATGGTTAGGAAAATCTATGAGGAGAGGGAGGAACTTCCACATGCACTGTGCAAAATAGTGTGGCTTCTTGGAGGCATCTGAAGTTGCACAATTTTATACCAATGTGACAATCTCATTTTCCAAAAAGGTGATTGATTTACATCTTAACGAAAACATCTTCCCCATAGCCACTTGTATCATGCTGTCCCAGAGGAGACTGATTAGTCACAAAGACTGAGAGGCACACTACCAGCAAACTCCTATCCCTGAATTTGAGTCACATGAGGACTTCCTATCCCAGTTGCTTTTAATGAGAGCTGTGTGGCTAAGGCCTAGTCTGCTCTTGAGGATCTTTGTGCAGGACCAAGAATTATTCTAACAACAACAGAATTGGCTCAGAAAGTTGTAAATTAGAGTTGATTAGATAAATATTGTGTCTTTTCCAACCCATAAGCAAGATGTAGTACTCTAATATGGAAGCTATAAAGTTGGTTTTAAAGTATGGTGTAAAGCCAGTGGTCAAGAATGTAAAACTGTATCAATAAGATAAATTGTAGGAGGTTTGAATAATCTTGCAACATGGTGTATATAAAATGTATCATATGATACTTTCCTCTTATTTTCCTGACTGCACCATGATATTTATATTTGTTTTACAAACAGGTAAACTGAATTACCTAGTAGTAGGTATAAAGCACTTTGTATAAATATAGACTTCCCCTGATATTTTTGGACTGTGATCCTGCAGTTCGCTGCATGGTCAATTACTGAAAAAATGGTTCCTGGAGAATTTCAGTGGGCCTTTCTATGTACAAAAATGGCAGCTTCTGAGGCTTACCAGACACGTGGAATAGACTGTGGTTTGTACAGGGACAACACCCAACCCAGACATTTGGTACTTTAGTATCAATATGGAAACACCTCGCAATCATCTATGAATATGAGGTTTCTTTTCTGCTTCTTGATTCCTGACTGTTCTACAAAAAAGTTGAAATACATTCACTCAGTAGATCTTTAGTCATCAGTCCAGCTTCAGAGTTCAGTTACACTCACTTTAATCTCTTTGAGAGAAGTTGTATCTAGAGCCACTCTTGAAGAGCAACAGAAGCATCCACTAGCAGAAGAAACTCCTCTTTGCAAAGACAGAAATTTCGTGAGAGTTAGCTCAAGGATTCATCTACCTGTATAGTACTTTGTTAGCAGACCTTCCTCAAGTAGTCTCATTGCATATTGGCAAAAGTGTATTTTGTCAGCACATCTTCTTGCTAGTTCCCCAAGTGGAAAAAGTATGTTGACAAAAGGACATTTACTTACAGAAGGAATGTTTGACCTTCTAATCTCGCCAAAATTACAACTCCTGTCTGGCAGAGTTACAGCAACTACAATGTCAACTTTGAGCTTCTACTGGAATTAAGAAACACATCAAAACTTATCTTCTCTCCCAAGAATGAAGTGCATCGCTTGTGCAGTCTTTGGTGGCATATACAATTAACACTGTATATTTGCTATTTTAGAACCAGAGAAAAGCAAAAGCCTGCAACCCCAAATCCCGCACTACAGACCACTCTTTCCTTGTGAAGGAGGAGCAACATGGAGCTGCCATGAATCATCTTCCAGTCTGCACCATGCAAAGCTCCATGAATGGTGCAAAATTGGTTGCAGCAAGATTTATACAGAGGATCTAAGGTAATGCCACATATACCCAGAAAAATAGCTTTTCTCTTTGAGGCATCTGTGGTGAAACTGATACAGATGTGTGCACATCTTAAGCACAAAGTAATTTAATTTCTTCAACTTGTATCTTGCTAATACATCCATGAAAGGTCTGACCCTTCTAGGCTGGGGATGATACACAGCAACCCTGGAGCAGTTTAGTTTAGCCAGTCCTTGTTCAATAACAAACTTTCTCATAGAAACAAACAGCTTGCTCTCATTCCTCCAGAAAACCTTGTCCTCTCATGTTTCTTTGCTTACCTGTCACTACATGAAAGATCCATCCTCACTGTAAGTTCTGACACAGCTTTCTAATTAAGCACCGCAGACGACTGTGCAGCCACAGAAAGACTCTGCTGTATTTCATACTTCTGTCACATGAGAAACTAAACTGCTAAGTATGGTAGCCACACTTCAGTTGGCATGCTTTGAACATGTGATTGCCATCATTTCGTGTAAAGCCAGGCAATCAGCAGGAGTTCTAATCATTACTAGATAGTTTATTTTCACACTATTTTTCATATAGTACATTATTTTGGAATTCATATTGCTGAATGGGTTAGTAAAGATTAAATTAGACAATGTAATGATAATCAGGACATTGTGCTGACTGTAGAAGAAGTAATTTGATTCTCTGACACTTTGACAAGGTGGAGGGAACAAGAACTAAAAGTTTAAAGTGTCTCTGAGATTTGAGGAGGATGGCATTAGACAGTAAAAGAAGAAGACTACAAAAGGTACAACTAGCTGTGATGTAATTAATTGAAAAATAAAAGAAAGGTTTGAAAATTAAAATTGAAAACAAGGATTTTAATTTTTTAATTAAAAGCAAATGTTACATTAGTCAGTTTTAATTACATAAGAAAAGAAACAGTCTAGGCTGATTTAAAAGTCTACATAGAGGGTGAAACTGAAAGTAGCAAAAGGTAAAAAACCTCCAACCAAATAGAATTAATAAAATAGAAGGGGAAAAAGCCCTAGAGAAGGAATTAATACACCCCTGTTTCGGCATTAGCACTTTCAAGGAAGCTCTGGCTGCCTGTCAGAACCCCACTGGAATCAATGGGTTACTGTATGGGTGTGGATATCAACCAGTTCTGTGCAGTTTGCAGGCTCTTGGCTAAGATGTGAAGCTATCATCACCTTAACCACTGTGCTTGTATGCTATATCACATTTCCCCATCTGGATTCTGTTTTTTGTCTCTTAAACCAGCAGCCTCGTTGGAGCAGGAACTGTCTCTTCTGAATATTCAGCACTTAGCACAATGAAACCTTGATCCCAACTGCAATTTAGAAGAGTAACAATTACTTTTAATGATATCAGGTGTAAAGATTTTCAAAGCAAAACAGAATTTGATTGCCAAAACCGCTGGAGTGACCCAATAAAATTTGGGAGTTATTTTAATAATTCTGTCTCAATATTTATAGCTTCAGCAAATGTCTGTAAGACTTATGTCAAATCCAAATGTTTCAAAAATGGTATTGGTGGTGTTTGAAAATACATACGAATATTTTAATGTAATTACTCACGATGTATATATCAACAGATCTTCTCTTCAAAAAGATTTTAGCCAGTCAGTCATGGGCTACAGATACTGCTGTTTGAATTAGATCTCTTCTTACAGAAAATTGACAAGGCTGATGACCACTGTAAACCCTCTGTGTGGGTTCCACATCCTAAATGCTTCACATCCTATCACTGGTGCTTATGGTGCCGTGAGTGAATGTTTCCAAAAGCCAGAGATGTCTTGCAATCCTGTCACTTTTCCCAAAATTGCAAAGAGGGGTTAGTTTCAGGATCCTGAAGTTCCAAGTTAATATAGATGTAAAGAATTTAGGAACAGTTATCTTTTGAGCCCTCTCTGTTGGTACAAAACCACTCATAAGCATTAGTTACTTTTGAAAACTTTGGTCTGAGTTTACCACTCAGACAGAGTGAACATACATGACAGAATGTGACATACATCCAGCTCATCGTATGAATGTAGATACCTCTGTAGAAATATTGTGTAGACAATAATGATATTTACAGCACCTTTTTACCCTGGACAATGGCATTGTTCTTTGACACTGAACATCAACATACATCAGAGAACTGAGGTCCTTTTGGAAACTAATGGAGATATTTAATTAAGAGCCACAATGGGTAAAAGAGAGAGCATCCCTGTGACTTTTAAATATGGAACAGTGTGCTTACACAAGTCCTGAAATTCATATTAATTTCACATTTAGGACTACATCTTTTTCATTTGGAAGTCAACAAGAAAAGGTCAACAGAATTAACAGGGAAAAAAAAAACTTACCTCAAAACTATCTGTACTGCTTCTACAGTTTTACTGAATCTCTAAATTTGAATGCTGTTGCAAGAGCCAGCAGTTCCTAAGAAAACAGCCATGGAAAGTCCATTCTGAATGAATACAGACCCGATGTTCTCAGAGGCAAGCAGAGTGACCTGGCAGTAACTGTGTCTAGGAGGTACAAATGTGACTTTCTCTGCCCAGCAGCCTTGTTTTGACATACAGCTGTACTAATACTGCCATCACCCTTCAGGTCCCTACAGCTGGAGAAAGGCACAAGCTAGAGCTGCTTTGATTTAATACTTAAATATCAGTTTTTAAGGTGCTTCATTCACATGGGCACAATACATAATGACTCAACAATGTAAAAATTATGAGATCAGGATTTGTGTCATTCAAGACACAGTACACAGGTAATCCTAGAAAGCTGGAGACTGACAAAAAACATATGGGTAACTCTTAAAACTGTTCACTATTAACAAGAGAAACATAGTAAGCCACTGGGGAAACCTGACTGAATTTACATTTTTGTAGAGTTGTTGAAGATGTGTATCTGGACACATTCAAGCCAAACCTTACACATACAGTTAGTGAATTCACATATGTTGACTAAAATTTTCAAATACCTAGGATTGAAATTTAGTCCTAAACTGATATTAAGTTTCCTAATTATGCATGGCTATGGGCCCCATACTCATAATTCTTTACTGAAGTCAGAGCTTGCAGTTGGACACTGCCTGTGAATAATTAAGCAACTTTATTTAGAAGCGTAAATTTGGATGAAATAGTTTAATGCTGTAGATACCTATCATGATGTTTGGTTTATTTGCATGTTTCTCTGTTTGAAATGTTAAGTATTCTAGTTTATGTTGTGATAATATGGCTTTCACTTTTAAAAACTTATCTTATTTGGAGACATCAGTAGCAGCAATAGGTATAAAAAAGGTGATCTAAAAGCTCTGACCAAGCTGGGGTCTACTTACAGAGAGCTGTATTTTTTTTTCTGACTAGTCATGTGTGAAATAATACAAGTGGTGATCTACAGTATACCTTGTACTTCAATTAGTCAAAGACTGATTTGTCTAATGGTATATTAACTGGCAAAATCTTAATGACTCTACCTACAGCTTTGCACATTGACTTCACAAGGGATTTTCATGATTAAGTCTTGGGAGCCGTGGGCCACACGGGTCAAACCATATCTTGCTGCATATGGGAATCCAAAGATTCTCTCTGTATGTTTTGTTGGAGTTGATTCAAATTCACTGTGGCCCACATATGAAGAGCAGAACTTGATAATAGCTGAGTTGCGAGAGGAAACACAATCACCTCTGCGAGTGCTAATAGGCACGAGGCAGTGGGGCAGGCCAATGTCCCTGGCCACTCACTGCCTGCACAGCCATATTGTGTCACTGTCATCATTGCTGAGGGATCTTTGTGTGTGGGGGATGCTGGAAAATGCAGCTTTTTATATGTTGAAAAAATAAATTATTGAGACCAGGTTTCTAGAAAGATGTATTATTGCTCTATGAGACCAAACAAGAGAGTCAGGAAAAATGTGGAAGGTTCAGTTCTTCTTTAGCTGCTGTAGAAGCCCTGTGTTCCTGGGGATGGACTGCCTTAATCAGCTGCTGTGACAAAAAGGTAATTTTTGCCCCTATTCTTCTTTGTTAATATTCTTTTGCCACCATGCAAACCCAGAGTGCTGCTGCAGGCATTTTGGAGCAGAAAGGGTGGGTCGCAGCCATGCGGATGGCAGGGAGAGGGGCACAGACAGCTCCTGGGGACATTTGCATTTCTGGAGTCAGGGATACCAGCCTCTGCCCAGAACAAGCTCTGTTTTCTCGGAGGTTTACAATGATGCACAGGGATTTAAAAGGGTGCAAAGCAGGCATGTGCTGCTTTGTGGCTCCAAGTGACATTACTGAGTAGCAGACCTGACCTGTGCATTACAGGGATGCACAAGCCAAGGTTTGCCCGAATGTTGAAGAAGCCTTGTCCTCCCAGCAGCCCTCCTCCCTCTGAGGTGTTTCAGACAGGGTGAATGCCTTTTAGGGTACCAAGGACACTAATGTGAGCAATTTTTGTGTGAGAGGGCTGATGGGACTTTTTTTCTGAAATTTCTGAATTCATGATGAGAAACTAAAATCCTCCATTTCTTGCAAAACCAAATCAAGCCCATATACTTTTTCACATTGGAGACTGATGAAATTTTGTAAAATGTAACTCTCCATTTAATTGTCTACCTCTCCATATTAAGGCACATCTTTTTGCCTATTATGCAAACATTCAGGTAGATTTATATTAGGTGCATTACAAAAAGTGGGGGGAGGTAGTAAAGATTATATTGATGTACATAAGACAGAAGACAACAACACATGGAGGAAAAAGATATATGACTGGCTGGAAGCATTGCAAACTAACACTTTGCTAACTTGCCACATGTGTACATCACATAAGCAGCTGAAAATATTTAATAGTGAGGGCTCACACATCTACAGTGTTTAGGGGGAAGCGTATGCAGCTGCTACAGATTTAAGTAGTATTTTCTTTTCCTGTTGGTGACACTTAAGCAAAAAAGTACCTATAACTGAAAAGTTATATACTAAAGACAGACTATACTGAGGCATGACGTGAAAGTAAAAATGATTATTAGGAGGAGGAAAGCTACTGCCTTCTTTGAAAGTGCAGACATGGAATTTAAACACAGATAAGCCTCTCCTTCTCTGGGACTTCCTTTGTTTAAGGACTTGCTTTGAATGATTTTCCAAAATGGGCTACTAGCACAAAATTTAATTTATATTATGAGGACACACAAATGATATTTTGTGTACCAAAACTTTCAAATATGCTATGTCTGTGTTATTTATTTTTTAAATAATGATGTTTAAAGAACAAATGTTGTTACTTACAATGCTTCCAGTATCCTCAGAGCTTGCTTACTATAGTCCTTTCATTTCCCATACAATTGGAATCTAATTTAATTATATAAAAGCATCCTCCATTAAAAGTAGTGCAAAATGCTTTGCAGAGAGAGATAAAGAAAAGAAGGAATGTTTTATACAGATTGTCACAGTGGCTCTCAAGGAGACAAAAAACAATCTCTGAGGATAGACTACCATGAGCATAAGAAAATCAGAAATAAAGAAGAAATAGCAGCAGAATTATTTTTGAAACACAGATCGCGTTAAGGAGCCAGAGAAGAAGGAAAAAGGGAAGGGAAAATAATGGAAAGGAAATGAGTTGCATAACAACAAAAAAAGGAAAGGAAATTGGAAAGTCTTCAGATGAGATTTAAGAACAAAGACATTTCCCAGAGAGGGAGATAAGGCAGCAGCACAAAAAAGAGGAAGAACATCCATGCGATGTAGGAAATCACAAAAGAAAGAAGAGTGCTTAGTTTACAGTCAACCAACCAAGAATTTGGAAAACCTGGATTCTGCTGTCTGAGTGTTTTTTGTCTGTCTGGACTTTCCTACCTGTAAAATGGAAAATAGGTTAGGTGAGGAGGCATGAGAGTCTCAAGAGACTTCTGAGAGAAAAGCCTTGAAAGGGATATGGAGCAGTTGAATAGAGGTCCATAAAAGTAAGATATGGCCTGTTGAGCTTCCCTGGTGAAATACAAATGTTAAAGTGTTCTTTATAGTTGATAGGTAAGTTATTTTACAACAAATTACAAGTAGTAGGAAGGAGCTGTGACTAAGCCAACATAGAACAGAGGGGAGAACAAGCAGAGCTGTGATATTTAGAGTACATATAGTGATAAAAAAGATAGAATTAACAATAAGAAGGCCCAGGGGGAGAATAGGGAACAATGAATTTTAATGAAGATGAAAACTTCCTTCAAGGGAGCTGGATGGATAACTTTGTTGTAACTGGAGGGAAAGCATACCAGAAACACTGAGCCAAATGTAGTCTTGTGTTATGCCAGCTTTTACCATCTTTCTCCACAATATGTATTCCAAAAAGAAATAAAATCCTCCTACAGGGAAGCTTTGAGAGGGAGGTGCCCCACAGGTTGGCCAGTGTTGGCTGAACCCAGAAGGGTGAAGATGGGGAGGGACCCATCTGAGACAGGCAGAAGTTTTGTTCCTCCTGTCATGAGGAGCAAATGAGAAGGAACAAATGTGGAGCAATGATTTGCTCTTTTGCAGTTTTCCCTTGAGGTTACTTTCTCCTCTTCTCTGGAGTGCTCAGAGAAGGCTGTCCTGCCCCACCTGCCAGTGCCTGCCTTGGGTATATTGACATGTGATTTATGTTTGTGGTGTACTAGATGGTGATGTAAAATGTGCCATGTATTTAATAAGATGAACCAAAGGAAATGGCTTTCTGCTGCAAGATCTTAGAATGTGCTGAGGATATACTGAAACTTCCAAGAAGAGCAGCTAGAGCAGAAGAGCTAAAGCAGGGCTGTTTGACTCAAGAAATAAATATCACCAAGCATTCACATAAGTCAAGTCTCTCTTAAAGTCACTCATTAAGCTATACTTTTACTGTACCCATTTGGAATAAATTTTAGTTTGTTGCCCAAAAGCTGCAAAGTACCATAAAACCTGCTGTACTCAGGCAACATAATTCACAAGCATGGTGGATCTTTTCTGAGAACTTTCCCTACTCATTACTCTATACCTTGTGAACTTTTACACACACCGTACTTCTCTTAAAATGTTTCTTTTATGTTCTAGTTTACATCTTATTATACCTAAAAACTTGAAGGGGATCACATTTAGTAGTGGAGTCCATTAAATGTGGAGATGAGAGAAGGAGAAATGGGGCAGTTATCTCTGTGCCACTGCTCCATCCACTCTCTTTGAATAAGTCTGCACAATGACACTTGAATGAAAGCCTAAGTAAATTCTGGTTGATAACTGCATGGAACAAACGTGGAACAAAGAAGCTATGTTCTACTCTTTATATGTTAGAAGAATGAACTTGTTGCTGCTTGATCAATTCCTTGTCCTTCACTAGTGCTTGAGTTCCTCTTTTTGCTGAGAGAGCACGAAACTTTGCAGTGCAGGGTTGTGTTATATTTCCTGACCTTTGACACTTTCTTTCCCCCAGAGATTTAAAGGAGTTAATATGGGAAGCAGTTTTTGTCTCACTTTGGCTTTTAAATAGCAGAGTCTATTTATTTCTCATTCAGCAAGCCTCAATTATTTGTTTGTAAAAAAATTTGGTAACAGGATTAATTCATTCTTCATGTAACTACACTGGAAAACAATAACGTTACACAAGAGATGAATTTGACAAATATATAACTCTTGTAGGGACAAAAGGATTTCCTTCTAGAGCTGTGTGAAAGGTTTATTATACATGCCTGATTTAGTATATTTCTACAAATCTCAATGTTAGAGCCCATTTGCCTTTCTTCCAAAGTACTTAATCTGAAACCAGGCCCAAGTGCTGAACCATCAGGCCTAATTTTAAGAAAAAGTGATTTGTGCTGAGGTTGTATAATGCTTGCTTGCTCCTGGCAAGTACTTTTTTCAATATTTGCAATGTAACACAAAGTTGGGCAAATCCACCCAGCTGCACAGCAAGAGGAGAAGTCATGTGAAGCTGCCTAACTCCAGGTTCTCAAGGGCTGGGTGAAGTTATGGTACCGGTGGGGAGATGGAGACCAGGCAGGGCTGTGTGGCCTCTGTGTCTGTACTGACATTATTCTCTTTATCATAGCATCTGCCAAGACAACACATTGATAAACAATACCAATCACGTCTGTAGCATGCTGTTCTTTCTCTCCTCTTCCCCAGAGGTGGAGCACACAAAGAGAAATATCTTACTGTTGGACAAGTTTTTGTGTTTTTCAACTGTATGCACCCACACACACCTATGCTATTGTGTACAGTGTAGTGTCTCCCTAAGTTCATGTTGTGTCTATAACCAAGCTTTGCAGTGAATGTGGTATGTTTGTTCTGTGTTCTGAGGAGGTATTACCATGCCCTGGAGAGAGCAATGACCTATGACTCAGGACCCAGGATTCCTAATCCTGGCTGTGCTGCCAACCTGCTGCATGGACCTAGGCAAATCACTTGACCCAGATTCCCAAGGACAGATAAGCACCTAAGATCTTTAAATAGTGACGTCCAGGACAGATTGATCTGGGTGCTGGATGCAGCTTATAAACAGTCCCGCAGTGGGGTTGCAACTGGGTTACTGGGCAGCTTCCTCTCCCACTTTTAAAGCTGTATCTGTTCTTCATCTACATTCACTATTTCAGCTCCATCCAAATGCTGAGCTAATGCATTTTGCATGGAGCACCAAAAATCTAGTGTGTGGAAAACCATGGAAAAACTCATCTATGGCTGGTGGCCTGGAAGCCCTGAAGTGGGAGTTTTAAATTAGGTGCCCCACTGCCATGAGAACCTGGGGTTTGAGGGTGTGCCTGTATTCAGAGTATGTGTAAGACAGAGATTTAGGAAACATGGAGGCAAGGAAGTGGGAGTTCCCTGGCTCATTTGGTGGTTAGAAAACCAGCCTGGGGTGGTGTAAACGCAAGTTCAAGTTTCTAATCCAAGCCAGGGATGCTAGGGATGATTTAGCCACAAATCCCAAAAAGTGTCTAAACAAGTAAACTAGCAGAAACTCTGTGAAATACTTTTTTATTTTTTTGGGAATTGTAGAGTAGAAGGAAAATCAAGCATGGTGACTGAGTCATGGCTGAGTATTTATTACCTAGAGTCCAAGGAGACACCAGGACAGAGTGAACATACCCCAACCCCATCCCTTAGCCTTAGCAATCCAGGCTGGTATAATATTCAGCAGGAACATTAAAAAGTATCAGTAAGGAGGAGAAAGACAGCATACAGTTAAAAGTTGTGATGTCTTATGTGTCTCTGAAGAACCACCTGTGCGTCTTTCTAGGGTTTTTTTTTCTCATAAAGGCAAGGGACACTCTCCAGGGCATTGTTTGTATGTGTGGAGGTGACCCTGCACACAGTAGAGCACAACCTTGGACCTTACTGCCACAACAGCAGCCACAACTTCTAACATTTGCATGGGAAAATTCAGGAGAGGCAGGGGCACAAGGATGCCAGGCTCCTTGGAAGATCACAGTAAAAATGTATAGATGATGCACAAAATAAGCATTCATGACATTCAGCTCTGGCTGTCTTCTGTGTGACAGAATTGTGAGGGGTCTCTGTTTCTCATAATCAAAGTGACGAAAGTATTCAGAACTCCTTGATGGCCTGAAGAAGCCTGGTACTGTGCAAGATGGAGTCCAGGTTTAAAAAACCAATGTATTTTATGAGTAGATCTGGAAGCAAAACAGCTGACTGCCTCTTTCAGCCGGGCTTTTATACGTGGTTGTAGGGTATCTGGGAATCCATGAATCCACACTGACATCTGCACACTTAGAATCATGATGCTGCAGGCCCTAAGTATATATTTAGACTGCATCTACAAACCTTGCAGAAAAACATTAAATCAGCAAAATGAAAAAAAAAAAAACCCAAACAAAAATGAGACATAAAAATGAGCTGGCTACTCTAAAACACAGATACAGTAATTATTTCAGTCTTTTGCTTAGGGGTGTACCAACTGTTTACAATTTACTGTTTGGCAAGCTGGGTGTTCTCATTTGCCTCATGGTTCAGGAGTCAAAAACATATGCTACCTTTAGTAATGAACTCTTCCAAGATTTGAAACTATCCATATTCATGTCACAAGAAATGTTTACACAAGAGCAAAATGCTCCAACATCAAAATAAATCAGTAACATCTCAGAGTTTATATTTCCATATGCTTCTTTGGCATAATAAAGCAGGCGAAGGGCTGCTGTTGTAAAATGGAGTTTAATTAAAAACAAAAGAAAAAAAAAACTTTATCAGAAATCATGGGCATCCAAAAATCATGCAGAATAATGCATAGCTTCAACATATTCTAAAGATTTATCATCTATCAATAGAAACAAGAAAATGCAATATAATCATATCCTCTACACACCTTGCATATTTTCCATATTACGTGCATAAATTATACATTCATTTTCATAATTATGGTAACATTCTAGTTTTCACATAAACTGCTATTACTCCTGGGTACCAGTAAGTTTACATCTACCAAGGCTACACGCTAATTACATTTTCTTTTTGTAATGTTATCTATTTATCAAACTTAGTTTCTTAATGGAAATTAATAGACTAGGTCTCTGCAGTAAAAAAAAAATCAGAGGTAACATAGTGTTTTGGGCATTTTTCAGCTTTTATTTTATTCAAGCTTAAAGGGCTTTGAGTGCTTGATTGGTGATTATGATGTATGAAATAAGTTATAAACACAATGTCCAGGAGGTGGTTGGGAAGGAGTTAATGATTTCCCTTTTGCTAGAGGAGGTCCACAGCTGCCTGAACTGAGTGCAGGGATTTTCAGGGTAGCCAGCTGTGGGGATTTAATTGATTCACCCACCAGTCTATAAAGGCGGGGGTACCACAGGGTGACTAAATCCTGCTGTGATTTAGGGAGGAGGAGGCAATTTAGGGTGGGTATTGTAGCTGTGAGAAGACCTAAGCAGGAGTGACTAGATGGGCAAATACTTAATATTGTTTTCTTCTGAATGTCAAGGGAAGAAATGAGGGATTTTTTTGGTGTGTGATTTTTTTTTTTTTTTTTACACATCTTTGAGAAAGAATGACCTTTCTATTTTTCTAATTATTTATTTTGCTAACTTTTAATGGAGCTTTGTAATACTCTTGCTTGGATCTAAAGTTAGGGCAGCAAGAAATCTTGAACTGAAGGGAAGTCAGTGGATGGAATATGTGCCTCAGCCAATTGCAGCAGATGAAGATGAGTGGATGGGTGTGGGCAGGAGTGAGGAATAATCCTACACTGTGTGGGATGCTGGAGGAAATCTCCTTTATATATACAGGAGGGTGAGATCTTAAGCAGCCTTGGCTTTCAGATCTGCAGTGTACCTGTTTGCTTTTCAGCTGAGTGCGGTAGACGGACTGTTTACTTTCTGTGGGCCCTTGACTGCTTCTAACAACAGGGTTTATCAAAGCCTGGCTTATCCTCTGGGTGGGTTTCCCTTCTTTGTCTCTGAATCAGAGTATTGTCAGAAATCTGCAACTTATTCTACAGGGACAGTAGTGGTATTGTAACACCTTCTCTAAGAATTAGCTTGGACTCTATTTCAATTTGATCCTCAGCATGCTTTTTTTCCTTCTTCACCTGTAGTGATGGAGAAAGTTCCCTTCCTCAGCTCCATCTGCCTTGAGGTTTTCCAGGTTTAAGCATGGTAATTTATATGAGGAAACAGGCTTTGTTCAGTGTATGAAATTCTACATAAATGTAAGACATTAATACCTAGCAGCACCCTATTTTGAATATTAAAATATGGTTGGTTGTTACATATTCTATTTCTGACCTACTTTAGAAATAGTTTGTGTATTTCAGCCACTGTTTACATCTACTTGCTCCTCTTCTGGCAGTAACTGCTATAGTTGAAATGTGAACCCAGAGAGAGGCTTCATTCAGCAGCATCCATCTAAATAGCATGTTGTGTCTGAAGAACCTTATTCTAGCAGTTATACACTGCTTGTATAGATAATAAGGGTCTCTGGGATGCTTTGCACAAGTCTAGGGAAGAGCCATGAGCCTCACCTATGTGTTCTGCAAGGCACTCAGAGGTTGCTGTGATGTACCATACTTGTATGGCTTCCAGTCAGCACATCCTTTAACACGGCAAGCAGGCTCCCAAGTCTTATTGGAGTGAAGGCCTGGATGTGTGTGCATCTTCCCAATGCAACACACACCCTCCAAGACTTTCCTAAGTATTGGTATATAAAAGTTGGCTTTTATTAGTATTTTGAAACCTTTCACAAGGGATTTTTGTAGAGTCCTGCTTCTATAGACACAAAGTGTTGACTCAGGATATTGTCACGGTTGAAATGTTCTCAGACCATTCTTCCCCCCAAGATTTGAAAAGTTCACTTATCTTTTGCCCTCATTAAGGTCAGCTATTGCCTATGAAATACCTTATGTATTCAGGATGTTCAGTGAAGTGTTAATTGCTGACACAGGAGATGTTCCAAGTGTTGTAAGTGCAGTTATGTTAGCCAAAGCCTCATCAGCCCATGAAATGTGTTCCAGATTTTCTGGCTATAATTTATTGCTGGATTATTCTTTATTAATCCCTGGTAAAGTGCTCTGCTGATGTATGCAAAAAGAAACGAGATGGTACTTGTTCACTTAAGTGGCAAACAGAACACTGAGATGTTGATGGCAGCCTATGTTTTTTTATTGGTCAAAATTTTTGAAAGGTCACTGACAGCACCTTGTTCCACTCCAGTCTCCCAGGAATATTTGAGGACACAGGGTAAGCAGAGACTCAGAACCTTCCTCACAGCTCTTCAGCTTTCCCTCAAAGTCAAGGGATTGTTCACCTACATTCAGTGTGCTTCTGAATGATCCCAGGCATAATCTATTATAAAATTGAGAGAGCACCAGACAGCCTTAAACTGTGTAAAACCCAAATTGGATCTAACATACAGGAATGGTTTAGATAAGTAGTCTTGTTCATGTGAGATTATCTCTAAACCGACTTATATTGTTTGCTTCCTGCTATTAAAATCTCAGTCACCCTTGGATCATAGCACAGCCCAATGAAACATCACCCTCTTTCCTCTCTCCCTTTGTGCTAATGCTTTTTCAAGACATAGCATTGCTCAGAAACATGAAGTGTGTCCTGAGTATTTTTGTTATAATGTTCAGAAATAATTTCATGAGAGCAACTGCAGTAGTTCAGGCGAGGGATTGCCTAGCATTACTCTTTTTGTAACAGTGGCCAAAATTGGTTGTCAAGGGAAGATTATACAGCATGCTCAAGGCAAATGTGTAAAATCTGTCCACTGAGTATTTTTCTGGCTTCTAACTATTCTGGCTCAGGGACTTTAAGACCACTGTGGCTTGTCTGTTTACTAACTCTCTCCAGATCTCTTTTCAAGTACTTATTAAGCCTGCCCTTGAACCCAGTAAAATTTTGTTTCTGCCACATCATTTGGCAGGGATTTACATAATTTTGCTACATATGAATGAAGAACTGCTTGTTTGTTTTGAATTGAGATCAACTGGCTTCCTTCGGCCACCATGTCCTGTATTGAAAAAAGGAAAGAGCAATTCGTCTCTATCTCATGGTTGCTCGTGGTTTTGTGGACCTTCGTAATTTTTCCCCTAAGCCATCTCTTTTCCAGATGAAAAGTCTTAGCTGACTGAATCATCCCTTGTATAGAAACCATTCACCTTTATTGCACTTCTCTGCATATTTTCCAGTTCTAAGACAATTTTCCAGGTGGAGGTCTTATAATTAAACACAGTTTTCAAAATGTAGGAGAAGCATGGATTTGTACAATGAAAGAATAGATGATTTTATTTTTGTTTTCCATTCCTCATGTGTGAATGACCTTACTGCTACCAAGTACTTGAATGATATTTTCAAGGTACTATCATAACCCCAAGACTTCTTGACTGAGTGATGTTGACTACCTCAAAACCAATGGCATTTTAGACATAGAGCAACAACAAATATTATTTTACCTTAATCTGCTAATAATTAATGCAGCACCCTCAATTATTGGTTACTTTTTTCTGAAGTATTATCTTGACATTCATTCTTTGACTTTCATTTTCAGCATATTATGTGAGTTCTGTAGTTTCCATGATTGTCTTAAACTGTATATCAAAACCAGTTTTCAAAGACAACCCTCCCCCCCAATATCTTTCTGCAGTATACATTTAAACCTTTTTCAAAAGTTTTGAAAAGAAATATTTTATAGAAATAATTTAGTGGAAAAGAGTAGTTGTTGCTCAAGAACTGGAACACATTTTCTGTGTAAAAGTGGCAGCATTTAAGAAAAATCATGAGAGAAGGTTACGAAGAAGCATTAGGAAAAGGGGTGTGAGAAGAGCACAGCCAGCAGGAGGTTTACTATGAGGAAAGGAGAGCTGACACACAGGAAGGACTGGTAGAGTGTGGTGCCTTGAAGTAAAGATGAAATACTAGAATATGATACAAAAGATGAAGGGGAAACCATTGAAGGAACTTGAAAGGGAATTTGTATGCTAAGAAATGGGGAAAGATGATGTAATAGTTCTTGATTTCACCAGGAAGGAAGCAGATTCAGGATAATTTTCCAGGTAATTTCCTAGTGTTCCAAAGCACAGACAAGAGCATAAAAATGCAGCACACTAAAGTAGTGCCTCATTGTGTGGGGCCCTTAAGAGCTACTGTGACGATATTACTGCTGAAAGGTTTGATGCTCGGCTTCGGCTGTGGAAAGCTGAAAAGACCTGCAAAATGTCATCTGCTAGAACAGAGAGAGATTTTAGAATGTCCTTCCAATGAGCTGGACACAATTGAAGAGGGCAGAAAACATCTGACTGTTTTTGAGGGAGTTGTAGCAAGCTGTCATCTGTATTCCTCATGCTGAGGATAGACCAGAACCAGGACTCATCTTCATCACTCATAAAAAGAGCCCCATGGAAGATGCTCTCTCTTCCTGTCTTTGCATTCCCCAGGACAGGCTTCCCTGACTTCAATCATATTCTTTGTGATACTTGGCTCAAATCCTGTATACGTGGACATTGTCTTAGCACTCATTCTCATTTGATGATTCCTACTTATGCTTTTAGTTAGGAAATTTACGGAGTATTTGAGATTCTCAGCTAGTGTACATTGATGTAGACCTGTAAGCTTGTCATCTTTATCATATCCGCATCTTGGTTCCTCTGTTAGAGGAAGTGGGAATGATGAAACCACCTGTAAAATGCTTTGATGAAAAATGCTTGCAAGAAGTGAGTGTTTTATTATTTTGACAACTTTTTCCAGCTGAGAGTATCCATGACCATTTCAGTATGTTTCACTTAACCCATTGAAAATGGGGAGAGGTCTGGGGTATAAGGAAGGAAGAAGCAATTTATTACTAAATCTGGCTATTCCTCCTCAATAATGATGTACAAAGGACTGGATTTTTTGACAAAGTATAACTGGATAAAAGACATGTTTTCACCAGATGCATAGAACATAAACCAAGGTATTGTTGAGATATTTGTCAAGAGATAATTTTTGGGATACTGTGTGTATTTAAGGTGCTTCCTTTTTGTTTGAGGATTTTTGTTTCTCCCTGAAAGGAGAATAAAGTATCTTTAAGGTCATCTAAGTATTTTTAAAAGGATTACAGACTATTAAGACTGTATTTGAATTATGAAGTTCATACTGCCCCAGGCCTAAATGTTATACCAGGTGGTGAGGCAGGAATCTATAGGTATATAATATTTTCTATTCACATTTTGATATAAACTTTGGAAGAAAACATTTTTGTTAGGGAATTGTTTTAATTTTATTTGAAAAATACAGAACCCTTTTTTTTTTTTTTTTTTTTGCAAACAGTATTTTGATAGAGCTCTCACTGAAATAGATTGGTTTTATTGGCTATTCAGTACTCTAAATATCAAAACACTTTATTCTGATCTCTTGCAATCTTACTTCTAGAAACAGAACTGAGAAATTACTAGAGCTTTGCATTTAAAATAAAACATCAACAGATAAAGTGCATGAATAATTGTGAATGTGGCAAAAAGGGAATCAAGCTGAGGATTGGGAATATTTTATAAAATATTGAAAGCCTCTAACTCATGCATGCTGCATAACAGTGTATGTAGTTATGTTTCTATACTGACTGGCACCACAGACTAAAATGTTTATATATTTGGCTGCCTTTAGAAAGCGTATAAAGCATTAGGTCTTAACCTTATCACAGTTATTTTAATGATTATGTTTTTATGTTTAATTTAACTGTAAATCATGTTAGTGGAGTTTAGACTTCTATGTCAGAGAGCTTAAAAACTGAGCTCAAGT
Organism: Orthonyx spaldingii; assembly: GCA_013397795.1. Lineage (NCBI taxonomy): Eukaryota > Metazoa > Chordata > Aves > Passeriformes > Orthonychidae > Orthonyx > Orthonyx spaldingii. The sequence goes on from VZTJ01005902.1 coordinate 1,722,669, forward strand.
TATTTCAAAAGCTAAGAATTTGTCTAGCCTGTGATGTTTAGTCAATATGATCCACTCAAGTGTGGAGCTGTCAGAGGACACCAGCGGATGGTGCTTAATCTGCTCAGTTTTGAAGGGAAGTTGGACTCTGAATATGAAGTTAAATTTTTGATCTATCTCGGTTACTGTTAAATAGTCAATTTATGGATTTGTTAAGGGCCTTAAGAGAGTCACAATGGCCTACAAAACACTGTGCTGTGCCATAGTTCATTTTCTAGTCAGATATCCATGGAGTGTTTACTTTTGCTGTATGGGAAATGATTGTTTCAGTTTAGTTTATTCACTCTGGTGTCTCATACAGTGCTGGGTAAATACTTCAAAAACCACACTGGCAAATGTTGGTTCAGATGAATCCTGCACACTCATGTCAACGAACATGAGGCTTTCTGTTTGCTTTCTTTTCCACAGGCATTCACACATTCAGTTTCTGTGTAGTCCAAGAAATATAAATTCAGAATGACTCTGTAGTTTTTGCTGGAGCGTTCTTGTAGCTCCAAAGTCACCCTCTGCCTTCCTGTCTCTGCTGATGTGGTCTTGATCACGTGTAAAAGATGACCTTCCTTTCTGATTCTCCATACAATATAGGAATAACAATCTTCCTGGCGAAACCTGAAGAGTTTATGATCAAGGTGATGACCAGACTGAGGTGAACCTCTGGCAATGTTGGTTTCTCTCGGCACTTTCTTACCATGCAAATCACACACTTTCAACCAGGAGATTTTTTTTTTTTTGCCTCATAGATCATGAATATGCAAGTCTGTGCACCAGACTATGAAATAAGATCATCTGTGGGACATTGGTGGCATTGCATGTGCAGGAAAAGCCTGTTTAGATGATTGTTTGTAAATGTGTTTTATGTGGAAAAGGTTCAGATTTAAATCAGTTTCCCTGACGTGCTATTTCATACAATGTTCCAGGAGAAACTGAAGGAAAACCATCATGGTATCTTAGAGGAAATAAAAATATGTTCCTTATCTTTTTGTAACAATTGTCTAAAAAAATCTTGCATTTAATAATAAGTCAAGAAACGTAATGAGCCTAGGTTTGATTTTCTTTGCTTGGTTGGTTGACTTCTTTCTTTCATCCAACCTGCTCTGAGTCTTTTGAAAGCAGCCAGATCTGAGCTCCAAGCTATGGGACAGCAAAACTTCAAATAGCAGATTCATTTGATGAAATGGTGTTTTCATCAAATCTTAGTGCTTGCCGAAAATTTGGTCTGGAAAATATTTTTACTCAGTTTGGACAAACAGTATTTTCATCAGTGAAAGCCATCGGTTTATGGAGCCTACAAGGACTTCTACCTACAGCAAATCTTTTGCAAAGGCCATGAAAGTTTGTTAACCATCCACTATCACTAGTTAGAGATAAAATTATACATGAGTGGATTCAATGGTGATGGACTGTGCATAAACACAATGTCTGAAAAATTCTTGCTTCTACCACACTTTGACATAAAAGGGTTTTTACCTGAAGGTATTGGGAATTAGACTCAATGAAATATTTTCATGTTGATTCATGAACATACTTGTAAGAGTTTAAAATGAAACTTGAAATTGCTGGAAGTCATCCCCTTTCCTGGCCCTGTGGTATTCTTTAGTTTTCATTCTTATAAATTACATGATATTGTCTAGAAAAAAAATACACATGATCTTAATCTTCAGGCATGCTTTTTTTCCAGGGAGAAACCAGTAGAACGTTTACAGTAATTAACATATTTTCTATCTTCTCATTTTGTTAATGATATCTCTTTGAATGCTGTGTAGTAATTACTGCCCAAAGAGGTATGTACTCTGAAATAAATTAATGACCAATGACCAATAATGATTATAGATGTAATCATCCATTGTGGAATATAGGCTAAAATAGATACTAGGAACCATGTTGGAAGCAAAAATAAACTGCACTGTTAAGCACTAGTGAAATTATTTTGGAAATTGATCAGAAAAATATACAGCAAATTATTTTTCTAATCATATGCTAATTTTACTATTTTTTCAGTTTTTATTTCTAAAACTTTTCCTCAGTAGACTGATACAGTAAAAAACAAAAAGCTAATCCTACACAAACTGTATATTTTTGGTGGAACCTACTTTAGAGATATGAGTTTATTGTTAAATGTTCTTATTTGACAGATGAATTTTCAAACTGGAATTAGAACTTAAATTTAATTTCATCTAAGCATGAGCTTGAAAATCTCAACCCCTAACTTCTTTTTTGGCAATTTCACTTGTTAAAAAATACTGCAGGTGAAAAAAATCTCCTGCCTGTGCCTGTTCAATTTTGAACAGGTATTTGTACACAGAATGAAAACTTTTAAATGTGGGGAGTCTCCAATAGACTAATATGCTCTTACCATTCAAAGAAAGCATAAAACATACACCCAAAGTTTCTTAAAAATTAATATTTAATAAAGCAAGGTCTTGCCTTTTTTTAAGGCGGCAATTTATTTTTAAAATCGTTTAAAAATATCCGGTGGCAATTCTTTAAAACCTACACTGATTGAGAGCATGATTCTTTTTCAAACAGTGTAGTTCAAAACCCTTGTTGAAATCCTATAATTTGGTTGTTCACCAGTAGGAAATAGACATTTTAAACATCTTACATATTTGACTCTTTGGCCTTACAAAGCACATTTTCACTTTAGCAAACCTTAATATGCCCAGGGTGGTTTGGATTAACATGTGTAGTGTCCTTACCTGTCTTTAGGCACCTTGGGTTAAAGAAATACAGCTTTAGAAAATAAGCTCACCTAGAGTTCTGTACTTTGCACCATATAGCAATAGGCAATGTAAAAGTGGCCCTTTTCTTAAATCTTCAGTGTTCTCATCTTTGAAATCATGAATTTTGGAGGTATGTGTGAAAGAAGAGATGAATACCCATTGAATTTTCACTTGAGATCTATATGTTCTTAAATTTACCCAAATAGACAGATTTAGCTGTATTTGAGTGCTAGTTAAGATAAACTATCTCACAGATTCTGATTTTTCTTTCCAAGTTAATGCCAGCATAAATAGAGACCATTCATTGCAAGTGAACAATATGGGAGAGAGGGACTCTATAAAATCCAAATGTGCATGTAAGCAGCCACAAGTCCATTATCTGAAGGGGTTATGTCATCTTACACCAGCAGAAAACTCAACCCCTCTACATTTGATTCCTAAATCTCACCTTACATCAGATGTTCAAAGGTTCAGATGAATACAATTTGTCTCCGTACGGTGTGTTTTAAATTAAAAGCTAGTGAAAAGCATGTCTCTTGATTTCTGGATGACAGTCTTGGAAAATGTGTTTCAACTGGCAGCTGCCCTTTTCCTATTTGCCTCCACCCTCACCTAGAAACCAGCATCCAGCAATGTCAGAGCTGAAACACTCGACAAAATCAGTAACCTGTCTTTGCTGCTTCTTCCCTGGTTTGTTCTGGGTGCTGAGAAGTGGCTTTGAAAGGGCAGCATCTACAGGGCAGAAAGATTTCTTGAGGGCATGGGAGGTTGTTCTCTCCTTTGAAGGAAACCAAGACTTCCAACTGATTTTAATTTTATTTTTAATGTTCATGGGAACCAGTCTTACATACCTGACTGAATTCAGAGTTTGAATTTTTGGCAGGTTTTTATTTGAGCCCAGCTTGGCTGTTTTTCAAAATGTCCAGATTGCTCACATTAAATCTGAATAAGCACTACCCACTAGTTTAATCAGAGTCATCTGGTATACCTCTAATTAGTGTTAGTTAAAGTTGAAATTCTTAATAACACAAAATGCTGCATTTTTGGGATGTATTTTGTAAACCCCTGATTGTAAAAATTGTAGGAGAGATAATGTCTTTTGCAATATTATTAAAAAATTTGGAATACATGAATTATGATGACAATAACAAAACGGTAACAAAATAAGGCTAAGTTCCCCAAAAATGCCATCTTTATCCATTTAGGCATGCATACACATATACAGTATTTTTGATACAAATGCATTTATGAACTTTAGTTGTTGTTCCTGCTAATGTAATAATTGACTGTAACTGTACATTGTGCAAAAATCAGTAAAATATGTACACATCTGGGAGTATTTCAGCAATTAAATAAGCATGTGACACTGTGGGTTTAGATGTAAATTGTTTCCTGGTCTTAACCCATTGCAATAAATGATATGTAAACAAAGTGTTATTAAAGTATCTTTCTGTTTAAATTCAATCTCTGTTTTATCTGAGTCAGGAACACACCAATAGTGTGTTACTGCAGGTTGTCAAAAATGAAGCTTGAAAATTATTATCCTTCTGCAGTTATTGGCTCCTAAAGGATCAAGCCTCCCTACAAATCTAATGTTTTTTTTATTATGGTCTATACCTATGTGGTGCTTGTTTATGCTGAATTCTTTGAATTCTTGCCTTTGAAGATGTTTTAACTTTTATTATGTCGAGACATAGATCAATTAAAACAGCAAGCCCTGCAGTTTGATTGTTTTAGTAAAGTGTTCCCCAAATTAGGAATGCTAGATTTGACTTTGGTTTTTCATGTGTCACTTCTAAATCCTAGATAAGTGGTGAACCATACTCATATTTTGTAGATGAGGTGTTGTTTTTACATTTGTAGTGTAACAATAGTGCAAAAAGCATCTGTTTACTCAGATTTATGTCTTCACATGTTCTTGTTTCTCAATCATGTTTCAATTGATACTCTGGACATAGAAATATAATTTATATTCTTTATTTTTATTTTTTTGGACACATTTCAGCTTCACTGTTCAGAGATTCAATGGATCGTGATTACAGAGTTGCCTTTTTTTTTTTTTTTCCAAGGGCATCTGTTCTTAGCCACAGCTGAGGATGGGGCCCACTGAGCTGACTGGAAGGATCCACCTAGAATTTGTTGAATTAAGTCCTTGCACCTGGATATAATTGTCATGCTGCTGTGCTGGGGTTTTCTTAAGCTACTGGTAAAACAAATTAGCTCAATTTAAACTGGCATCCAGTAGGGAAGCAACAACTCACCTCATATAATGTTTTTCAAATAATTATTTTTCTATTGCCAGTTTTGCATCATGAATGTTTTCCTAAAGGCAGGATGAATTGTTAGATATTTAAAAAAAAAAACCTTAAGCATGACAAGCAAAAAATGCATTATATTCTATATATCTGTTAAGTTACAACTACTATTAGAGTGCTATGTGATTATTTATTTTGTGACTGTCTCTTAAATATATATATGTATAAATAATATATAAATATCCTTTAAAAGGAAGGCAACAGCAGATAAAACACATTTAAAAATGTAATATCACAGCAACACCTTTACCCTTCGAAAACCCCCAAAGCAGTCTCTGCACACACACTTCATGCACCTTTTGCCAGATTTAGCACTATAATGGTATAACCACTTCTGCATTTGGGAAAGATTCATGCAAGTTTGATTTTTTGTTGAATAGTAGACAAAGGTAGTCGTTTATGTCTGACACGGGAATTTGTATAAATACCAGGGGATCTCATTTCCTTATGCACTTTAGAACTGTTTGAACTCGGCAACAAAATTCACAAGCTTCCTGGAAGGTCCACAAAGGTTCATCGCCTCAGTTGGACTTGCAGTGGCAGGACTTTGCATGAATCCCTGGAATGTGTGCATCTGTGTTAGCTTCAGCTTTCCATAATATTCCCCAAATGTAAACTCTGGGGGAAAAGAATGAAAAATCACCTCTGCAGCTGAACATTTCAGGATGACTTCTGAAATGGAAGAAATAATACTTTTACTGGTGCTCTAAATATTGGTGTTATTTTAATAGTAGGTGGTGTGTTAATTTGGAGAAGAGAGGGATATGTTCACTAAGCATGGAGGGTGCTTTTGGATGTGCCTCTGGAATAACCCCAACTTCAGCTGTGTCCAAAGACTGTTCTATTGACCTGGTCATGTCACTGTGGATACCAACTTAAATTGCTAAGATGCTGCTCAATTGGCTAAAAAATTACTTGAACTGAAGCCGCTTCTTGTTTTTTATATTTTAAAGCAAATTTAAGAATATAAAAGGAGTCTTGGTCATCCTTTTAGATGAGGCAGAAATATAGATGTACATAATATTATAAACCATCCTCTAAGCTACACTTTCTTTTAATATTGGGTAGAGTCACATGCACCAGGAATGTGAACTAGGAAAGCAGTGCTTTCCTAAAGAATGGCAAAATGTCCAGAGATCAAAAGTTAAATGTAGAAGCTGCTGCCAGTCCTTCAGCTGTGCAGTGAATTTCAAATTTTGGGGAGTGTATATGTACAGTGGCAGGGGAAAGCAGGGACATTTCTGCGGCTCTCGAGAACAGTTTAACTCATGCAAGCATCAGTTTAAGGTGATCTGTGTGTGTCACCAGTTCTGTTACCTAGAGAGCTGTTGTGTGGCCCCGAGGCCAGTGGGGAAGTGCTAAATGCAGACTGTCCTGCATGAAGGCGACTTTCAAACAGCAGCTGATTCCTGACTCAGGACAGTTTAAAGGTATAGAGCAGTTGGATGTTTTTAAATTGGCTCTTTTATTAAAAAAAATTAGGTTTTTTAACTGCTGAGTCCAATTCTTGTTTGCAGTGCAGCCCATTTTGTCCAATCCAGCAGTGTAACAGGCACTCTTCCATGGCATGGACTTGCCATCAGTAGTCCAACTGGATGCTCTGCACAGACCTGGGATGCAGAAAATTCACAGAGAGAAAAAGGCCAGCACAGAAATTAATATTGAGTTATTACTCCTCTTCTGTGGAAGAGCAGGTCATGGGAGAGAGTCACTATACCCTAACCTATTGTACTGGTGCACACCCTGAGCAAAGTTTTTCTTCCAACTGAGAGACCCCTGAGTCAATGCATACAAGCAGGCAAGCAAGTTGCTTTCATATAATATTCCTTTTTGTAAGTTCATTTTTCATGAGCTTCAGGGGAAAGAAAAAACCTTGAGTCTTCCCTCAGAGGAGAGGGTGTAACAGCTGTGGCTGGTGTAAAGGTTGCCTTGACTCCTTTCTGTGCTCCCTCTCCTGTCCTGGCTTCCAGGGAGGAGAAAATAGGAAAAACCAGTAGCAAACTGAGTTTAGTAATTTTTTTTCCCTTATGTGACGATAATCCTAGGACTACACTTAGAGAGAAACTTCCAGTGGGAAATTAAGCTAAACTGAAAAGCATAACAAAACCCAACTGATCTAGACTGCAAGAATTCCTCCAGTGTTTTATTCTTTAAAGCTTATTAATAGAGACAATACCAAACCCTTTTTGCTATAGCATGGATTTTTGTTTAGTAAACTCCATGTCACATCTTCTAATTTAATTATTGAACTCACAGTGTGGCTAAACGTACAGACATGACTAATAGCATTCTCTCATAATTTCATTACAGAGTAATAGACATGTGGTTTTTAAAAACTGATTTTTTTTTCTTCTGTTACAGAATGTTTGTATTATAACTGAACTCTCACATCCTACCTTCTTTTTCTCTTTACCCTCTTTTCATTCCTTTTTAGATTTGATTCATAGGAAAATGCGAGTGATGGGTGTTACTGATTTGGGTCTATCTACATTCAATTCAAAAGAAAAAGGTGATTTGTTTTTTTTAATTGCCTATCAAGTAAGTGGGAGAGGTGTAGGAAAAAGTGGATTTATGCATAAACCAGAAAACTTCAGGTGAAAGAACATATCTCTTTGATCATCATAGAAAGAATTCATCTTCAATAATTAAGTCAGACTCGCCACACTATGTTTCCTCATGACATCTGAGAACTGCTGCACTTCTTGAAGCAATAGCTGCTATACAGCAACCAGCATCAATCCTGAATGAAAAAATTGTCCCAACTGCTGGTGAATGGCACTCAGTGGGTTTCCCATTGAACTATGCTGCGAAACAATGATGCACATTGGTAAATCACTGTGTGTGCCTTTCAGTTCTTATGCATATCCCATACTGGACAGCTTCCATTCACTCTGGCACCCACTGCAAACAAATGTAAGTATGCATCAGAGATGAAAGTGAAAATGCATATGTTAAATCCCAAATGGAAGCAGAAGAGTGTAATATATACATAGTTGCTTAGCAACAAACATGTTTTGGCCACAAGAATGGTGACATCAGTCAGAGGAGCGAGAGGGAAGCTGCTCTGCCCTCCTTGTCTCTCTCCCTAGAAGCTTCAGAAAGGTCTTATTTCTTTCAGAGCAGAGGAGCAAGAGCTATTGTAGACATTTGTTTGTGCTACTAATGCAATAGACTGTAGGACAATCGGACTGGGAGCAGGGAAATCTGTTTTCCCTCTGGATGTCTGTTGTAATGGCGCAGGCCCTCCCGTGCAGGCAGGTGCTTCCACGCTCGCTGCACGGCTCGTGCAGAGCCCCGCTTGAGTGAAACACTCCAAGAGGAGAAATGAGATCTGAAAATACAAACTGCTGCAAATAAAAAACATTTTTTGGCATCACTCACTCCGCCTCTGACCCTATTGTGTCTTTCATGCTCCTATCATGGGTCTCTATTGTGACTCTTTCAAGCTCCTAGAAGCCTTTATTCTACTGGTATTTCACATTCATCGGGCTCTGAGTTTTTTCAGGAAAGCAAGAAATGTTTATTTCAGTAAATCACACGCCTTCTATGGCTAGTAGACAGGTATTTACTAATTCCTCTTATTTCAGATGGTTTGAATATCTCTTGTCTGTTTCCCCCCTTCCTGCATTGCCCTGCCCTCTGCAATAGGAGGCAAAGGAGGGAGCTGGTGAATCCTGGTTCCAGGAAAGTGCACCCCTCCATGTAAGTGGCTTCTACAGACACAAGTCTAGCTCTCACACACTGTGCCTCATGCTTTCAGCAGCCTGGGTGCTCCAGCGGACCACAGCACCTTGCATGTACAGAGAAATTGCATATTAGGGTTTAAATCCATCTGCCACTTTGGAATGCTGTAGACACATCCTTGCATGCATTATTATTGAGTGTTTCTTTTTAATTTAAGGTAATTAATATGTTTGTTGGATCCCCAGTGGGGGAAAGAACATTTCAGGCATGCACTTCTCTTTCCAAAGAAGGCTTTCTCGACCATGTGAGAGATGTGTAGGAATGCAAGATATATTGAAGAACTCAAGTGAAATTAAAATAATGGGTGAAAGCAGAGTTAAAGGACAATTATGGTAAAACAAGATATTTATTTCTTTTCATGGAGCTTCTATGTAGATAATTTTATTTGCTCTCATTTTCTGTGAATTCATAGAGATCCTTTTTCACACACTAGCACATATCAAACTGACAAGGTATAACCAATAATATACCACTTACTGTCAGATAAGTTTTGGGAAAAAATGTGTCATTCTGAAAATATTGCAGAACTTTAGACAAAGTGTAGTGGTGCCTCTGACCAGGGCAGGGTGGATCAAAACAGAAGGGAAAGACAAAAGACTGGAAAACAGGAGTGCGCAATTGATTCTTTCTGAAGAGCTGGATTCTTTTATTCTCTGGAAATGCCAAGAAAAAGCACCAAGAAGTATATAGCTGATGTCCTCAGCAAACAGGTGAGGTGAATTCTTGTCTCCATTTTCCATCTGTGACTTCAAGCTATTGTCCTAATACGGCTTTCAGCCTCAGCAGTCTTGAGTGATTCTACACCAATTAAGATGACATATGGATCAGAAGTTCATGGCTGGCTCCTCAGTTTCACCATAGGTGAAACTGGGCTCCCATATCTGAATTTTGTGAAGTTGCCAGCTTGAGCAATGAACTAAAATTGGTTGCCTGAAGTTCTCCCCAAGAAATTCTCCTACCATGCTACTGCACTTTTTCCCCGTATGTAAACTCTTCTTTTTTAATTTGTGAAGTGGATGACTATATAGCTGAAAGATAATTAAACTAGCAACCAAAATAGATGTTTTAGAGGCCTGTTAGATTGCTGGTATTTTAAATGTGAATAATAAAAATTTTTAATGGTAATTGCTGTCATTGAGTAACACAAGATTTTACAATTCACATTAATTACTTAACTCTAATTTATTTGCCAATGTATGCATTTTAGTTTATATCTCTGTGACTCTACTCTTTAAACATAAGCTCAATCGGTTGGCAAGAGTTGGCTTTCTGAGAAGTATAATTTATAATTTTCCTAATGGAATTATTTGCTTGTAGTTAACCACATAGATGGGCAGGTAGTTTCTTTTTAAAAAAGATATACCTCTTGTTAAGGGAAGATTATGACTCTATCCATGCTTTTAGTAGTTGTGTTGTGAAGCTCTAATCAAGTGTCTGTAAAAATATATTGAAAGTTATTAACAAGTTGACATCTCTGAGAGTAAAGTTTGAGTTTGAAGAGTAATAGTAAGAAAAGCTGGGAGGGAACCATGCAAGTTGAGTGTGAGTCAGTTTTCTGTCCCTCTGTCTTTCAGAAGGTGACATCTCTGCCCTGCCTCACTGCATTTGTATTCATGCCTGCAGTATACTCTGTAGGACACGTACAGACAGTACTTTCATGTCATCTGGAGACATGGGGATATTCTTAGCAGCTGTAATGGTCCAGTAACATGATCAGGGAACTTGGCTCTAAGTAAGACTTCTGAGACTATTCCACTATGCACACAGACCTCATCAAGAATTATTAAATATCTTATAGGAAAAATTGCTCAAACCCCGTTTAACCTCTCCCTCTCTTGATAAACTCATAAAAAAAGCTAAGGAAACATAGTTTTGATGAAACTTTACAAAAGATGGGTATTTTCCTGCTTGGAAAACCGTATTTGGAAATCAGTTATCAATGAGACACTGTTCAAATGGAAATCTGCACCAAGCAGGATCCTGTGCTGTGTTCTGGTCTCATTGATTAGTGTCAGTAGTGTCCTGGGTGCAAGAAACAATTGTATTCATTACAACCACAAAGAACATGAGCCTGGGAGAGCTGCAGGTATGTTGGAGGATGGAACTGAAAATCAGACTGGAGACATGATTGGAAAAAATTTTATTCATCACAGGGAGAAAATAAAAGACACTTACTGTATGTACAGCAGAACACAGGGTAAAATATTTGAGTCTAAAGCAAATAATGGAGAAGTTATGATGGGTTCAACCTGCATTTAAGTCTTCAATGATACAACGTTGTAAAAAAGAAAAATTTACTACTGAGAATTTTTTTTTAAATGAATGTGACCTGGAAGACAGGTGTAAGTGTCCTTCTGGCTTCCTCAGTGGCAAGCTTTGGGCATTACTTTTCAAAAAGGATGTGAAACAAAGGACAGAATCCTGAGCCAAGTGGTCAGAACCAGGGAAATTGGGCAGGGAAACTGGAAGGATGGGAGCTGTTTACAGTGTACAGAAGGGAGCATAACAATTTTCAAATACCTAAAAAGTTGCTGAAGAGAGGAAAGAAAGTAATTAATATTTTTTCTCCTGAACTGGTAAGAAAATAGAGACTTAGATTATTCCAAGAAAAATTTAGCTTAGGCATTATGAAAGTCATAATTAAAGAACAGATCAGATAGCATTGGGAAAATGTGTGCATTTCCACTGCTGAAGGATTTTACAAAGTAAAATAAATGGTTGTCAAAAACAGCATAGGTACAGTTGATTTTTGACCTCTTAAAATCTGTTTCAGCTCTGCTTTCTATTATTTTCTCCAAGTGGATTCTGCCTCTTGGATGTTTGTTGGTAAAGCCAGCAATCAAAATAATAATGTAGAAGCAGAGGCCTGTAAACACAGAGGATCTGGTATGGTTTACAGTCATGTCATTCAGCCTCTGGTGGAAAGTGCCAAGATATGTGCTTTGGAAGACTCGTAGGGCACATAGCTGCATGTCAGCCTATTTCAATTAGTGTGTTGAAATGGCGGATTACACATCTCTATAAAAATTAAATTGGTCTCATCCCTGAAATTATAAAAAGCCTGAGGATCCAATGGAAGAATGAAAGCTTGAGCACCTCGATTTCAGGGGCCACTGAAATGCCTTGTACCACTTGTTCTGTGGCACCCCACTGCTGTTGCTTGTCCTCTCTGAATGTCCCCTCTCCCACAGTGTGGGGTCACAGAGACAGGGAAGCCCTGATGGAGAGCAGTCCCTAACAGATGGCTTTCTGCTTGGAGTGTGGTAGCTGCTGAGATATCAGGGACCCCCAGGAGATTTAGTTCTGTAGTTCTCTGAAGACAGTCTTGCTCTCTTAAGCACCAGTATTCAGACTATTTAAATGTGCAGTTTAGATAGATTTTGAGTGTTTAATGGTAGAGCTGTCCCCTCTGCAATATTGAGCTTGTGGCACACTAACACACCATCATTCACTACAATCCAGTGTCCCAGCCAGAAGCGCAGGTAGGGCTGCTGGTTTCCCTTGTGTGCTCGGTCACTTCCCTCTTTTGAGTCTTCTCCTTCCAATCCATCTATGTCTCACGCCACAAGGCAGCACATTTGCCTCCCCCAAGTGCTCAGGGGACCTATCATGAGATCTATCTGAGACTGAAATATTTCTCAGATTTTCTTGTTTCTTCATGCCACTTAGAAGGGGCTGTCAGCATCCCTGAGGCTGTTGGTCACTGCTGTGATCCCTTCTACCTGTGCTGTAGGTGGGTAGCAGCCCTGGGCAGAGGCAGAGACTCAGTCCTTTGTGTATCCATTCCCAAGGCAGCCAAGTCTTTCCTGGTGGCCCCTCTGTCCCTGCTGAGGCTGCAGTGGTGGGTGAGTAGGTCATGGACAGGCTCTGAGAGCCACAGAATTCCATACTGCTGTCCAGAGGGAGAATGACCTCTGACAGATCTTCCCACCCTGTGTTGGGTGGTGAGTAACCCTGAGGGGAAAGCAAAAGCAGGGAAAAGATTGGGCAAAGTTCAGGCAACTTCCCTGGGGAGGGAGCTTAGCCTTCCATGTGTGGATTCATGCTCTGTACATGAATACAGTGACATTTCTGTCTCTCCAACATCTCCTAAAACTGCTCCAGGATGTCTCGCTTGTCGGATGTGGGTGGTTCTGGCATTGCATTTCTTGTGGACCAAGGCACAGAGTTCTTGGGAAATGGTCTCAGGAGTTGTTATTTCCATGACTCTCCAGGGACTGGGGGAAGTGGGGACAGGAAGAATTGTGAGACTAGCTACTATAAAAAGAAAAAAAAAAAGCCCAAAAAACTGCTGTCTCTGATGGTGCATGCTTGAGCTCTAAAAGTACTGCCATCTAGATATCTGTAAAAGTCACTGACATTACCATGTCACTGGATTTGTTGGCTCAACTTTTAATACTTTTTGTGGTGAGAAAGACACTGAAGGGTGGGGGGACAAGTTTACCAGCAGTCCTTAAGCCTGGCACTCTGGCTCACCCCATCCCTCCACCTGCCGCCCTCCCCATCCCTCTCAGCCCCAGCGGGCCACACCAGCCACCACAGGGAATGCAAAGTGTTTTTGCACAATGCCAAAGTGACTGCAGTATATCAGGGAGGGCTGCCACACCACAGAGCTCTTCAGGTGCAGTGTTAACGTGACAACTGGAAATCACAAAAGCTGGATGTGCAGGTTAGATTCTCTCTGCTTACCCCTGTGCTGGGTTTTGATTGACAGACAAGAAATAAAATGCAAATATATTTTAGGAGGTGCAAAGGCAGTAGTGGCAGCAGGCCTGAGGTTTGGGGGGTTTTCTGGACTACAGTTCAGTTTTCAAGAGAGGAGCACTGGTGGGATGGCTCCAGACTGAATTGTCCCCCTGCCTGATATTATTCTTTGCTTTTCTTTGCTTCTTTTTCACCAGGGGGAAATATTTGGTGTGGGTGTGTCTGAAAGGAAAGGCTTGGAGGCCCATCTTCTGGCCTCCAACAAAATAATTTGTTTTTAAAAATTTCCAGATAAATGAAACTTCTGCTTTATTTAAGACATCATCAACGTGAATGAAACAAATTTAATTTTAAATTGAACTGTTTTGAAATGAAAATTTTTTTTTTCAGATAAGGCCAGAAAAAAATGCTTTGAAACTTTTCTGCTCAGTTTGGTTTAGAAAGTGAAATATAGCTGAAATGGATCTATTCCTTGAGGAGCTTTTTATTTTGAAAAAGCAAATTTTTCTACCTGAAAAGCACTGCTTCCCTCCAGTTAGAAGCCTAACAGCCCTGGTGGTTTGTGGCAGGAATATTCTGAGGTGCATAAATAACTTGGGTAGTTATGAACACTTTACCCAGAACCAGATTTATCATATTTAATGTCTTAAATATTGGTGGAACAACTCGTATTAAACCCTATGTACTATAATTTTTTCCTGATCAATTCCATATTTATAGCATTAATCATTTCTCTGCAGTTAATTAAGAGAATTGATGGCTCTTAGGCTTCCTTAAGCTGATTCTTTAAATAAATATATCAAACAAGACCTCCATTACCCAAATCAGACTCCGTCACAATAGGTGTACAGGGGCCAAGGAGACAGGAGCACAGATCCGGAGAGTATCCACAGGGACCTGACAAACAAAAAAGTGTTATTTCAAGCTTGTGTCTCAGTGGAATGGGGAAATAATAGCAATATAATCAAGGGAGTGTTTAGTGTAGCCCTTATGGTTTAAAAACCTTTTGCCTCAGCCGCACTAATACTCTGAAACAAGGATGCTGATTATATGACCAATTGTTTGGCATGTGTTCCTAAACTGGTTTATAATTACCAAATTAATCTCTCTGAGGTATTAAAAGCCTATTTGCACAATCTTTGTAAAACTAAAAGGGAAGTGAAGCACTTTACCTGTGTTGATACAGAGCCCTGCAAATAGCAACTATTTGTTTTTGTAGCTGTTGTGGCTCTGGGAACAAGTAAATATAAACAGCAGGAAACACAAATACAGAGGCAGTGCAATTGGAGGCTGTCAGGAAGCAGTATGGTGGCTTCAGGAGCTGAATTCGGCTTGAAATAAGCTTTGTCTCAGTATGCGTAAGAGGCTTTGGCACTGTATCAGACCTCTGGGGAAGCCACTCAGCAGGGTGGGGATTACTATAGTTTGTGCTTCCCAATTCACAGCAAACTTGCTTCTCTGTCATACTCGTGCATTAACTCTCTCTGTCCCACCTCGGCGCTTTTTGTGGGGATTTGTTTGCTTTCTAGCAAATAGTCTGACATCTGCTCGGGAGAGAGGAGAGAAAAACCCCCAGCACACATGACTGAGCGGCTGCAGAGCGCGTCTCCTCGCTGGTGAGGGAGGGAGGGAGGCACAAAGATGGCTAATTTTGCCAGGCTGGATAATTCTCCTCTGCAGTGCATGTGCTGTAGTTGCTCTGACAATACCATCTAAAATGCAAATGAATTATGCCTGCATCGAAGAGCTGGCAGTGGGTGTTGTGTAGACCTGCTGCTGGCATAAAGTTCCTCCTAATGGGGATTTTTTTCTCTCTCTCTGTGTGAACACATGGACTCCACTCTATCTTTTTAGGTTTCACAAGGGTTAATTCTCTCTTAGCTGTGGGAATATTTTTCGTTAGGAGCAACTCGATGGTTATTTCTAACACATGACTATCAAAGAGTCAGATTAGCTGAGGGGGAGGGGAAAGACTCCTGAGTTTGCACTTCCTGTCTCTTAATAAAGCTGAGATTCCAGAAGTATTTAATATCATTGTGGTTTACATAGGAAATTGTCTGAACACTCTTAGTAAGTAACTGAATATATGGCTGCTATATTGAATACCATTTGTCCATGGTCGTTTTTCTTTCAGTTATGTTAGATATCTAGAAAATGTTGTAAAAGCAGGATCTTGTTATGGTGCACAGCTAAATGAGGAACTATAAAATACAGTTTTAAAAATTTAAATATCTAAAATGTATTGAGAAATGTGAGGTGCACCAGTACTAAAGAAACAACAGCAATTGTTTTATAAGCACTGCTAAGGCAATAAAATGTGGATTCCTTATGTAGGTCCAAATGTAGCAGCTGGATTTGGCTTTATGAACCATGAAAAATAGTTCCCATCTGGAAGTTGATGTTGAATAAAGATGCAACAGTAAGGCTGCATCTTACATGTAACATTTATATGTTTCCAACTCAATACAGCACTAGTATTGGAGAGGAAAGAGTGAGGGAGAGGGAGATGGGAATATACAAATCAGAAGCCTCTGGCCAACATTTTAATGTGTATTCTCTAATTTGGGAGCCTTAGGTTTTGGCTGCTGGGTTGGTTTTTGGTTTTGTTGGTTTTTTTTTTTTTTTTTTTCACCCCCCCTTTTTTTGTTGGGTTGTTTTT
>VZTJ01005902.1:1738869-1838910 GCA_013397795.1 Orthonyx spaldingii
TTTTTTCCCCCCCCCTTTTGTTGGTTGGTTGGTTTTCTTTTTTTTTTCAGAATAACCCTAGCAGTAGTCAGCAGTGTAAAAGTAAAAAAGCTTCTGAATGTCTTAGACCACACTCACTGCTTCAAAGATCATCATCTTCATCTCCCTGTCAGATAAGTAAGAAAGTGATAATGTTACTGTTCTGTGATATTCATCCTCCCAAGCCTCCCTACAGCCTTCCTACCTATCAAATTGGTATTTAAAAGTGCATTCATGGGACCTGCAAATCAGGAATTCTGTTTCAAAGTGGCTGGCCCCTTGCTCTTTACCTGCAACCTGCCATGAGCAATGTTTACAACATGCAAAACCCTCGTTTTCATATCCCAAACCCCCAGTCATAAGGTGCCCAGGAGATCCAACTTCCTCTCACACAAAAATATAAAGGTCCAGTTTAGAGACCTTTTTACAAAATCTGGCCCCGGACAAAACTATTAATTCTTAAAAGATTTTGTCAAATTCACAATGGCCCAAAGTTTTTTAAAATTCAAGTGACATACATAGTATGTAACATAGTCCATGCTAAAACCTTACACTGTAAATTAGGTTGTAAATTCTTATTAATAACATAAGGCAACAAAAAGTCAATAAAGGAATGAAGTTTGAACATTTTATTGGCTCTTTTTTTCTTCCTCAAGCAAGAATTATTTCTAACGCAAGATGAAGTGTTAGGAGATGTGATGATCCCCTTTTTGCCTAGAAGATGTTGTGAGGTTTCTTTAACTGCAAGACTTTCATGGTGGCCCCAGTGCTGCAGTGCATCTGGCTGAAAAGATTTCCTGTATTTTTCTAAAAGGATGCTGTTATTGTTCCTGCTGCTCTAGTTGTTTCCATGAGTATTTAAAATGAAACCCACATCAATTTGTGAGGTAGACATTTTAAATGTCAGAAAAACTTTAAAATCAAAGTTGGATTTTGCAGGTATTAGTTGTCATCAGACCATGGGAATCTTGAAACGTCCTTAATCCACAATTACCTTTCATTTGAAATAACAACACCCCCCCGATGCTTGCAAACTGTATTCCTTTAACATAGGAAATAAGTACCACATATGTTTAATATACTGACATGTGCAACACTCACTTGGTACATGTGGCCCACTGATGTGATCATAGGCTTTCCTCAAGTTAGCTCTTCAAATCAGAAGTCAGTGTCACCCTTTCACCTCTTGATATCCTGAGATCCCACACCTACACTGCACCCTCCTGCTTATTCCGACCCCCTGCCCAGTGTAGCAGCAGTGTGCTGGTATTGGAGAGGAGAGACAGAGAGGGAGAGGGCTGATGGGAATATACAAATCAGAAGATCCTGAGCAACATTTGTATGTGTATTCTCTAGTTTGGGAGCCTCAGGATGTGATTGCTCATGTTGTTTTTGTTTCTGGGTTTGTTTGTTTTTTTTTTTCTGCAGGATAACTCTACTACCACAGGCAACACTGTAAAAGTAAAAGGCCTCTGAATGTCTTCCACCACATGCCGTACTCCAAAGCCCATTGTCTTCGTCTCCCTGTCATTTGAGTAAGAAAGTCATGTCCCTATTTTGTGATATTAAACCCCTCAAGCATCCCTACAGCCTCTACATCCATCAAATCCCTTGCTGGGGAAGGCTCTGGAGTTTTGTCCCAGGAAGGTGTGTGGCTGTGTAGGCACAAGGCAGGCCACAACCCCTTTCACAGAAATTGTGCCACAGCCTGAATGTGTGTGACAGCCCTTTTTGGAGAAGTTTCTGAAGCTGAACTGAATGTGTTTGACTCTAGCAGTCTGTTTTCCGTGCAAGGATCTTGGAGTCTCTGGCAGATACACCTCAGGCTGGAACCCAGACTGTCTGAGCACAGAGAAAACATTCTCCCACACTCCTCAAAAAGTTAGGGATATTTGCTGCTCCTTGGATAAAAACATCCCTAATGGTGAGTGTGGTCTGAAGGCAGCATGATGCACCTGCTTCAAAGGAGATTCACACTTGCAGGTTTACTATATCCACCTGAAGGGAAGTGGGGTGTGGGCTGTGTCTGCCACCTGAAGCAGGAGCAAGAGGGTGGCACTGGGGCTGGGGCAGGTGGGTGGCAGAGGCAAAGGGCAGAGTGAAGGCTGATTTGCGACTGCAGAGTGGGAACAGGAAGGTCAGAGTAGCCAGTGAGGTTTGAGGAGGGGGAAAAGACCTAACAGCCTAACCAACATCCTGCCTTACTCCCTCCCCTCCATCGTGGGGCTCTGCAACTCTGCACTGCAGCCCTTGCATGTGCTCTGTGCTCCTTGGGCTGGGAGCATGAGGGCAACCAGACTGCAGGATGGAGGGGACATTTCTGCTCTGTCTCTCTGCCAGTCAGTGGGCTGCAGGTCTTCAACCTCCCTTGGCCTGGCAGGAAGAGGAAGAGCATAGGGCTGCATCCACAGGAACAGGTTTTTCAGGGTCAAGGATCTAGTTCCTTTCTCCTCTGCCCAAAGCAGAGCAGGTGATAACCATTACCTACTTTGTCTATGCCTTGAGCATGATCTGGATTCAGTACAAAGACCATAAACATTCATCAGCTTCCCTGTCCAGTCTCCATGAGAAAACCACCAACACCCGGGCTAAGCCTATAACGTTGGCTATGGCATACGGAGAGGTGGCTGCCTCTCTCCACTGTACATTTACATTTACTGTTCAAGTTAGTTTTGTAATTAAAATGGCATTAAAGAAGTTAAATATCTAGTCTTTCAAGTCTCAGACCCATTTTTATTCTTAAACTTGCAGGGAAAAAAGATTTTTACATGGAGGAGATTTCTATTCCCATTTGCAGAATCTCCAGCCTTTTCATTGTTCAATTCATGTACATGCAAATGTAGGGATTGTGCAAGCCTTGCAGGGCGTGCCCTGGAAGTTGTACCCACTGCTGAACAATTTAAGCAACTAGGTTTCATGGAGTTTGGCAATCCCTTCCAAAACTGCTGAATCTAGGCCAGGGTTTAGGACAGACTTGTGTGGTGCTATTAGAAAGCATAGGTTGTGTGCAGTTAGCCTGGGAGCTGGAGAGCAGAGCTACAGTCCTGCTTCTGTCCAGTGGCTTTAATAAAGAATCCCATTTATATTCATTACCGCAACCAAGTCCTGTCTCTAATCTATCGCAAGGGACACTACAGATATATTATTTCTTTGTAGTCTCAAAATGCTCAGATGGTTTTTAACCTTATTAAATCTAAACCCCTTAAATGTGCTTCTGAAGCAAAAGTTTTAGCAATAAGCCTTCCAAAAAGTGCAAGATTTACAAAGCAGATTTATGATTGTGTGGTGAGTTAAGTAACGTTTCTCTCAGCATATCATTTGCCAAAATTAGAGGAAATTCCCTGCTTCAACTGAACAAGGAGCATTAGGAATGTGTTTTGTGCTGGCAGATGAGGTTGTTAGTGCTCTAAGAAGCAAGACAATAAAGTGTTAATCTACCTAGATGATGTTCTGATGGTTGTTGCATTTCAGGAAATAATAAAACTTTGTTTGAATTACAGTATGCTTCAAAGTCCTCAGGATTTCACGTTTACTATATGGGAATAAAATTGGTCATATCCTCTCAGAGTCTCTATCTCTGTTTTTTAATAGAACTAAGAAAACAAATCTTTTGAAAGGTTAAACCACAATCACATGTACTGTGTCTCCATACAACTATGTGATTGTTTCTAAGTGTGCAGGTACTATCTTGGTATTTACAAGTAAAGGATCAGCTGGGATATTTCAGAGCTGCTGTGGTACATGGTGCAGCACACATGGCAGTTTACTTCACACAAAAAAAGGCACAGAGGTGCAGAATTTATAGGTATTGATGAGTCTAAAACAAAAAGATAGATCCTCCTAGTCAGTTTAGGATTTTCCTTTTTTTGGTCAGAAAATGATGTAAATAATGATTAGCTGAATGAGATCACTGGGTGTTACTAAAATAACATACTATCAGGTTTTGCTACAATGTGTAATAACTAAGCAGACTTTTTGGCTACAAAAAGAGGAAATAGTGCATAGACTGGACTTTGATTTCAGCATTTGGTAAACAGTATGATAATGCAGATGTTTGTTCATTTTCATCTACATTTTGGGTCCACATGTTTTCAGTCAAGCTTTGGAGACTTATTTTCTGAGTTAAGTGTACTTTTTAAATTGTTATTTTAGATAGAGCCAGCTGGAAACTAAGGGAGAACTGCCTAAGACCACTTCTACACTCACAGTACTTCATTTTATTCTATTAGTAAAAGCGAAATTTTATGAGAGAGTATAGAATTAGAAGCCAATCAATGGAGGGGAAAAATGACCTTAGAAACACCAGTGTCAGCATCTCAGAGGCAGCAATTCCCCTTTCTGTATTCTAGGCAAAAAGAGTTCTAGAGTGGAGCCTTCTGCCAGCACCTGGCCTGGGATAGGACGTGTGTTCTGGCATTTTGGCTAAATACACAAGCTGAAAAATGAGCAAATCCACACTATAAAATCCTGTAGCCAGATGCAACAGGAAAGCCAATTTGTCTGTCTCTAGGCAGAGTGGTACAAAATGTAGTTGAGGGATATATTTTCCCTAGACCGAGAAAGCAAATGTTGGATGAGTGTTTACTCCATCTGCCTGTTTTGGACAATGGTGTTCAAGGTGACCAGGAAACACTTCTAAATAACATACAAGTGTTCCTGTGCAGGAATTTCCATATGTTTTAAGTGCATGTTCCGAAATGAGTGGATACTGATTTTGTATCATGAAATGTGTCCCCTAACAATGTGATGCTACTGATAACAAGTTATTGGTCTCATCAGTATCTTCCATATAGCAGTCACTGGCAATTCCAGGGAGAAGGGATTTCCATGAGTCACAGTGATTTATAATATGAATCCATTCAAAGTACATTGTTTCTGTAACTTTTATATTAAGTCGAAATGTGTTAAATGCAGTATAAACCAATGTTCAAATGGATTTATAATATGCATTTATATAAATGTGAAGTGTTCACAAAAATGATTTTACAGAAAATTTGAGGTTAAGGCTGTATCTATTTGAGGTTCTTTTATGTATTTTTAAAGTACTAGGAGTTAAAATATCCACTTTTGAAATTGTATTCTGGGCTATAAGCTTTTAACTTGGAAGTAGATCCATCTGGAGTGAAGTCTGTATCACTTGAGAGGGAATCTTGTTTGAAATATGTATTGCCTTCAAAGCAATAAATATCATCCTTGAAGTTTGGTTTGTTGATAACTTCTCAAATACTTTGAAGAAAAGAAATCTCAGGGTACTTTTGCAAACTTGGGACTTGGCAGAAAAAGAATTGTGAAAGCACAAAATATTGTAATGTCAGGTTCCTGGTCTTGTTTCAGGTGATATCCAAAATGCACGAGGGGTAAAACTGCAGACTCACATAGTGATTAAAACAGTGGAAACCAAGGACACTGATTCACATGTGACTTACAGAAAACCCACGGGTGTATCCAGCTGCCTTCAGGCAGAAGTAACCCCTGGGGGGAAAGGCAGGGTGCGTGTCTCTGCTGGTCATCCCCAGGGACAGTTTTAGACAGTTTTTAGCTTCCCTCTGTTGGGGTGTGTGCTTCCCAGAAGAAGGCTGATTGCACCTCAAGCAAGAAACCCCCAAAGGCACAGGCTCTTCTGTGGGGATTCCCTGCTGTGGGA
This sequence comes from Orthonyx spaldingii, assembly GCA_013397795.1. Classification (NCBI taxonomy): domain Eukaryota; kingdom Metazoa; phylum Chordata; class Aves; order Passeriformes; family Orthonychidae; genus Orthonyx; species Orthonyx spaldingii. Next base: position 1,744,532 of record VZTJ01005902.1, read on the forward strand.
GCCCTTCAGGCACCAGTACCTGTCTTCTTTCCCATATGGAAACTTAGTAAAGGGTTGAAATATATCTGAAGGAATTCTGCCAGATATTCATGTATCTACATTTTCTACTCACTCAAGGGGAGCAGTGGTAACCAATGTACTAAAAGTCTTCAAATGCTGACAAATACAATTTAGCTTTGAAGGCTGCCAGCAATTCTGTGGTAGTAAATCCCATTTGCAATCAAAGGGTGAGTCATTAGCCTTGACATTTGAGAAATGGAGATTACTATGAATTTATGAAAAAGGTTCCCTAAAATGTTTCCTTAGCAACTGCTGCTGAGGAGCCTGGGGCATCTCTCTGGTCCCCAGGCTCAGGAAAGGCAGCAGCAGTGGAGCAGATGGTTTCCTATCCACTTGCTGTATGTAATGCTAAGGGTTCACTATTCCTTTCCACTCAAGTCTTGTCTAAGTGGGGAAAAATGATGCTTTCTTATGTTCAGTTATCTTTGCTGAGCTGACTTAATGCTACTGAAAATATTGCAATGGGCACAGCTTATTACACAACACAGGGGCTTGAACTGTATCCTACACAGGGCTACGAGCAGCTCGGCCAGTTCCAAAAAGTGATATGACAGCTTGTCACCACCATAACAAGCATAACATTTTATTTTAAAAGGGTTTTGTTAAAAAAAAAAAAGAAAGAAAGAATTAGACAAAGCTATTAGTTTTCCATTTGTCCTCTCTTTCTGAAATATTCTTAAGTCCTCAACACAATCTTTTCCTTACAGCCATAGGTTTTTCTTCTAGGTCAAGAAGACCTTCCATCTGTAGGGAAACAACAGAATGTTTCTTGATCTGCTATAAAATCACAACTGTCAACAATATTACATATTTTATAACTCAGCCTGTTAATTTAAGCTCAATACATTTAGTTTGGTTAAGGCAGAGAAAAATAGTTTTCTCTTAGTTAGGTAGGATTCTTGACTGGCTGCCACATTAGCAAAAAAGGTGAGAGACCTGAAGAGGAGCATGTGGGAAGGTGGGAATGGGGGAGAAGGGAACAAGGGCATGTGGAGAGACCTGGGTGCTCCTTGGAAAGGCAAAAGGGATATTGGTTGGAGGTAGCAGGCACTGGGATTGTATAGAAGGAGGAATCTCTTGAGTGTACTACAGCAACATCTGTGCCTTGCCTCGGTCAGGTAGGCTATGAAACCAAAGATAAAACCCAAGAGAAGCTGGATGATTGCAAAGCCATGAAGGAATACCCTTATGGCATCTGCACAGACCAGTGCAGAAGGTTTCTTCTGGACCTAGGGAAGGGGTCTTAGTGAAGAAATGTGCAGCACATGACTAGCACATACTGTATTCTTTCTTTTGTTGTAATAAATTAATTCTTTTAGTAAATGAAATTCTAATTTTATGTTTCCAGTAGTCACTATTCTATTTGCATGACTTCCTAGGGTGGTAAAATCTCACGATTTTTATGTATATATGATTTTGTTTTCTTCAGGATTTTTCGGATCTAAGTAAGACCAACAAAACACCTAACAGCTTCTAAGGAAAAGATGCTACTGCTGGTGTAACCCACAACACAAATATTAGCACAAGTCATATGCACAGTTCTTAGCAATTCTACTGCAGAATATTTGCAGGAGAGTGGTTTCACTTCATGATATTCTTACAAAAATATGAAGAATATTAATTTTTTCCAATGGAAAGAAATCCTTTATTTCTCCTCTGTGAAACAAGACACTCCCCATATTTCTACTGCTCCTGTGCTGTGTATCCACTGAGAATGGCCTGTCATTCTGCAAACTCTCATATATTTTACAGAGTCAACATTGCTATTCATCTCATGCAACTGCAGCCAATCTTGGCTGCCAGGTGAAACATGATGTAGAAACACAGAAGCAGCCTCAAAGAAAGAGAAGCTCTCAAACAGTGAATTGCTTTGTGGATCAAAAAAAGCATTTTGAATTGCACCTGGAAATGAAGCAGAGAGCAGCAAAGTCCCTGGAGCACGGGTGCAAGGATGGGAAGGAGGAGTGGTGGCGGGGTCGGTGGTCCCACCCTCGCCTGCTGAGGCTTTTGCAGGTCGGCTCTGAGCACATTGGATATGATTGGGAGCAGCTGCAAGCTGAGCCCAGTGCCGCACTCCCAATATATTCCAGATGATGAATATGATGCAGACTTACTGGAAAAAAAACATATTTCTGAAGAGAAAAACAATTGCTTCTCAAAGAAAGACAATGAAGCTGAACCGACGCTACGTGGGCATAAAATAGAACAGAAATTTTGGGCAGTGGCTTTAACTTCTAATAAATCACCCACCTGGAGATTCTTTTGCAGAGTAAGTTTGGATATATCAGACCCCAAATATTTTCAGAGGTACATAAAGCTGCAAAATTATGCATTTAAACATTGATTTCTTCCCAAAGGGACAGATACTTTGTTTTGTCATAACCTCCAATATTCATGTAAGCAGAAAGGTGCCTTTGCCACTCCAAACAACACGTGGGCTGTCTCATGGAAGTTATGTAAAAAGGGCTTGGAAACACCACTTGATACAGTGGGTTTCACTGGCTGAGTCTTCAGAGGGGACTTGAACGATATTTGCAAAAACATGTCAAAAGTTAAGTGGTGAAAATCAGCTTAAATGCCTAATTTTAATTTTGTTTGTGCTCTTTGTTGTTTCATTGTGGAGGGAGGGAAGAAGCTGTCTTTTTTCTCCCTGTCCTTTCATTTTGTTTGTGAGAAAATGGATGTTGGTGAAAAGAAGAGAGCTCTGGCAGGGACTGGGAAGAGGTTGTTTATTCTGTTTTGTTTTCTTTAGAAAGGGGCAACTCTTCTAAAACTGGTGATGATCCAGTTAAAGGGGGACTCCGGGTGGGGAAAAGAAAAGAAAACTAATAATCAGACTCTAAATGACAAGTTTTCTCTTGAACAAAAGAGCAACAGGAGGCAGTGCAGGCAGGGGGTCAGTGCCCAGGGGTAACGTGACCAAAACAATGGCTGGAGAATGTGTGTAGCTTTTGCCACTCCAGAAGCTGCTGCCCCAGTGCCTTCACTGAGGGACTGCAAGGATCAAACCTAATCCAATGCTGGGCAGTGTGTGGTGCCACCTCTGGAGTCCTCCAAAGAGGAGGCAATGATTGACTGTGGGTAATGCAAGCAAGAATTGAAGAATTGCAAGAGAATCCCCCCAGTTCTGAATGACAGGTATGATTGAACAGCCCCAGCCAATAAGGCAGAGCCCCTGCCAGCAATGGGGCTAAAGGTGGGGTTTAAAGTGACTTCAGTTAAAGATGGAGAATGCTTGGCAGTGTCTGTGTTTCTCTTGCACTTACTTAATTGTCTGTTGGGGAAAGCCAGCGGTGCTGGATAAACTGAAGCAAGATGATTTTAAACTATTATGAGTGTTCACGCAGAAGTTCATTCTGGTTTAGACTAAATTGGTTTTAATTTCAATTCATGTAACTTCTGTGTAGATGAAGCCTATGGCTTGCCACTTTGCAGCAATGGTGAATTTATAGCATATGTGCTCCAAACGGACTATCATGCAAATTCTCCTGGTATTTGCTCCAAGTCCAGTTCCAGCTGTCGGTGGAGATGGAGGAGCAGAATAGACCACTCACATGGCCTCCCATGTAATGCAGATTGGATCTATTGTCAGTCAGATGGACTGGTGGTGTGGGAGCAGTGTGAAGCCAGTTCTTTCATGACATGGTGTGTAAAGCAATGAGGCAGACAAAAGCTGGATTTAAATTAGGGAATATTTCTGCCAAATTTCATTCTCTGAAGCAGAAAAATGAAACACTTAATGTGTCTGGCAATGTTTATTCTGTGCACAATATTTTAACTGATCATAAAAGAAAAGCTACGTGTGAACATTATCTATCAACTTCCTCATATTCTGAGGAGATGAGAGGGTATGATTCCACCATGGTCTGAAAGGTATTAGACTGAGAAAGCAGATACAATTTGACAAGAAAACAAGATGGCAAGAGAAAAAAAAAAAAAGTTATTTTCGATTAGGTAGGAATTACCAGTTATAATCGCAGCAAAATCATATCTGCCACAAAGGCTCCATTTTGAAAGTCTTTGGTGTCCTCAGTGTCCTGCTCAAGGGCCAGAGGCTTCCCACTTTGCCTTCTTGCTGCTTATTCAAAGGAAAGCAAGATTTGAATGGTTGAAAAATGTTTGTGCTCCTCATGCAGCATGTGCATGAAAAGAAAAAGAATTCCTTGCCTGTGCACAATGGGTATCTGTGCCGAGAAGGAGGCAGTAACTCTCATTACATGCCTATTGGCCCTTTGAAAATTTGGCCCTGAATTCTACTGGTGAAGAATTTTCCATGACTTTTCCACTGTATCTTCTTAGAGGTTTGTGCTCCAATCATCCAATACCTTGACAGAAAGAGAAGACAGTGTTAAAAATAATTCAAAGAAATAATACTAGACCATTTTTAATTCCAAATGATTGAAAGGGCAAGTATCAGTTAATGTGAATGAAAACACAATTGTGTAATCCAAGTAAGAAGAATGTCAAGAATAACAACTTCGTAACTGGATTTGGAAAAATAAACAAATCCTTCCTTTTTTGCATAATAAATATGCTGCGGGTAGCAAAAAATAACATTTTATGAATGTTGTAGCGTGTTTTTATTTCTACTGGTTCAAAACAGAATTTGCTCATTGAAATTAAATGGAATCTGATTGAGGTTTGTCCTTTCAGAGCCTTGTCTTGTACAAGGCAATGCATCGACCACCCTATTGATATTATAATTTTTCTATTATACATAGAAATTCTCATATTGCAAGTTGCTGGGGCCCTTGATATTTCACAGATTTGGGATCATTAAGAATGTTTTCCATGTCAGAGCTATACTAATTGTGACTGTGTTGATGACATCCACCATTCTACTTAAATTGAAAATTGCTGCTTACTAAAGAAGTTGGACCCTGAGCCTAAGTCCTTGGTGACTGATTTGATTAGTCCATTTGAGTGAGAATAGGGCAACACAGGGGCTATGTTAATGGAACTTAAACAATAGGCCATCACTAATCAGAGACCTCAAGGTTGAAGTGAGGTTAATTGTTATGCGGGTGGTATTTGAAAAGAAGTGTTGACTGGTGTAATGCACTATGGGACTGTAGCATTTGAACATGCAGCCCTAAGGCCAGAGGTTTTGTTTAGTTTCCCAATGAAATTTAAAGCTACATTACGTACATCTCTAAACAACAACCTATATGCTACTGCTTTTTGATACATCACAAGAGCAACAACTAATTGATAACAGAAATGAGCCCCCAGGCACAAAATTCAGATCCAAATCTGGTACTGGATTTTAATCCCTTTCTAAACTTGGTGAGGTGGGAATTGATTGGGTTATGATTAAGCCCTGCATGAAACGCACATGTAAGATTCAAATGACTGCCCCGCCCCCAAAAGTTTAGAATATTCTAAATTCAGTTTCAGTTTAGTCCTAGAGTGCACATTTGGTGGAAACATATGAGCTGACAACTACAATGTCAATGCAAAAACATTTTGGCATAATTGGGAAGAACTGTTATTGATATTGCTGTGCAGACAGGGATTTATATCTCAACATGAGTGGCATGAGTTCTAGCTAGATTTCTGAAGAAATGCTGCTTGTATGAAAATATTGGTATTTCATTCATCTAGAAACTGTGAACCTGCAGAGATGAAGTCTCAAACTTTGTGAAAATAGCCTTAAACGGCACAGAGATTCTTAGTGATCTCACTGAAAGGGAGGCTGTAGTCTTGGCAGACATTACATGTACTATAGACATTAAATTAGCCTGCAATTCACTGCAATAGAAACAGATCTTGTAAACTGGACTGATACGTGCTTAGGCTCCTCACAACTCCTTTTCATGTGGTTCACAGGACTTATTTTTAATTAAATGGAGTTTGGACCTCTGTCTTGAATGCCTCCACTGCACATGTAACGTAAAATTTTCTGCAAGGAATGTACTAGCTGTGCACTGGAAGACTGGCTGATGGTGCAGCCCTCCTGGTTGTGACACAAGTACCACTTTGGTGTTGGTGTATGGCTTTAGGCTTAGTTTTCTTCAAAGGAATTTGGTTTGCAACCACAGACTAGTGGATGAAACTGCTCTGGTGTGAATGCTTTCAAGGAAATGAATGAGATGAGAAAGAAAATCAACCAAACTGGGGCAGGGTGCAGTGAGGGAAGGGGAACAACTCCAACATCATTCATAAATAAATACAACTATTGTTTCTTACAAAACATGGAAAATAATGACAAAGGCATTTGACATTTGACAAAGGGGACAAGAGGTGGTATAGGTGGGAACAACCTTCTTTTGCTATAAATCAACCAACCATTTCTTTCAGAATGCAATTTTTTTTAGGAAAACAAATTTTCCATTTTTGTGCATGCAAAGTGGCACAGGAGGAGGGGCAGGGAGAATGTGCTGGCACACATAAAAATCTAGTATGAGCATGGGAAATGTAAGGACATTTTAACACAATCACATAAGGAATTTACAAGGTCCTAAGTCATGAATAAGTGCCTTATTCACAGGAAGCCAATATTTTGATATATTCCCATGGCAGAAACAAAATGATGGGCAAGAAATGGACAGACACATAATACACACTCCAGTTGTCCTTTGCAGTCAGTGCCTTTCCCTAAAAAGAAGGCTTTCTCTATTTTCATTTCTTCTATCTAAATAATCACTCCCAAGCATACCCGACATTAGCAAAGTCTTTCCAACGTGATCAGAAGAGTCACTGGGTGCAGTAGACAGAGCAGCTGGGGGCCTTACAAAAACCACTGATTCGAAGTATTTTAGCATAGTACCCCACACACCAAATAACTACTTAAATGAAAGTTTAATTGCAGCCCCTAGGGAAGGATGGAGGAAGGGTCAAACTATTAGACACATGTGCTTTGTTCTTTGTAACAAAAGCCTTTGAGCGTAAGTAAATGAACTCTGAAAAATAAAACAAAATTGTGTTTTGATGTTTTGGATATTGACTATATGGGAGGAGGACACACCAAAGGAAATGAGGAGCAAGTTAAAAAAAGCAGTTTGTTAGCTACTGCACCATGAACATTTGCTTTAAAAATCCCAGCAGTGTTCAGACTACCTGCTTGTATTGTATTCTGGGCAAATTCAGGGCTCAGGGTTAATGTGGCAGGGATTTGTTTACTTGCCTATGTATTACTGCAGCTATTGCAATATTTAAAAAAAAATCAAGTATTTTGGGCAGCGTCTGAAGCTCCACACTTCCACAAGGACAGAATGCGCTCAGAGTTGTACAGATGCAGAAAGAGGGTCCTATTCTCAAAGAGCTGAATGTTCACAAAAGGACCCAGCAGCCGACAGGTGGTTGCAGACTGGTTTTCTCAACAAGCATCCAGCCCAGCCAAGCGTGCCCTACTGAAGATTTGTCCCATTGAAGTCAGATGAGAGTATTTTCAAGTTCAAATGAGCTTGAAAATTGCAAGGGACATTTCTCACTGTGTGGAGGCACTTTTTTTCTGAAAAAAAAAAAAAAAGAGAGCAGAACTGTGCCTCCTGAAGATATGAAATCCTTCTCCCCTGCATAAGGCAGGTGGTATGAAGAATGAGGAGGAAATGCATGTGGCAGAACAGGTGGCTTGTTCTCATTGGGATTAAATCTTTCAGGTCTGCGTTTTGGTTTGGAAACTACCCTTGCTTTCCATTCACATGGCCTCGGGGTGAGTCTGTCTTCCTTTTCTCTGTGGCGATGTGAATTAACATTCTAAATATCATTAGTGTTCGAGTTTCCTCCACACCTTTTCACTCGACCCACAAGTCACTGAGCTGACCTGCACAGGGACATTCAGGAGGACTTAGATGGGCACTGATCAAGTGCCACTAATTGAACAACTATGGAAATGCCAATTATATCTTTTTAGTATTTATTCTGAATTCCAGTCCCTCTATTTATTCAATTCCACTCCTTTGGCTTTACAGATGTGTGCAAACAAGCGTTATCCATGGCAACAGACAGAAAAAATATACTTTCTTTGGAACTTGGAACTTTCTCAACTTTATAACATGAAACAGCCCCAATGTCAGAGCCTGAATTCAGAAAGTTCCCTGTAAATAAGAAATTCTTACGGCTGCCCTCTGTAGGGCTCCCTTATTTTAAGTGCAAAATTTGGGTTCTAAGTTTGTGTTCCAACAGTTTTACCACCATTCCCCCGGCAATGAGTGAGGTACAAGCCATCTGCCATTGTTATGCACCCGTGGCTGTTCTCACTACAGCCCTGTCACTCCAGCCTTTAATCTCACTCAGATTTCAGATGTGGGGATGCCCATCTCTTTGCCAGGAAAGGTTCTTGGAGATGTCAATTTGCTATCAAGATCTGTCTCATTGCATTGTGAGCTCCAGCCTCAGCCAGAACTCCACGGGATTCAGGGGGAGATCTGATAGTGCTGAATAACTGCATGGCTTGGCCGAAAGGGTGACAAGAGAGGCAATACATTTAACATCCTTACATGAAAGAAGAATTCTATAGTGTATATGAGCCATGCCAAAAATTGTGGTCCCCTTTCTACCTTATTTTCTTTTGCAAAAAGCTTCAAAATAGAATGATTTAAATGTTACAGACATCAGAAGCTTATTTAAGGATTTACTTTAATTTGGGGATAATCAAAACTTTCAGCAGTGTTACATCTTTTAAAAAAATAACAGTAACTTAAGAAAGATCCTCCTGATTCACAGCTGAGCTCTCAGTTTCCTCAGTGCACCACTCACCAGAGCTTTGATTCATTGTCCAACATCATTAAAAGCTTTCAGATGTTTTAATTAACTAAATATAAGAATTATTCTCTCAGACCTAGATACCTTTTGTGAGGCTGGTTTTGGCTGAACCATCTTATTTTTATACCACAATTAACACAATCTCAGTAATGAAATAATTTTTAGCTGCTGAACTCCATTTGTTGTTACTTTATTCTGTCTCATATGTCTGTGTTTCCAGGTAGTACAAAACCCCTCACTAAGCAAGAGAGGTTTAAAAATCCCCCAAGGTTTTCAAATCAGCCTTCAAAGGTACCATTTATATCCCCAAATTGCAATCTGAAAATTAAACAAACTTTTCCCTGAGGTGAAGTAAACTCACACTGGACAGCAGAGATTGCTAAACGTGCCAGTGTGCCTGCTATATGGCCAAAGTGTTTATTCAACAGAACCTTGGACGACAGCCACCACATCAATGTCACAGCCTCTCAGCACATGCGAAGAAAATACATGTGATACATAGCAAATTAGGTGTCCTGCTCTAGAAGGAGTGGAATGGGATTGATTTGCCACTTTTAGCAATGCTCTTTTACTGTCAGCCTGGCTTTGAGAAAAGCATTAAAGATTCTTGTCACAGATGTTTCTTTCATAAACTGTTGTGGGAGAATGACATTCTGCAAAAATGGTTTACTACTCTGCTTTCTTCTCCTGGGAAAACAAAGTGCGCTAGTCAGCCCAGCCAAATGGGCTCAAGGAACGCTCTTCAGTTACACCACAATAGCATTAAGGATCATGACATTTACAGAGCTGATCTTAGAAGCTCTCTTGGCAAATGTACAGTGTAGAGGTATTTATCCAAAGTGTGTGCCATTGAGGGTGTCTTTTTTTTTTTTTTTTTTTTTTTTTTTTTTTTTTTTTTTTGTCTTGCATTAGTTCAGTGGGGTAAAACTGGCCGGTTGGGTGTTCAAAACAGGGAAGATGAAAAGGACTGAGCTTACACACCGTGTATTAAGTGAATGGTTCACACTGCATTTGAGTAATTAATCACCTTTAAACAAAGCAAAAAAAAAAGAGGCAAAGGGAAAAAAGAGGGAAATCTACTACAGCAGTTAACATATGAAGCCTCACTAGAATTTACTCAAAGTTACTGGATTGCATAAAATATAGCTATGAGATGAAATCACTTTTTAGATCATAGGGTAAGTTGTTGACCAAGGAAACATAATTTTAATTGCTTATATCTAGCTGAGAGAGATGAGAGAAGGGAAAGACAATGAATCTATTATTTTTAGGTCATAAAGTTTACTTGAAAACATTTTGAGAATGCAAATTTTCTTACTAAAAGTCAAAAGGTTTTGTATGAGTAGTTGCTATGCCATAAAAAAGAGTTACTATAGCAACAGCAACATCATATAGAATCTATGACTTGTAAAGCACATTCTGGAGAGAACAAGTTATCCACACGTCACATTAATTTTCATACTTTATATAAAGTTAAATAAGCAAAAAAATCCTAAAATGTCCGTGTTTTTCTCCTTTCGCAATGTTTACTTAATGTTTTTTCTCTATGCAGGCCTATATTTGCACAATAGTTTAAATGCTAAGGTTTTGGTGTTTCAAATGCACCCCATATTGTTCTCCATACAGCTTTCTGAGTTACTGAACTAATTCCTGCTAGAGTAAAACACCACTAGGGGAACATGAAATAAATTCCAAGTTTGCTGTGATTATAGCAGGATAACTGCTTTGCAGAAAGGAGCATCCCTGTGTTTGAACAGTTTCAGCAAAAACCTCAACATGTGATCCTGGGCTGCTCAGAATTGCTGCTGCTGGAGGGGCCATTGCTGGAGTGAGTGTGCAGAGGGAGAGGGAGCAGAGGTTTGCAGCTTCTCTCTTTCTCTTTTCCTAGGGCAGTGCTTAAATAATATCATCATTAATGGTACCAAAGAGCCTCAGACTTGATAAAGAAAAGGATGCTTATTAAAATAGGAGTGTTTTGGGCAACGGCAAAAGAAGTTTATAGTAACTACAGGCCTCGCAGCAAGGTGAATACTTAGAGGTGGGGTGTTAATTTGCAAGGTGTTCTACAGGTTTAGTGTAGTGTTGCACAGATATGTGATACATTGATGGGACTTGGTTTTGCCAGGAAGACAGTCTAGCACACACCCATTAAAAAATGGTTAAGAAAAGGCCATTCAAAGTTTGCAGAAGAGAAAAATTATTGGAAGTCATTCTGTCCCTGCCTCACCAGGTGGAAATCCCAAAGGGACCTCGCTGTACTCCAGCTTCCAGCACTGTACTGCTCTCCATCATTAGCTCTTTCAAAGAGTATCTTTCTTTCTACAAGTTGATGTGGTTTGTCTTGTTTTTAAATGTACTGCCTGGTGTCCTAGAAAAAGGACAGTAAGAGAGAGATTTTATTTAATTTGAAGTTGTGACCATGTGGTCCTGTCATTATGAACACAGTTATACTGAAAATATATGTTTTAGTTTTTTAGCTGGCTTGATTCCCAGATTGCAATGTGGTAAGACTTTTGATTTGAGATATTAATCAAATGACAAGAATTTCATGCAAGATTTGCTTCTATAGAGAGCCTGTGTAATCTATATCTTCCTTTTCTACACCATTAATGTATTCAGGGGAGCCACTTTTTTTTCTCCATCTAAATGTCAACAAGTCTGATTAAGTGTAAGCAAGAAATCAGTGTTCCTTCTTCACTAGTATCTCAGCGCAAAGAGGACTTTCCAGAGGAGACAGTGTCATCACATTTAGACAGACTCTTCCCCAAAACCAGCACTTCTGGAATTCTGTGGCAGCTCAAGACCGACTTTCAGACTGGGGTAAGGATAATTCCCTGGCTGCAGCCCACAAAATCTAGCCTTGGTGAAAATTCCCCAGCCTGAAAATCAGTCTATAAGTGCCTATGAAATAGTTTCAGTGCACACTGACACAGCTCCTGGGGAGCAAACAATAGCCCACGTCCTGCCCGTGCCTGCGCTGGGGGGAGAAAGAGCAAAACAAGCGGGTTCATTCCTCCTGACACACGCACACATGAGATAACAGCTGACAGTATCTGACAAGCTGCAACCACAAGTGCCCCCCAGAACATCGATTGGGTCCTGGGTGACTTTACCATGGGAAGAGGGACCCCAGGGCTTCCGTGCCTGTGAGCTGGGTGCACCTGGTGTCGCACGTGGCACTGAGCTGCGCCGGCACCACGTGCCAGCACTGGGGCTTTGCCCCATCACCTGAGCATGAGGCACAGGGCCTTTCATAAAAACACTGCCAAGGAAGGGCTGAATGGTTAAAATATGTTACATGTATTTCTGTGAAAAAAAGCAACAGAGAGAAAAGCATAAGACTAGAGACTTGCTTACTGAGCAGACCTATCTGGTGACATGGAAGCTGTTAAAGCTGGATTTCTCCATGAACGTCAGGGATAACACCAGGCTCTAAAAATCAAGGGAATGAAATGCTAGCATACTGCTGTTGACAAACCTGGAAGGAAATGGATCACTATTCAGAAGTCCTTTTTCCTGCTCCATTTTTTGATTTTTCATATAGTCTTCCCTTATCTATATAGTGTCATTTCCTCAAAAAAATTTTGAGTGGGGCTGTATATCTTAAAAAGTGTTTGAAATGATTTTGTTAAATTAGTGATACAAAGCAGACACTGCTTGTCTGAAATTCCTTTCCTGGTGCTGCTATTTTGTCAGGTAACAGAAAGGGGAGAAAATAGCTATTTGAAGGCTCTCGAATTATGTCACCACTGAAGATAGTGCAGGAGCATCTAAAACAATCTCAGTAATAATATCTGTCTGGTTGCTTTTCTTTTATTAGTTTATTCCATATCACCATTTTGTCTTCAGATTTATATTTGGTTAGCACTTAACATGATACATGATGTTGATAGAAAATTTTGATCCTTCATTTAGAAAAACGGTGTCTATTTTTAAATAAAGTAAAATGAATTCTGCAAAAACACTGAAAATATCCACAGATGTTGTAAATTGTCTTTAATGAAGTTCATAAACTTGAATTAAAGCCCCATGTGGCTGTCTAGTTTGTCTACAGTCATCCCTCTTTTTGCCTCTGAATGCTTATTTGGGAGGGATTTCCTGAAGGTAATATTCAGGAACAAATATTCTTTAGCTGAAGGCCCAAATTCTCACATACTGGCCTGAAGATCATTCCTTGTAACAAATTACTCATTATTAGACATTAATTATTTATTCATTTTTACAAGTTCCCTTTTTGCTGTCTGTCTACATACACAGCAGAATGTGAATTAAAAAAACCACATGATGAAACAGATACAAATACCCAGCGGATGAACTTTGAAAGCTCTGCACTTGTTTACAGATTTACCGCTGACTCAGAGAAGAATAGACTGGGGGAGAAATTGCCTGTGCATAAATTTTCTTTCAAAACAGAAAGAATAGAGGATAAATACAGCTGATAAATTGTTCACAATGAATGATGTAAATATACATCTACCTCAACTGTATTATCTTCTTTGTTAATGAAACCAGATTTCAGGACTGTTGAGTCTAATGCTCACTGGAAAACCAGCATAAACTCATAAATGATAGACATCTATATTGTAATAAAAAGGTCCAACCAATTGAAGAGTGGGCATAATGCCATTCAAGCAGATGGGTCTGAACAGCAGCAGCCAAAACATCAAGTAAGTCCATCAAATGGAGATGTTGAGGCTGGGTACATTTCACAGCCAGGAACATTGAATGTTAAGACTATGTAATTAGCAGAATATGACACTATTAAACCAGCTCTGGGCTGGATTAATTTGGAAAAATCTAATAAATACCTTCCACATTATGGAAGGGAGAGCCTGAAAAGACACCTGCTTTTACTAGAATATGACAGATGGAAGTCAGGATTTCCAAGCTGGGAGTTGGAGGTTTCCCTTTCAAGGAGATTCATAGCACAGTGTTGTATTTAGGTATTTCCAAGGCTATATAAGGACAAACTCTTGCTTTCCTAAAATGCATGGCATGCTACTGTTATGGAAGAGGCTTCTTCCCACAGGAAGGTCACACCTAACAAGAACAAAGCTCTTGCTTCTGGCTTACATTTGCAGACTAGCAAGGTGCCTGAACACAGCTTCTAGTGATTAAAGGTTGACTTAATATACATCATAATTTAGTCATCCAATAAGAGAGTTAAAACAAGAAAATGTGACTTTAGCTAAATGAATTGTGAAAATTATATCTGATAAACCCTACAGGAATTCAAATTATATTTCAATTCCATAAATTTGCTGCCCCGGAAACTGTGAATTACTCTGCTTTTCTAACACAAAACATATTTTCTTTGAGATTAATGGGAAATGTGCATTGTTTATAATAACTCAAATTTCATAAATTAGCAGTGATCATATTCTGTTTTCCATTTGCATGTTTAGTTTTTTATGTCTCCCAGGGACACAGAGAAAACTACTGCTCAGATACTGGTCAAAATGGCAAAGAGATGCACAGTTACTTTGAAATTGCCACCTTGCCAGGGTCCTTTCTTGGAATGGGAGCTTTGGACTTTGCTTGTGGCTTTCCTGGAGAGGCACTTAGAAGAACGTTCTGAATGATACCTCCCCATGCTGCACTGTCCAGCAACAAATCCCAAGGCCTTAATGAGTGAGTTGTAGTGAAACCCTATGGAAAAATCATGAGTGGTAAACTGAAGAGAGTTTTGAAGAAAAACTTTTGTGTCCAGAGTGTATTGGTAAAACTGGAGGAACCAGAGCCTTGTGTCCAGTCATAGAACCCCACTGTTGCTGGAATAGCTGTGGCAGGATGGAGGAGTTGTGCAGGTGGAATGATGTGATGGATGCACAAAAACTCTCCAGGGGGAGCAGCAGGCCAGGGGTTGCCTTGCCGAGGAGCAATGTGTCAGATGAGTGGATATCCTCTGTGGGATGGGCAACACACTGGGTGAGAGTTGGAGGGTCAGGGGGAGAAGGGAGATCAGTCACAGTGTCATCATGGTGGTAGTGCATTTCAGACTGACTGGGCATGATAAAGGTCTGAAGTGCAGATCAGAATCCAACATTTTCCACCAACCCAGGAGATCTGTATGGTGCTACATGGAAAGGGAAGTGGTCTCAGGCGTACTGAGGCATACAACAGACCTCGATTTCCCTCTATGACCAGTTCCTGACAGAACGTGGTCCTTTGGCCAAAGAGTGTAGCCAGACCAACAGATGAGTCTTCAAGAGGTTTGTCACAATGGATGAGTGTTCTGTCTACCCTGAGAAGCTGCTGAAGAGTGAGGGACATGAGCTACAATGAGAACTAAAAAGGCATTGTTACTAAGAACAGCAGCAAAAACCAAAAAGCATAGAAGTTTATTCCTCTTTATGTTTTAATGCCTTCCTCCTCCACCCCCAACATTTATGTATATCCTTAGTCATTTAATAGGCTTATAATGTCACCATGGGAAAGCAAGATGATATAGCCACAGTGCACATTAATAGACCACTAATCACAAAGCAGCAAGAGTTTGGTTGACCTGAGGATATTCCAGCAAATGGTGAATATTTACATTTTTCATTATTTGTATGACATTATGTTCACATGCAATTTTCAGAAGCAAAAGCCAAATCCCGGCCTGGCCCTAAAATGACCTGTTGAAAATGAATTAGCAAGGCTGCTCTCAAAGGTGGTTTACAATTTAAGGTGGGATGTGACAAAAACAAACCTAGCACAGCATGGTGCAGTCTTTATGGATGATGGTATGTTAATATTAGTTTTTCTAGAAACTTGAAGCTCGAGAAACCACAGAACAAAATATTTTTTAAAATTTATACTACATTGTTTAATTTGCACTACATTGTAGATGGAGCTGAGGTGGTGAGGGTAAACCACTCTTAATTTTTTCATCCACTAAACCAACCTAAAACATCCTGAAAAAAGCATAATATCATTACTGTAACCATACTGAAGGACATTTAACCTTTGACTTTCTTTTTCACAGTCAACTTTAGGTGTAGTGATATTTTCTTAGTGTCGTTACTCAAATTTATCTTCATAATAGCTGTAAAGCTCTATCCCATCCATTGTAGTTTATGCTAATTGTGTGGTTTCTTCAAGAAATGTTTCAGCTGAGCTATGTGAAAGAGACAGAATAAGGCAGAAGACTAATTTAGAGAAATCTGGAGAAAAGGGGAAACTAATACTAAAAATACAAATTATATAACATATTCAAGATTGCTTTAACGACCGTATTTGAAATGACTTTGGGTTTTGGCAGGATCATACATATTTAAAACTGAAATATTGATAAAGCCAGCTTTTATTTTGAATAATCAAGAGGCAAGAGTAAACCCCACCGAAGAATTTCTATCTTCTCAAGACCTGAAACATGCAGTTTGCAAAAGGTGTCCTAAGGTCCTCTCTGCCACATTTCTCTTGAAATCATTAGTGGAGCTTCTACACAGACTGTTTAATATCTGGCTTGTGAAAAAGCAGCACTGCCCTTCATTTTTTCATTAACAAAATATTCAGTTGCAGTATGTGAGCCATGTTTGTTGATCTTTGTGGGTTTGGGAGAATTACCTTGCCAGCTGTAATCCTGGCACCTGGCTGTATTCCTGGGAGCCATCCCAGGGCCAAAGCCTCTGTTCTGCTCTGGTTTGCTCACCCCGGCCTTCACCTCCCTAAGGCTCACCTGCCTTGCCCAAACGTGCTCTTCAGGACCCAGCTTCTTCTAATGGCACAGTAACATCCCATCAAAGACTGTCTTTTGTAAATGTTTAGCCACAAGCACTCTATCATAGCTGCTCTATCATTTCAATCTTTAACACAAAATGTGCCTGGTTTGTATTAATAGACCTATAACAAACTAGAAGTATTGTATGGGCAAAGAAACCGTTTTCTGTGTCTCTGCCTTATTATTTCATTTGTGCTAAATAAAATGGGGCTAGCAGATGAGTTATTCATATGAAGGTTGGAAGAAATATTACTTTTAGTTCCAGAACCCCTGCAGATATTCACGAATTTTACCAAAATATTTTTGTAGATTCCTATTGTTTTTTTACTTAAAAATATGGCAGAACTGAACGAAATGGATAGGTCTCTTTCAAGAATAAAAAAAATTCAATTTCATTGCCCAGCATGTAACATTTTTCTCTGTGTTTCAAATATGCTGTAAAACTAGATCTCCATGTCTTTCTAATAGGGAAACTTAGCACTTTGAAAAATCACAATAAAAGATGAGAAGACTGTTGATGATTCAGTTTTCCATAGTTATACTATTGTGATGTTTTCCTACTTTGTTTGCATTGTTTCATTTTCAGCAAGTTTTGCTTTAACTGCAGAGGAAATACAGGCTCTCCAGAATTAACTTGTGCTTCAAATCAAGTACGGAATAAAAGCCACATACACAAGGATGTAGGTATATATGGCTGTTAAGCATATAAATCCCTTCTGCCTTATGTGGTCCAGAGCTGGAGGCCAGGATGACTTTACATTTCCTGTAAAGGTTATTTAGGCTTACTAACA
Organism: Orthonyx spaldingii; assembly: GCA_013397795.1. NCBI lineage: Eukaryota > Metazoa > Chordata > Aves > Passeriformes > Orthonychidae > Orthonyx > Orthonyx spaldingii. Next base: position 1,761,794 of record VZTJ01005902.1, read on the forward strand.
CTTTTATCTGAGATCTGATATATCTCCTAACAGGAAACAGCAACAAACAGGGAGAAAAACTCCTGAAATTATTGATTTCCTTTGTTGGATACTCCACTATAGGAACACCCTGATAAGAGCTTGTCTATCAGAATCTGCTGAGAATTCTCCAGTGATCCATGTTAGGAATTGCATTTGGACTTTATCCTAGGTCAGCTTGTTATGACCTTTCTGTCTAAAGCACAAACTTTGTATAGTACAGTAGTCTGAGGAGTGGGAAAACATGCTATTCATATCAAGAAGTACCAGCTGTTAAGTTTGAATATACCTGGAATTAGCAATACCTTCAGGTCCGTAATCTAATATCTAGGGAAAATTGAGAGTAATCACATTTCTTTTAAAAATTTAAGCATTTTACAAGGTAAAACCGGTTTCTCTAAAAACACTGTGTTTTTACAACCATACTTAAAATTGTTTTCCATGACCTGTTTTATTTAGTGGAAGGCACTTATCTGCTGCATTTGGGTCTAAAATTTAGTGAGTGGCATTAAACAAAAAGCATCTGCCGTCACACTTCTCATGAAGTTTCTTTGAATATGAACTCTGTGCTTGCAAGGCGTAAAGATGACATTCACTGAATTTTTTATGCAAAGCATAGAGACTCACTTCCAAACATGTTTAGTGCTTCATGCAGCCATGTCCTGTTTAAAAATAAAATAAAATGCAAAATCTGGTTTGGGTTTGTGCTTTTAAAAGTGGCAGCTAACGCTGGATGTTGTAGTCCTGCCTTAACAGAGGCTGGGCAACAGTAAATACAAATCCCGCTTCATTATCCCTGCAGTGTCCTCTGAGCTAACAAAATATTATCCAGCAAAATGTGGGCAACCTCCAGACTCACTCTGTCCTTGTCTTGGCTGTGGCTGCCAAGGAGATCGGCAGCTCTTGCCAGCAGTGGTATGAGAGGCCCTTTGGGAAATGATCTGAGACTGCTGAACTTGTTTTCTTTCAGCTGTTCCAACCTGTACAACCATACCAAAACACAGATTCTTAACTTGTCTGGCCTCTCGGTCCAACAGGGATTAAAGGACAAATAAGATGCTCCATTTCATGATTTTTTTGAGGTGAATCTTGTGGTGGGTGCTTAGTTGAGTTTGTTTTGCCTGAACAGCTGTGGATACTTAGTTGGCTTCCTAGTTGGTTTTTTTTAGCAGTCTGCCTGAGGGTTTGTTGTAGGCTGTGTGTTTTCTTTTCAGTGGGCTTTGGGATACCTGTCTGTCCCGGCACTGGAGGGTGTGGGTCTCTCCAGCCCTGGATGCCTGAGCTGGCCCTCCTCTGTGAGCTGCCTGCTTGGCTTTGTGCTGCTTTTCACAGGACTGCCTGGGCTTTTAGATTGCTCTGACTGACCATCTACTCCATCTTCCTCCATCAGCAGCTAATTTATTCAAATCTGAAGTAAGCCTTATTTTGCTTGTAGTTTCTCTTCCGTTATTTCCATCCTCTCTCATTCCTGCACTGATTACTACTAAGCATTGAACTGGCAATTGAGACAATGGGAAGATGCTGCTCTTTCAGTGCCCAGTGTGAAGCAGATGTTGGGTCCTGCTGCTTTGAAGAAGAAACACACAAGACATTTCCTAGATAACAGTAGACATTGTCTACTGCCCCAGCACCTCTGCTTGTTAGGGTGTAGTAGCTCCGAAAGGTACAGAGCTTGGATTAGATTCCTATACCGGAAGCCAACACCAATAGGAAATGGTCAATGGGACAAAAGAATAAAAAAGGAGTCGGACTCCTTATGGTGTTTTTATGGAATTTAAAAATCTACTGGTAGCTTCTAAGATATAATACTCCATGATAAATTTAACTGATTACCCTGCTGGTTTTACAGAGAAAACCACACCACATGTAAACCTGGGAAACGATGAACCTGCTCTTGATTCAAACCTCCAGAATGAGCAGAGGGGTGATGATTCAGGGAATATAGGTACATATCAGTCCTTGACTTGTTCTGGAGAAAATGACAACTCAACAGCATGAATTTTGAACTGAATGGATGCCAGTTCTCATATCTAGGACCAAAGATTTCCAGGATGGCAAAGTGTGCCTTGGGAGGCCCAGATAACCATGTCCCCATGACATTCAGTGCCATGTACCCAGACATGGCCTGAGCTATATAGGTCAAACTAAATGACTGCAATTCTCCTTTTTGTCTTAGGTTCTGTTAACGTGCTACTTGGAATAAGAATCTGTTATTGAAACCAGAGGACATTAAATGTTAGCAGCAATGAATGGAGAGAGGGGCCAGAACTGAAATTTTTGTGGGAAAGGAAAAAAGGAGTTTCCAGATTTTTGTTGAGAGGTCTCTATAATGAAGGACCATGTATCTTTTAACATACACATCAGCTTTCTTCTCTTCTTACAATAAATTTCCAACATCTTACAGATACAGAAATCTCATACCATACATGTGTAAGGATTGTCTCCCTGGGTACAGTGCTTTATTTTATCTACCATTGATCAGATGGCTAAGATTATGTGAAGCTCCACAAAGGTAACATGGAGATTTGAATGCTGCATCCTAGACCTGAAATAGAGTACAATCTTTTTTGTTATTCCCTGTTTTCCTGTATTTTTATTTCCCTACAGGAAGTGGTTTCACTTGAAGTAAGTATTTTTTATATGGCCTGATTTGAAAATTTGATGACAGTGGTAAATCAGGAGAAAAAAGGAAGTTTGGACCACAGGTGCTCAGCATTTTTGTTCGTAGTTTGAACCACGCATGAGTGCACAGACCTTCACCTCATTTTAAATCAGAGAATATTCTTGTACCGGGTGCAGCAACCACTTCCATAGCACTGCAACACCGTGCAAGGAAAGATCTGGATATATGTTTATTTCCAGCTTCTAAATGCCATGCAGCCTAAAGAAACAACCATGACAAGGAAGTCTTTTTGTGGACAGACAGTGGCCCCAGACTGCAAACAGAGGAAGCTTTTACAGTATACATTTAGTTTTGTGTGTAAACTTTTCAAGACCATTTCAGCCTAATAGTCTGAGCTGCATTACCTCGGAGGGTATTGTCATTAAAACTTAACGCGCTCAGCTAATAAATTACAGTGATGTAGCAGCTTTTATGTCAAAGGATCCTGAAGTGCTTTACAAACTTTGCAGTCCATACATGCATGAATCACTTCACCCACTATTGAAGTATGGCCAGGCCAGGGATGAATTGTGGCAGCTGTTTAACAGCACACAGCAGTTCAACACAATGGCTTTAGGAGAGCAAAGACAACATGCTCTCCCAGTGCCAGTCCAAGTAATTCAGAGGGACAGTGGAGAACACCTTGGGAGAGAAAGGGAGGGATTTCTCTCTCGTGGAACAGCGCAAGGCATTGTTACTTGACTTTAGTGTCTGGGATTGTGTCTCTCATCTTGTACCAAACCTGTTGCGAGAAAGTCCCCCATTCTAGCTAAAAAGTCTATAAACACACATGAAAGCGTGTAGGGTCTTGAAACCATCAAGGTAGTTTGTGTAGGTAGAGTTTTCCTAGCCAAACTGGAGCTAATCAGGATTTAGTGCTGCCTCAGTATGGAAAATACTAAAAATATGCTGTCTTGGTTTAGGCTGTTTTTGCAACAGGGAAACTGAAGGAAAAGCATCAGTTGCACTCTGTACATCTACTTGAACAGAACCCAGATCTTTAAAGAGTTAGATAGGAAATTAATTTAATTCCCACTCCCTTTCTGGTTACCAGCTGTCTTCTAACATAAAGTGGTGGTCCCCATAAAGGCCTTCTGAAGAAACAAGCAATTTCCTGAATAAATCAAGTTATTCTTTCCTCCTTCCCTTTTTTCTCCCTTTCAGTGACTGGTATCTTTAGGGACGATCCTGAGCAGTCTTGTTACCAGCTGCTCTAATCTAGGGGGTTTTGTCATTTCACCTTGATATTTCTTTCCCCATTGTTTTGCCTTAGTGCACTAAACAAAGCCTATGAGTGCTGCGTGCCGGGCTCAGAGCAGAGGGAGAATTCTTTGCAGTGACATACATCAAACTAAGTCTGGCTTCCTCCATAGGAATAGATGTATTTTTTTATTGGAAAAAATACTGTCAGTTTTTAACTTCTGCAAAAAAGTGTTATTTGAGGAATTTATTGTTTCATTTTCCTTTTTCTGTATAGATCTATGGACACCAGAGAAAGTCAATGTGAATGTGTGGGGTAAAAATAATAGTGGCTACTGACTTATACGGAGTTGTTTGCGTTGGGTACTTGAAAGGTTGCTAATTCCTCGTGCTTAATAATGTAATATGTGCATGATCGGAGACCCTAAATGTATAGCATTGTGAATTTCTATCCAACAGTTTACTGCAGAAATAGTAGTTAAGAGGTCTCTACCTTCACTCTTAGTACCTAGTTGTAAATCTTCCTCTTCCCCCATGGAGGTTTCTAGTGGGATTGCTCAGATGAGTGTATGCTACTCACAAACACAGAGCTGGACCCTTGTGGCCCTGAAACAGACCATTATAAACAGGAAGAAAATACTTGAAAGAAGAAAGTCTACTGATTTCTTAAAACTGTGAATCCAGCCCAAAAAGAGTTAAAAATAAATAAGCATCACAGAGCAACATCCTACTTATTTTCTAAAGATTACCAAAATTAATTCTGAAACAGAATATCTAACCAGGATTTTACATATAAAATACTCTAGATATTGAACCTAGTTTTTGTGCATCAACTCTGTGCTGAATAGAATCTTTTGCTTATAAATGCACTGAGCCTTAAAAGCAATTTCTGTCATATTGCCCTTCATATTCCTATCTCTTTCATCACCATCCAAAAGGAAACACTGTAACTTCAGGCAATAAGAAGCTTTTAATTCAGATATAAGTTTACATGAGCTATCTTCATTACAGTGTACAATGTAAAAAATGAGAAAATTTTCAATCATATTAAAAAAATTAATTAGATAATTTCTGCTGTTTTGCCTGCTTTAAAATATATAATAAAACTTCAATAAATTATATTCTGGGTCATATCAGCTTCTTCTCAAGAAAATGAAGTTAAATCTTTGTAGTAACCAGCAGCTTAATTTTCATTAGGCTAGCTATTTGATAATTAGTCATGCACCATAAATCAAGTCCCCAAGTCTTCTCCAGGTTTCTTAATTGAAAATTATTGTTTCTTGGCTCTGTGGCTAAATGTGCGGCAAGTCTGAGGAGTGATAGATGCTGAATCTAGCACAAACAGTTTGAAACAGTCACAACTTGATAGATCATTGCCCTGAAGGGGCTTGTAATGGAGGAGAGACTGTGAATTTCAAAATTAAAGGTTTGTTCTTAAAAATCACAAGTGTAAAAGCTAGCTGTAGTTTACCAAATAGCTCCTAATCTCCAGCCACTTTTCCTTTCATTGCTAGCTGGATTTCAGTTGGTTTTCTAGTGACAATTGTCGTGGGTTTTTGTGTGGCTATATTTGAAAAGTTAAAATGTTGGCTCAGAAAGATCCAGATTGAGAGTATTTGTGTTCTCTTTTGTTGGTGGTGTTCTTTTTCTGGTAAATCTCATTAACAAATATGGAAGTTGTTTTGTTTTTGGCATTTTCAAACACTGAATGAAATGGTGGCAGTCCTCTCAGAGCCACTATGAGAGAACAGATGGGCCTGCTACGCATGCCCCAGGTCATAAAATAATTTCAGATATGATGCAATTGTGGCTAAGTAAAATACTTTTGCAAAGTCAGAAATATATTACTTCACTGAAAGAAGGGAACCCTTTGTAATTTTTCTTTTGACAGCCTAGCAGACTTTGCACAGAGCTCAGCTTGTGTTTGCCATTCTGTAGATAAGGACAGCCACAGGGTTTTCTGCCATTCATGCCTTGCTTCCTCATGATTCGGCAGCCGAGACCTGATGACGACCACAGCAGGAAACAGTGTGAAATGCTCCATAAATTTAAAAGCAGGAATCAATTGATGTTAAAAAAACCCCCAAAAAATGGGCCTAAGATTTTTAGGTGAACATTTCCAAACCACATTGGTAAATTTGTGCTGAAAATCTTCTCACACCTTATTTAAGTTGAGGAATAAATGCAGACTTGGAGCTGATGAGGGCATTTATTTGTTGTCAGATACACCAAGACTTGCAGTGCAGTTGTTCTACCTCCATAGCTCACGATAACAAAACAAAGCACTATGTTGGCTTCACGGGCAGAGGCTGCAGCCTAAACTGAGTGATTTGGTCCTGCCTGGGGCTGTTCTCCTGGGACACGCAGGGCTGGCAGAACAAGGTGCTGAGCTGAGGGGTGCAGATGTTACCCACGGATGTCCTCCATGGGTGCACTGTGGTGCATTACGGATGTATTTCTGCTGTTCTAGGTTCATCTCCTTCCACGATCAACTTTGTACTGCAGTTCCAGGAATGTGGTGTGTGCATAACAGCTTTCTGAATGTGCTACTCACAGCAAAGTCAGGGGTGTATGATGAGTAATTAAACTCCAAGGAGGAAGGGATTTAAAAGGCCACTCTCTCAACTGGAAGAGAGTTTATTAAAATATATAATCAAATAATTATTGTATTTGTGGATCATGTTCTTTTTGGGGCTCTGAAATGACTGTGAGTAATCTTATTTTTGTAGAGATTTATTCTTGGAAGGGAAAGTCATTTGCCTAAGGGATATATTGATTTCATTCAGCTGTCACCATCCCTTTGTAAGATGTTACAGACAGAAAGCCAAATTCAGGCCCAACTTCGTTTTATTTTTGCATTATACCAAATCTAAATATGGTGCTGCAATTACAAATGAGAATTGTTTTCCAGTCCATTATTCCAGTTTCACACTGGACTAGATTGCAGCACCAGCTGAGTGAGGAGCAGTAGAGGATGGAGTGACAGCCGAGGATGAGGGAGTGAGCAGTGTCTGAGGGCACTTTTGTAGCCTCTCTCCAGGGAGGAACTCCCTCCTGGTGGGCAGCGCTGGTGAGGAGGAGCCCTCGTGGGAGGAATGGAATGGAGCCAAAGCCAGCATGGAATGAACTTCCCACGTGCAGCCCCCTCACTTGCAGGCAGTGCTGGGATGCAGGGAGCAGGCTTTGCTCTGGGCTGTGTTCTGATACACAGAGACACGAGCTGCAGCTCCTGACAATGCACTGTGCATTGGGATTGTGGTGTTGTAGATTATGAAACCAGAAGAGAACATCCAGTGCAACTGCTGTGCAAAACAGGAACTTGTGCGGGTTAATTGACGGGAGCCGATGTGTCAGTGCTGACATACAGTCTCCACCAGCTCCCAGCGGTGTGGGTGTGCACTGAAGCCACACTGGCCTGGCCATGGCTTGGTTTGGTGGCTTCCTGCTCACAGTCTTTTAGGGCTGAGGCCCTTTGTGCTCTTCTAGCCCAGCAGGAGCAACTAAATATTTTATCTGAGGAATGGACAGACCAGAACTTACTCTGTTGATACCTGGGTTGAGCTAAAAGTGTGAAGATTAGTGTGTGGATCATCCTAATTCCACGGAGGTTTATGACAGATCAGCAAATTTCTTTTTTACACAGAATCATGGGAATTCCTTGTAAAATAAAATCAGGCAAGCTGTTTTTATTAGATTTTGATACAAAATTTTAGCAATATCAAGCTATCAGTTCTTGGCATGTTTTCCATTTCCATTTATGAAAACAGTTTTTCTAGCTAGTGTGAATTTCACCTGTTAAAAACATTAGAATACCAGCATTATCAGTTTTGTCATTCTTTTAGACTGGTACAAATAGATCCAAATTCAGAGCTGAAATGCTTCCTACTCTCCTGTCCTTATTACAAGCACACACACAAATAAAAGTGAATGACTGGTGTTTAAGATTATATTTTAGTTGATTCTCAATTGCTATGAGCTTCATCTCCATGATACTAAAACTTCAGGATTACCAATCATATTTTCTTAAGGCGTAAAGAATGAACTCACTCTGTAATTTTTATTGTTGGGTTTATTTTCTGGATGCAGAGTGTGTATAGTCTATTTCACGAACATTTTACAGAACTGTATATAGATACTAATAAGATAAAATCTTTTTCTCCTTCCTACTTCATCCCACAGTCAGAATCTGAGCTTGCATACACAAACCAGAAAGGCATGTGACAGAAATGGTAGCCTTACGCCATTAAAATGAAAAAGATTGTAAAATAAAAATCCTGTAGCTGTTGTTTCTCACAAGATGTGAGCTCATTGTCAATCTGTACATCTAGGTAGAATTAGTGTAATATATAAGATGCAACAGCAACTAGTGGATAGATGAATTTGAATGGGGTTGTGTTTTCCGTGTAAGGAAGAGGCAGTGCTTACTCAAACGCTGTTAAAACTCCCTCATTTACAGCTCCTGGAGATGAAACATACAGCAGATTGCCTGTAACCATAGCAATTGGCTCCAACATGAAAGATCTCCAGCGCAGAGGTAGTGGTAATGGCAGAAGCAGTGTGGAAGATAAAGGTGTACAGATAGAGACAGTACCAGGTGGAAGTGAACTACAAAATAAGTGAAGATGAGGTGCCCTAGATGGATTCGGGCAGATGTGTGAGTTTGATGGGAAGGTTTGGGCTGGCAAGGTGTTGGGGGAGGGCAGGGACAGCTGAAGAGAAAGCTGAGATTTTGGTGCTACTCTGGTGTAGAAGACAAAATCATAATTGGGCTGGCACAGAATATGGGCAAGATTATGTTGAAGGAGGCTGCTGCCTCTCAGGTTCTTGCCTTTCAGCAAGGGTAGATGGATTTCAGGGATCCCTGTCAGCTCATGGAAGGACTCCACACAAGTTGTTAACTCTTGGTGATGGGCTGTGGTGTGATTCCTGATGTTGAGGTGCAGCACTCAGAAAGATGTAGATATTCCATATCCCAAAGCAGTGCCAGAGTTGTAGGTCTGCACTTTGGAGATGTGGAAGGAAAATGCCCAGAAGAAAAAGCACTGCTGAGAGGTGGGGGAGTTCAATTGCCTTGAGTTGTGAGCACTGGTATAAATAAAATATCTGATATATTTACTTTAATCTTGGTGTCCATTTTTGGAGCTTTTGTTTTTGGGAGATATATAAAAGTTATTTCCTCTTATTTTTTCTGACACACTCAAAGGGAACCACTTCTAAGAACAAAGGTACTTGTACAATAATCCACAGTATCATGGATGTGAATAGTTTTAATATAATATTACTAATACTAATACTAATACTAATGATTGAATTGGCCTATGAATTCCAGAGAAGAAGAATCCATTTACAAGAAACAAGCCATATCAATGAACTAAGGACGGCAGGTCAGGACTCTTTAGATTCATAGATACAATTTATATCTATCCAAAATGAATTTATGGAATCATTACAAAGATTGAGACCAAACCTGTCAAAATCCACTCAGGTCATTGTTTTCATAATTTGTCATAAAGACTTTTTCAGTTTTTACTGGAAAAAAATCTCAGTAAAAGGTCAGTGTGATTATGGTTAAATCTGTCTAGTTAAGAATAACTTCATATGAGCAACTGAAATGACACACGGGTAAGAGCACAGAATCCAGTAGTGAGAGTCCCTGGTTGCAGGACTGTACTCCAGGACTGATCTGACTTCCTGAGGAAGAGGCTCAGCTCCCACACCACAGCCTGTAAATCTACCACATTTTGCAGAACACATAACCCCTTTGGTCTCCCTAACCCTGCCTTTTCACTACTTTTTCTTTACTTCTCAAAGTTATTATTGGTCAGCCAGCCACATCTTTTCAGAAGGCATAGTAAATATACGATTTATACAGCTATGTGTCATCTTTAAATCCACTTTAAATCCACTCAACTCCCCAGGTAAAAAACAGGATCACAGCAGTGAACATTTTAATAAACAAGCAAAGACATCGTACAAAAAAAAGGGAGCAGATACAAAAAAGATGTTACAGTTCAATGCCTCCTATCTAGGCTGGAGAAAAGAGGCTGAGGCTTGTATACACGTTCCCAGTCTGGAATATTTTCTGCCAGTGTTTGGTCCCGAATTAGAACTGTAGGTGATCAGCCCTAATTCATTGTTTCACTCTTCTGATTTTGAAGCAATCAGAAACTCGTGAAACCAGCTGACTTTGCAGGATTTGAAGGCTAAAATCTGATTAAACAAGGTTGCTGGATATTACCCACTGTCAAATCACTGGTTCATCTTTTCTTTAGGAACGTATGATTGTCCTGAGGTATCTGCTGAGAGAGAGAGATTCTTTTATGTGTAAGAATTAGCTGGCACTGTTATTGCTAGTATCTGGCAAAATTTCACTTTCTGCTATGATTTGTGTTTCTAAATTAAATTTGGTGTGGTGCTAGCAGCTTGGGATAAGTACCAATTATAAATTCTGATAAAAAATAAACTATAAATCTGAACCTGTCTGTACTACTAGCTAAAGATTTATTCCAAAGTTTATCCATACCCACAATATACCTCAGCCCCAGACAACACCCTTTTACATCATCACTTTGCAAATCTAGATGGTCTTCAGATGTTTAAATTTTAACATCTGCTAAATAGGGTTAGTATCACTGTCAAATTGGAATGAGTCTTCAGTGACTGGGTCCAAGTCTGCAATCATCAACTGTCTAATTTGGTAATGGCAACTTCAGCAGAAACAGAATCAAGATGGATAATTTCTTGCCTATCAAATTAATGTATGTTGTAATGTAATGAAAACATTCCCCAAGGGGATTTCCTTTGCTGTGCAGAGCACATGACACCAGTTGAACACTTTTCTTATGCCTTTTTATAACTTAGCTACTGATATTAAAGTGTCCTTGAGAAATACCACGGCTTATAGAAGTGCAAGGTCCCTTAGAGGTCTTTTACTACCTTGTAAAATGTAAATATATATTTAATCTTAATTATTGGAAATGCTATACCAATCTTCCCTCCTCCTCCACCAAGAACTTTGCCATAAAAACAGATTTTACCTGGAAAACACTATAAGCAAAACTAAAAATTTTAATTTAAATACTGTGAATCGAGACATATCTGAAAGGTATTCCAATTCCTTTAAGGTGTTTAGGCAGTTTTAGAGATTAGGCATCTGCTGGAAACTGCAGCTCTCTGGTAGAAGAAGAGGTAAATTCCGATAGGGAAAAAAACCCTAAGCTTTTCTGCAAGATGTGGGTTACTTCTAAAATCTGTGGGGGCATCAATTTTCCACTCTCAGGTCAAACTGTAGTCAACACTGATGTCAGCCCATGCAAGCACATATCAATAATGACAGTGTGGCTCAGCCAGCAGTGCTCTTACCTCTTGGCTAGAAGGTCACAAGTTTAAGTCTCCCACCAGGACTTGGGCTGATTCTTAATGCTAACATGGCAGTACAGCACCGGGGAGGTGTTGAACTGTTTGAGGTGCCGTCCTTCATGAGATGAGATGTTAATCCAAAATCCCTTTCTCTTGTCCCTGCTGCCTGTCTAGGCAATATTGCCGTGGCACTTTTGTGAAAAGAGGCTGGCTAAGCCTCCTTCCCAGCCAAAACTCGCTGTCACACGCCAGGCTCGGCTGTCCAAGGCAGAGCACAGGCCATTGTGTTGTTGCACCACCATTACTGTATTTAGTTAAGTACAATGGAAACATTGTTAAGCATTTTAGGATACACAGGATATGAAGGGCCTAATGTAAAAGCCAAAATCTAACGCAGTTTTCTAAATTCTATTGTTTATCATGTCTCTGTACACAGGCACATAAACACATTATATGTATATTTAGAAAGTGGGGCTCTGTTAAGAATTACATTCAGCTTGCACCCATTCCATTTATATTATGTTGAGCAATTATATCCCTTCCCTCAAACTGATTTTTTACCATTTTGAAATAAGAACTCTGCATTTAATATCACACATTCTTTATTAAAGAACTATATTGTTTAGCTTGTCATGATATAGAGTTGCTTTTCCATAAGTACATTAAGCATGGGTACTCAGGGGATATTTTCTTCAAAGCAAGTGGAAATTCTGGGAAGAAACGTGTTATAACAACTGTCTATGGTTAAGAATGAGAAATAGTAGAAAGCTTGGATGTTCTCTGAGGAATAGGGTGCTATATGTAGCATTGTGGAAATGCCATCTGAGGATGGTTATGAACTAAAAGCCTGCATGCTCCATTTTATTTTATTTAATTTCATTTTATCTTATTTTACTTTATTTCCCCTGACACTTTGGCTAGAACTAGAGTGTTAAGTGTTCATTTTATTTACAGTACAATGCTATTGATAAATCCATGTGTATGTGACCTAAACCTCAGGAGCTACATATAAAGAATTAATATGGAAGAGATTATTAGGTAGCTACAAGTTTGGGAGCATATCATAATCATGTAAGAATTTTTCTCCCCCTCAAATTAGAAGCTCGTTGATGTGAAATTAAAATACCTATTAAAAAAAAAGAGTAAATCAGGTAGTAAAACTTCAAAATAATGGAATCTCCCTTTTTAAACCCCCTTTGCATAATACAAAGTCCTTAAACTCTTTTTGCAGCAGTCCTGCTGGCTTTCTGTTGCTTGATATTCTGACCATTTTTGAACCCTTGAACTCTGACAGAGAGGAGGGACTTGGAGAGGTTGTCATCTGATCTATGTAAGAAGGCAAAAGGAATAGCTTTCTCTTTAATAGCACTCTTTTCTGCTTAACAGTTGGTGGGAGATTAAAATGATCTAGGTGGATAAGGCAGGTTAAAGGTCAAGGGACACCACAACTCCCCCTCTTCCCCACATGTCAAAATATAGACAGGTCATTAGAAGTTAAAATTTTGTGCCACTTTCCAAAATATTTCAGTTTATATACTATCATTTGTATTATTTATGCACTAATTTTTATTGCAAATTCCAGTTCTTGAGGGGAACTGGACCCCTACTAGGCTACTGTCCAGTCTGTATAGTCGTCAGGTGCTGACATTCTGAGTTTCAGCCATATTAATTGCTGGATAAAGGCTATAATCCCCTCTCTTTGAAGCCCAAGACTGATTTTTAGGCAGTACTTCAAAAGCAGCACACAACTGAAGAGGCATATTTCCTACTAGCACTGAATCAACATGATTTACTCTGTTTGCATTCGTCTACATACGCTGTGCATATTTGGCTGCACAACAAAAAGGTGTGAGTTGGCTGTAACATAGTCTAAGGAGAGGTTTTTACTCTCCTGAAGTTGATGCATGACCTCATCTGAGACATACCATTCCAGATCTTTGCTTTAAGCATCATTAGGAACGTATAAACTCCTATATCATGCTTTTGTTACCAATGAAAAATCTTTCCGTACGTTGCTAGAATTTTTTTTCCCCCTACAACATCATATTAAAACTATAATTTAGAGTGTGACTGTTTCTTAAACTGTGAATAAATAAGGCCTGTGTTTTGTAAAAGCAAACCTTTTTCGAAACATGGGTTTTAATATCTTAAATACGGCAACTTCTTAATTAAATGAAGCTGTGATCCAGCAGCAAATATCCATTATTAAGAATAAATAAACATATTGTTTAGCTTGTTTTCTGTAAAAGAAAATGGGTGAAGAGGGCTTTGAATTGTAAACAAATTTGTAGCAATTGCAGAGCTCATGACTGAGTGTTGTTTTGTTCCTCTCCTGTGGCTGCGCCTCGTTTTGTGGCGGGGTGTGCTTGGCTGTCCACAGAGCCGCACTATGGGGACTTTCTCATCCAGGATTTGCCAAGTATACTTAGTGTTATGTTTGAGAAAGATTAACAATATTTCAGATCAAAGGAGAATCCTGCTGCACGGTCTTACAAGATTGTCATTCACTTCCATTATGGCTCATTTGCACAAGATTTTCATGTAATATGCGCCATTGTTTTGATGGCAGTGATTTGACATAAAGACAGGGCCAAAATGCATCTCGGAGCCCCACTCCACCAGGCTGGGGGGTAGCTGGGGCGCAAAGAACTTGCCAATCATAAAATGCAACTTTGTCTCAGTTATATTAAAGCCTTTATCAGGTGGGAAACTTTTGAATGAGCATTGATTCAAGGAGAAAAACTAACAATGGCCATTTTTTAATAGAATGTAGGCACTGTTTTAACCAGGTAAAGTTTTGGTTAATGGGGAATACAAGCCTCATGCAAAGAGCAATTTCGGTCAGCCACATATTCTGATGGCTTTTTTGTTTCTTTGAAAGATGGAATTTGTTTTAATATTATTTGCAAAAGTTGGAGAGTCCCATGGCAGGAGTGACATGAGAAATTTATTTCTCCCAAAATTTATTGTTTAACCTAGTAGCTTCATTTTAAAAATCAGATTTCCCAGGTGGATGCTTTGCAGACACTTTAAAGTGCAGATGCATTAGACTGTGGTGCAATAGAGGAATCAATAAAATTTGTTAGAGAAGAAAAGTATATCACATAATTTTCTTCAATTCCTTTCTTTCAAGTAATAACTTTTTAGGTAAGGTCAGCATTTATGCATAAATAAATGTTGAACTTAATAAAGTTGCTGGAGCAGTTTAGTTTGATTTAAATTCACAACTTGGAACTGGACAAAGCCTGTTGCTTTGGCTTTAATACACCCTGTTGGGCTTAGGTAATACAGGAAACTCAGTAAAGAAGCTGATCCAGGATGTCTGATGCCTGAATCTGTAATTCCTACTGAGGTCGAACTTCCAGTGACTCCAGAAAAGGACTGCAGGATGACCATCCTTTCCAGTACCTAAACACATTAGGTACAATTATTCAAGTTTGTACCAAAATTTACAGCTATAACTGTAAGTTTCCTGGCTTTCTGTGGGTCTAAATTGTCATTAAGATTTTTACCTATTTTTTTTTTTTTTTTAGTTTTTTTAGGCATGGTATTTTTTTCCATCAGCGGGGGGAAAAGATAAAATGTGAATGCATGAGAAGATGTAGTACATTGTATATGGGTTTAAAAAACAATTTACTTCAAAGAGCTAATGATGTCTTTAAAACTGCTAGTTATGTGTGTGGAGGTATAATGCTAGTAAATGCATACGTAAAACTCAAAAGAAAAGTTATTGTCCAGAAGATTATTTCAAGATGTAACTGGTACATCCTACTGGTTTTTGTGGGTATAATTAGTTAATAATTTGTTATGGGCAAAACACCTGAAACATTAGTTATGAACTGCAAAGAATATTTCAGAAAGAAAGAAATGTTGAAGAATGCCACTGAAGTGATGTGTTTCAAATTGTTTTCACACTTTGCATTGCAAGTTACACTTAAACACATCTGGTGTGCCTTTAAAATAAAAATAACTGAAATATCCTTATATGAAAATGTGTGATGGAGGGAACCTTGTGGCTGGGTTATAAAATCTTGGTAAATGGACTGTAAAGTGGAAACAGTGAAAAACATTTCACTTTGGTGACGATTGCTTGCATCTCCCTTCTAGACTGCCACAAAAAGGATTTATTTCAGGAAACTCATCACATACTGTGGAAGGTAGCATCTATATGTCAGCAATTCCACTGACATTTTATGGAAAGCTTAAAAATATAAACATTAAACTGTTGGATCCCTGTTTTTCTCCCTGCTCAGGAAATGCTTGCAGAATACACGAACAACAGCGCCCTCTGCACCTGAAACCCCTCCGGTTATTAAACCCAGACGTTCCTACGTGCTGGAGGAGCCTTTAATTTCAATTACTGCTTTTTTCAGCTGCTGGTAGGTATAGCTGGTCAGCGGGGGAGGGGTGAGAATATTCAGTTATATTTTTAAGTGTATATAACTTTATAATATTACCTGAAAGCTTCAGCATCCCAAGGTACAAAATTTACAGTAATACATAATTTAAAGTTACGTGGAAAAAAAAACCAAGCACAAAATAGCAGCAGAGATGTTGCACTTTTGCATTCCCTACAGCATAATTTACTTCCCTAGTGTGTCTTTAACGGTGAAATACATCTCAGTTGTACTCAGTCTGGAGTTTTGTTTTAGTACAGGTTGGCTGTATTGTTTTAATAATTTTTGACTCTTCAAATATTAGATACAGAATCAGAATTGTCTGTTTCATGTAGTGCTTAAAGATTTGTTCTGGGGAGTTTCCAGAAAGCAGTAGTAGAGCCAGAGACTGATATGACAATATTTCAGGATTTGTTAGATATAATGATGCATTTAAAATTGAAGAACTAGCTATTTTTGCAAGGCTCAAAACAGAATTCTGCAAGGAAATAGTTGTTATAAAAATGTATTAATTTGAAGTAAGTGTTTTATGTTCCTACACTAATACATGTAAGAAAACGATCCTGTGTGAAAAGTTCTTGCATAATATTTCTTGATGATCAAAAAACCACAAAAATTAATTTCTATGTGCTATTTATATAAGCAATTAGTACAGCTGAGATGCTAATTAAGTCCATAATATATTTTTCTTATTTCTATAAAAGGCATTAGATGAGCTGTACAAAAAACGCACAGCAGAAACATTATACTTTTCTTAAATTAAAGCAGCAGTTTTTAGATACTTTCCACTACAATTTATTTCTTCAAACCAGAAGCAGTGAAATATTAGAGTTATATATACATAATATATATTTTTGAAATATAGAAATGTAGCAGGATACTTTGAATTTTTAAAAAATAGATTATCTTTTTCCAGTTTTTCACTGGGGATAATTTAATTTTTTGCTATTTCTCATCCCTTCCTTAGTCAATAATTCCTTATCTTTAATATGAAAGTAACTCCTAATTGCAAGTTCTGTGTCTGAAATATGAATTTTAGAAATATTCAGGGTTATTTCTACATGGATTACAGTTTATAGACTTAAAGAAAAAAATGAATGGATTGTATGGAAACTATTATAAAGCAATAATTTTATAAAATTAAAATACTAAAGTTAACACCAAAGAGTGGTACTCTCTTGCTTTAATAGAATGGAAGTAGATCTACATCTACAGCATAATATTAATGTGACAAAATATGTTTTAAAAATTTACTCATGTAAGAACGGCAAACTGTTTTTGTCACAGCAATTAAGAAGTAGAAAAGTAGAAAGCCTAAAATCATATCACTTCTGCATATGAACCAAACACTTTCTAAGAAAATTCAAAGACATATTTGAATGCTAATGTAAGCTTAGATTATTGATGTGAAGGGATTTAACAATCAGAAAACAATAGTTCTTTGTTACATTTCTACTTTTAAGCAATTTAAGATGCTGCTTGGAAAGATATGAAATCTCACAAAATTTTCAAAGACAAAGCACTAATGGCTCTTAATATCACTGTGTTCATTTTAAGAGCAAATTAAAAGAGTGAAAGAATGGTGCAAATAATTGTTTCATATGTTCTTTGCTTGTGACTGCTGTAATCATCCAGGCTGATTTACAAATGTAGACTTGAAGGTTTCTCAGCTTCCTGCAGTGTAGAAGACTGTTACTTTGGCACTCACACTCATGCCCTTGTAATCACCACTCAAAACTCTGCCCTGGTACTTCCAATTCCCAGTGTCTTGATTGAACACCTCATTCTGTGCTAACAAGGTGTCCAAGGTATTTGAACAGGGGCTGCAGTCAGAAAATTGTTAATGGTTTCACTCATTAAGAGTTGCTGCACTAGTTTTGGTAATTTGGTAACTGTCTAAATTGCAAGTTGATTTTTTTCCTTCATTTTAAATAATGATGCTAAAATTTGAGACCAGGAACACTAACAGCTAAAAAACCCCAGAAGGGTGCTTAAACCACTGTATTTGTATTAAAGCAAAGGGTTTTCATAGCAGAAAAGGTATGATTTTATTTTTGAGGTTATGTTTTAAAATTATTGAGAAATGCATAAACAAGTATTAAATAGAAATCTAAGGACAGAAAGTGCATAAAAAGGGAATAGTAAAGTGTAAACCAGCCTGAAGATCTTAAAGAAATTATTTAGGAGGCAAAGCTAATATTAAAATTACAAACAAAAAGTAAGAAAGAATTTGCCTTGGGCCTGGATGTACTTTTTTTGGTAATTGGGATGAAATTCTTGAAACTAAAAGGACTTATAGCTGCAGGAAACTGTAGTATATGTACCTGAAAAAGACCTTAGGAGTCTTAAATATTTTTTGTCTGTATTGCAAACTAAGCAGAAAGTAAGCCAAGATCAATGGACCTGATCCTGCAATCCATATTCCAATAAGAACCTTTTTCTTTTTCACTTTTCTATCTTGTCAAGAGCAGCATTTAGAAAAAAATGTTTTCTCTGACAAAAAGCAGTAAAGTGTTATTAAAATTCATTACACAAATGACGTGAAAGAGATTGTTCTGTTTGTATCCATGCTGTCATCTAGGATCAGTAAGTTACTTTCTTGAAGTAGGAACATTAAAGCAGGGAGTAAGTTCTGTTTTCAGACAATGCTTTATACCTGAAGAAAATTTTCCTCATGGAAATTTAATATTAATAAATGGAAAGAAAACTTTTCTGAAAAAAAAAGGGTGGAAAATCATTGTTTGCAGGTTTTTATTTAATCCACTAAAAGTTTAAGCCACCCCTAAAAACTTGCAATCCACTCCTTTAAAAATAGGATTAAAATTCAGTGAGTTGGCCTCCGCAGCATCTTTTGGCCAGGTTTTGTGGTTTTTTAATTACGTATATGTATATATCTTTACAAATAATCTCTCCGTGGCTGTGAATGTTGCACACACAAACCAAGGGAAACGAAAGGAAACGCTAACACTGGCCACACAGAAAGCACTGTCAAAAGCACACTATAAACAAACTGAGGAGATATTCTTTTTCCCTGTTGTTTTTCTTCCTTTAATTTTAAATATTCTTTGTAACTTTAGAAAGCAAGCTACTTTCCAACACAAGTGTGGATAATATCTTTGTGGTAGCTGGTTTGAGCCTGTTCTTTACCGAACAAGTATACACTTTAATAAAAATCATACCGTAAAATGTAAAAATAATATTGTAAATATTTTGCCAGATTTGAAATATGATATGATTTGGCCTTCACAGGAATATTCTAACCAGCAGGCAACACTCATCTGATTTTGTTCGAGCAGAATCTCTCATACAGCTCCTTTAACCACTGCACTTTCATAAAGTTATGCTACCCACATCATTTGTCTCTCAGCTGGCTGGGATATCTCTCCAAGATACACAGATCTTGCTCACGATGGAAGAAAAGATTGCAAGCAAAAGAGCAAAATGAAAGCCTTATTTACAATGCTTACAGATGTGCTGTGAGCAAACAAATAAATGTGAGCTGCTGAACGGAACATACTGCTTGATCATTACAGAAGTGCACCACGTCTCTGTGTTTTACTTTAATTCCTATCTTTATTTAGATTCCTGCTTTTAAAAACTTCTTGGCATTTCTATTTATTCAATAACAAAAATTATACTGATGTCTAAAAAGCAAAAGGCCTATTAATATATCAATGTATCAGTTTTCTTCTGTGTGCCTGTTTTACTCTTCTCTGATTGCAGTTGCAGAGGGTGTGGATAAATAAATTTTAGAAGAAAATATTTTTGAATTTTGCTGTGTGATCAGTGTATTTCTGAGCTAGACAGTGGATCATTTTTTTCCTTTTAGTAGTTAGGTCATTCCTCTGGACCTGATTGTGAAGATAAAATCCTATCTGTATAAATTGAAAACTTTTCTTTTTGAACTGGAAGTTGAATACAGACCATGACTTTTCCATGGAAAAATTACAGAAATAATGGCCCCTGGCTGTGGAGGCATTTTTTTGTTTTTCATGAATCAGGCACAAAGTTATTTAAATTAATTCTGGTCTCATCACTCTATTAGAATATCATTACTAATCTTTAGAAAAAATATTAGAAATCAGTAGTGTGTAGATGCAATAGCAATAGCTCTTTGACCAATTTCCCCAAATAATTTTTTCTTTATTGAAAAAATACTGACGGCAATACTCACCCATGATGCACATACTTCCTGCATTTCACATTATCTTTTTATGTTAATTGCATCGATCAAAAGTACTATTGCTTCATGATCAATGGAGGCTAATTTATTTACTGTTTTTTGAAAGCAGTCATTAAAGAAAAATCAGAAGAATAAACTCTGTTAATATTTCCATGTAATTAAAAAAATATATGACAAAAATATTACTACCCAGGCTTAGTCTACAGTTATGCACCACCTAAAGTGGTTTGCTCTTCTAACTGGGTCCACTATGTAATTTGTACTCAGGTATGGGTACATGGACTGCAAGAAAACAGGTTTGATTTCTCTGTGACTGCTGCCTAACAGAATGCATGATATCAGATACCACAGCTACAGAAATTTTAGGTGCTAATATTCCTTAAATGTGAATATTTTGTTAATTTTTCACTTTCCTGACACTGACACCTCTGTACTGATACTGCTGTACTTCACCAGTTCCTATTTTGAATGTGTGAAATGTCCCTGAAACGAGAACCCTTCCCCTGAGTTTTCTGGATTGATCCCTTTGCCAAGGGATGAGAAAGCCCGAGGTGGTGTTAACCAGTGGATCCATCCCAGACCTGGCACGCTCTCCAGTGGCCCATTTCTGCCTACCAGTTCCTGTGCATGGGCTTCCTACACAGCTCCCCTGCTCTTTGATTAGGTGGGACACAGACTTTGGTGGTCCCAGGTGTATCCTGCCCTGAGAAAAGAGTGATCTAAATTAGGGGCAGGATCTATAGTTTTAAGACACTCCTGAATGAAAAAGGCTGGTGCCTTACCTTAACAATGAATGCAGCAGCTGAAAGATAGCCAGTGTGCTATCTTAGCACTGCCAGGACATTCTTTATGACAACCATCAATTCTACAGAAATTTGTCACTAACTGGAGCAGAAAGAGAACTGAGGTCTTCTTCAGAGGATCCACTCATCTGCTCATCCTACAGTTCAGCACCGGGTTCCTCCCATCCAGCTCTGCCAGCAATGAGAGTGCTGAGAAGTGCTGAGTTTCCCAGGCACAGGCACAATGAAGGAGCAGGGACAATGGGTGATGATGAGAAAGCTTCTTTACACTAAGAGGAAGCACCTTTCAGAACTTCCCCATGCCTCTTCTGAAGCACAAGATAAAAAGGGCTGAGGAGAAGAGTGAGAAGGAGGGTTTCAGTGGTGAGTAGGTGGCTCTAATGTGGCTAAGCCCAATTCTTAATATGGAAGTACAGTAAGAATTTACGTTCAGCTTTATCCTCACTGGTAGCTTCAGCCTTCCCTTTATTCCAATATCAGATTTCTCTGCACTTCCTGTCTTACTTATCACTTTGTTGGTTTGTACACAGCACTCAGTATGTGCTTTGTAAAAATGGATCACACAAGACAATGTGGATTTAAATAGGCGCAGTGACTTTTTCAGCTGTTGATGGATTCTTCTTGACTGTGTTTGAAACCTCCATTTTCCAGCTGGAGTTAATGGTGGCAATGGAATTTGTTACTAGAAAAATTCTTACATGAGTCAGAATGCTATTTAAAACTATCTGTGTTTTCCATCTTGATTGTTTATTTCTGATAGGGTTTATTTTCCTCCTCCATGTAATATCAAAGATGTGGGCAGGATATTTCAGCACAGGAGTATCTAGTCCATCAAAAGTATCCATAAAAACCTTTGCAGCACTTGCTGAGCCATGACAATTTCTCTGATCTGTACCACACTGAGAAACAAGTTTAATGTAATAAGTAAACAATGGGTTATCCATCCTTAAAAAACAGCAGTTGGATAGATAGGAAATGGCTCAGCACTGTCGTCGTCCATTGCTTTTTTCCTCCCTTCTAATTCTTAAATTATATGCATTTTACACAAGCAAGATTTTTCCCAATCCCTGACAAGTCCATCTTCCACTTAGGAAAAAAAGATCTGTGGATGTTTTTGAAGGTTTTGGGGAGTCAGGACCACTTCAGCTTTACTGGCAGGTTTCATTGTCTGTCAGGGCATCACTATAATGATTTGCTATAATCAGAGGAAATGAGGTTCTGGGTGATGTGAGCAGTGGTGCCATTCATGAGGTCTCTGAAGTGGCTAAGGAATGTGGATCCCTCCCCAAACCCCTGCTCAGATCAGAGGTGCATCATTGTCTTTCTGAAGAATATCTACCAGAAGGACTTAGTGCTAATGTTCTGGAGGGAGTAGGGAGGGGTCAAAGGTGTCTTCAGTACTTTACTGACTGAAAATATTAGAAGTTTTACTGACTTTTGTGGATACTTGTAAAGGCACTTTTATGATTCCTCAGGTTTTGTGTCTATGTTCTTAAAATTACTCTGTTCTAGTTTTAATCAGGATCTAGTTTGAATCAGTATCTAGTATCAGTATCTGTTGGGTTAAAAACGTGCCTCACCTTCCTCTGAAGTGGCAAACTAGAGCTTGAATATTAACTTGAGTAGCCTGTTTGCTCTTGCTTTTCCCAGTCTGCACTTAAACAAGACAAGATCAGTGTTTGTACCTTGGTAATCCTGCATGCATGCCATGAGTCTTTGGACTTACACTAGCTTTAGACTGGTTCTGGGCAAAGAAGCAATTGTTTTGGGTACTGCTGTGGGGCAGAAAGGAAGGCTGTGATGCTGGAAAACACAGCGATCATGCATCACAGAGATGCAGCTCTGGGAAAGGGACAGGGTAGTTTCTGCCTGTGTCTTAGCTGGCCTGACATCAGCAGGTACAAGAAGTCTTTGCCTTCCCTCATTGCTCTCGACTTTTGCTCATTGTTCTCCCTTGGATCAAGCCCTGTTTATATTGCTGAATTGCCTTGAACTGAACTCCTTATTGAGTGGGGACTAAAAATCTTATTGCTAGGATGATGCATAATTAACTTTAAATACAAGTCTGGTTTGCCACTCCACAGGTAGTAGTGAGGTCAAAGAAGTGTACAGTACTGAGCACCATTCCCACCTTTTAACTTGCATTAACACAGTTTGGAGGGAAGCACTGCCATGCCTCCAGTGAAGGCTGTGTCTTCAAGATCTGGATGAGCCCCAGGTACTTGGAGTTCATTCCTGATGCATGGCATGAAAGCTGCAGGGTCCAAGGTCTTTAATCAAACATCAGTTGCTTCTAACACTGCTTTACAGTGCTCCATGTGTATAGCACAGAGAACAGAATCACCACTATTTTTACTCTGACAGTTTAAAAATCTCAGTGTTACAATTTTTCTATTGATACTCTCTGTACATTTTTGCTTACTAAGTTTTTCACCATCTTTGCTAATTATATCCTGCCTTGCACGACCTTGTGCTCTTCCTCTCCTTAATGAATACACCCTTCAAATTCATTCTACTACTTGCTAGCTCATCTTTGGCCAACATGTTCCTAAGTTTTTTTTTTAAATAAAGTTTTCTCATTATTGTGAAATAGAATAGCAGAAGACTTCCTTGAAATGATTTCTTTCTATCTGAAATCAGTGACAGAGCTTCCAGTTGTAGCCAGTTAAGATCTATTGTTGATTTCCTCTTCTGGTCATATAAGTGACATGTTTTTTCATCAGCAGATTCTTTTTTTCATGTGGATGGTTTTATACGTTATATCTGAAAGGAATAAAAGGAAAGTCAATACCATTTAGAAAAAGCGTGACTATGTGGATACAGAAAATGTTTGAATTTTTTCAATCTTGATAATAAATCTGGAATATATTTATTGATGCATCCCAGATAAGCAATTTCTATTGTGATGTGTTCTCTCAGAGAACTGTACTATGGAAAATTGAGAATAATGGGCCGTGTCATGCCTTCAGTCCATATGTAGAACTCACACTGATGTCAATAGGAGCTCCCTTCACAAACCAAAGCCTATATATGATCCATAGAGTCACTAGTAGAAGTTCCCTATACATAGCTACAAAATTAATGGAGCATTGTAATCCATTTTGAGATCTAATGAAATACACCATGATTTAAATTGCAATTAAACAGAGAGATGTCAATAGGCATTGATGGGTTTCCACATGAAGACAACATTCCTGCTACAAATCTACAGCTTTTGATGGGTAATGGCTCATAGACTCTAAAAATACATTTACTCAGAACATTATTGATTAAGCATCTCAGGAGTCTTAAACATGTGAATTATATCTTTAGTTGTAAAACATAATTTGTACATCTAAGACTTGATCCATTCTGGAAAGATCACAGAATCCCATGTGATGGAATTCAGCATTTCTTAATTGTCTTACATTTAAAAATTGAAAATCATAATATTAAGTTACGCTTTTGTAGCAGGGGGAGGTTGGAAGGTTGTAGAGTTCAGGTGATTCACAAAGATGTTGTTTAAAGTTCACACACTTGATGGTGTTTCATCTGTCCATGACTTTTAAAATTATTTCATGTGATAAAATATTCTGGGTTTGTGTTTGTGTGAGAAATGTAATGAAATAATTAGAGTGTGTGTATTTCACAGCACAGAGAGACCAAGTTTCATTACAAC
This sequence comes from Orthonyx spaldingii, assembly GCA_013397795.1. Lineage (NCBI taxonomy): Eukaryota > Metazoa > Chordata > Aves > Passeriformes > Orthonychidae > Orthonyx > Orthonyx spaldingii. The sequence continues at coordinate 1,786,074 of VZTJ01005902.1, forward strand.
AGTGTTTAAACTCTTCACTAGAACTTTTGAATCCCACAGTAATATTAATCTTCTAGTGCTCTGAAATATTTCATTCCTGCTTCCTGCCCTCATAAAAATATATACAGAGCTGTGGCTTATCTCTGAAATTACCCATTGACATAAAATATGAGAACTATTATTTTCAACTGTGTTTCAAGGAAGTGTTTCTCAGTATGCTTACTAGGCAGGAGCTCCCGCCATCCTTCCCAGAAATTGACCTCCCTGCTTGCCTTTGCCCCACAGACTGGTGCCTTCTGACAACACCTGGCTGCTGGGAACTGACTTTCTTATTTCGTCAAACAATAGTTCATCTCCTATTTTGCATAATTCCACAAAATAGTGAGGATACTGTTATCTGCTATAATGTAACAGATTCAATCTCATTTGAATGAGACAAGTCCTGGCCAGAATGCTGGAGACAAGGCTTCAGCAAATCCACAGTGTCCTGAAGACCTGCAGTTTTCCAGTGAAGAAAGAGCAGAGTTTTGCTGGACTCCAAATGAAATAAATGAGGAATCCATTCCCCTATCTGCAAACTCTGTCAGAACCCAAAATTTCATTTGGTTTTCAGAATTTTTTTTGGTGCAATTATATGGACTAGACATTACATATGTTCCTTTTATAACTAGAGTACAATATGTTAGAGTGATATGACTAAGTATGAAGTATGAAATACATTTCTTATTACAGAACCACAACAGTTATTAAAAAAAAAATCCAAAAAACACACACACAGAAGGGTCCAAGAGTATTTACAATAGAATTTTTTAGGAATTTTAAGATTGACCAAATAATTTTGCATTGGGGATTTTTTTGAAATCTGCTGGTTGTTTTGTTTTGCTTATTTGTTTTTGTTGCTTGGGGTGTTTTTTTCTGTGGCTTCTCTAGCAGTTATCTTGCCAGAAGGTTTATCTATGAGAAGGCTGGGCAGCTATTTTGCGATGTTCTCACAAAGCAGTAGGTCTCATTTACTCCATGACAACAGCTCTGTTTAATATCCCACCTTAGCAGGGAGATGAATACTTTGCAACTGCATCACTGTGGGTTGAAGTTTATCTTTAGACAACATATAAACACTCCCTGGAAGCTATTTAAACCAGGAGTACATCTAAAAGCTGTTTTTTCTTATTGTTTCCTGACTTTCTGGACACTAACCAAGACCAGCAAATTCTTAAATCGTACAAATGATTTCAGCCATCTGTAAGTTATAAAAGAACTCTGTTCAGCCTCAAATACCTGAGCTGATTTCTGTTCTATTGCAGGTTGCTCCACTGTTGAGCCTGCGTCGGTCTGAAATAGGCTTTGGATTTTTTCTTTTCTTCTTCCTTTGTCTGCTTTTTCAGCTTACACTTTCTCTATGAGAATGGTATGAGATGATAAAAAAAGGTCTCTGAGCTCACCATCCTCTACTTCCCCCACACTGCATTTGGAAGGGTGATATATAAAACTTCACTGGCATAGCCTGGACACTGCTGTCCCAGTAAGGACTACAGGGAGAAAAAACCAGGATCTCGGGTTTGCTGCTTACATTTTCTTTTTTTAACCCTTTTCCCCTGCCACCTGAACAGACAGGTGATCTTTCATATTACCTTTCTCCTTTGATCAAGATGTAGTCATCTGCATAAAAGAACAAAATTTTGGCCTAGTAAACTGTGAAGCTCGAGTTCAGATATACTGATTTCTATTAAATAAAGCAACACTTCTTCCTCACCACAATCAGCGGCCTTTTTTTTCCATAGACAAGTTTGCTAAGAACATTTTAAATAACGTTTTTCTGGACTGAAACTCTCAGTCCGCAGACTCTTCTTTTTACTCCTGTGAACATAGTGCTATACTGTATGTCAATTTGGTCTTGTTTGTGGGTTCATTTTCCCCTCCATTAGAACAGCATTTCTCTCTCTTTTTTTTCTTCTTGTGATATTGTTCAAAGGCTTCTTGCGATGCCTTGAAAAAAGTTATTGATTGTTAGATCATTTCTCTCATTCATTCAGATGTTTTCTGGTCCCCAGATGGAAACATCACAGCTGCTGCTCTGGAATTCGCTATCGACTTTTGTCTCTGGATTATCAGAGCCCCCAGCAAAAAAGCCTGAATCCAGGCACCCTCTTTCCCTCTGTTGAGACTTAAAGCTGTTATCCTTCCAGCTCAAAGGAAATCCCAGTGCCTGTATATGGCCAGAGTCTGGAACAGTAAGGTCCTATGATTATTTTCTTTGAGCTATTTTTCTAGTGCTCCTTTTTTTAAGTTTCTATATAATTTTTCAGCTCTTCAGTAGGAGTACCAGATCTCAGAGAACAGTCTGATTTCCTGCCTCCCTCTGCTGTTGTTATTTCTGTGCTGGTCATTTGTTACATGTTTGAAGGCCAGAATCAGCCTGACAAATTAGTATTTTTCAAATTCTGCCTATTCTGACCAGCAGCCATCTGCTCAGACAAAGAAGAAAGTGGGAAGGATTGCCATGTTTTAAATGCTTTTCACCCGATCCCCCAAGGAAAGACTTTTTTAAATTCAAGGAGTTGTTATGATTCAAAGAAAATGCTTATTCTACAGACTGTTTCCTTTCCATTAAAGTTTATTTATACCGCCCTCCTTGTCTGAGGGTATAATTATGAATGATCTAAGCTTGTACTGAAAATCCTAAATTAAAAAATACATCTGTTGCAAGGATTCTCTCACCAGAAACCTTGAAAATGTTATCCTGTCTATGCATCCATATATCTGTCTGTCTCTCTGTAGGTTATGACTATCCTTTATATGTTCCAGAAGTGAGTGGGATTAGATCACTTGCTTCATACTTTAACTGCTGTATACATTCATGAAAGGAATAAAATTATGTGGAAAACTGAATACAATTTGTATTTACTTATAGTCACCTTTCAATCACATTTTCACTTGTTAACAACTAAGAGGATTAGATTGTATTGTTCTTCCACTTCTTGATTTAGAAATAATAATAAATGTAAGAAAATATTATTTAAAGGGAAAAAGTTATGTTTAGAAAGAAAATAGAACTATAGCATGAATGACATGAACTGCAGCAGTGTTCATCCAAAGCAAGGTGTTTTCCTGACAACAAAGGGCAATCCTTTCAGCCCAACTTTTCAGCATACCTCAGGAAGCATCAGTGAAACACATTTATTTTTAATTAAGGCCAATTCTGTCCCAACATTTGCTTTAAATATGAGGACCAAAGAGCATTAGAAAAGGACATCATTTCTTCAGTCCTTTGAAGCTGCTGCCTCCTGATATGTAGCTCCAGGGAGGGCAACACCACACGGACAGTGGATTCATAGCAAAATCTCCGCTTGGCAGAGGATATCCAGACAGCACTTTTTTCAGTTGGATTTCACCTGACTATTAATCTTATTTTTTAATTTTTTAAACATTACAGTGAAATGAGTCAATTAAGATGCCATAATGTTAATTAACATTGTCATAAGTTCTTTCATTTCACTTGCATGCATTTTTCAAAGGTACATTGTGGAAACGATTCTTTTACCCTGCCATTTACCTATATATCATCTCATGCTAGTACTGAAAGGTTAAATGTTATAATTTATGCTAATTTTAATTTTCCCTAGTGCCATAGGCAGTACAAATCAAGCAGCAGCAATTGATTATACATCACTGGCAGTATAAAACAGAACAAACATACAGTTCTGTCAATGAAAGGCCTGTGCCAGGTTAGTCATAGTTAGGTTGTTATGGCCTCCTGAGAACAGCAGTCAAAGCTGAGCAATAATGATGATATGAATATTTATTTTGTGAATAATTTTGGATCCAAGCCATATTAATAAATATTTTTCCGTGATACTTTTGTGCCTCAAGAAGTTTGATGGAAAGGCTGTTTGCCTCTTGAAGAATTTTGCCAGATAAGCGCCAGATATACATTTGGGCTTTGGCTTTTCAGAGAAGGGCCTGATGTTGTAGAGGTCAAGCAGAGTTTCGCTGAAGCATGTCCCTGTACAAGAATATGTAGGTTACAATTTCAGGAGAAGGAAGAACCCAAGGTCTGACTTAGGCCTTCAAAAAGGAGAAGCATATCACTTGCTTGATATCATCTGGCAGCTAATTTGTTCCCCTGTCACTATCATAAACAGTATCTTGGAGCTGAGGAATGATAGTCAGGTTCTCAGATGGAGCTTTTCAAACAGACAGGATAAGCACTCAAATTGTTAATTTACTTGGGTGTTAAACCCTTCCCTCCTCACAGCACAGAGAAGGCAACACATCACTCTGGACTAGACCTCTTCAGGGCACAACTTTGCTTTTACTCTGCTCCTCCAAAACTAACATTTTCTCTACAAATGCAGCTTCTCCCTAGATAGCAGGCACTTATTTTCATGGATTTATGGCTCATTCGTTGCTCTGCAACCTGCTTTGTAACATAATGAAACAGAAGAGAGAAATGATATCACAGAAGTAAGAAGTGGTGGGTAGCAATTGATACTTCAGCATCATGGGACAGAGGCTTAATTGTCATGAAAGACAGGCTGAGATGACTCAAAACTCTTGGAGACAGAAGAAAATGCCATTTGGAGGAAAACAGAAGTGACTCCTGTGGCTGTTAGCAGTACAGAGAGACACAGTCTGGGCTGGGAAATGTGGTTAAGCGTCTCAAGAGCTTTTCTGCTCCTGAATATTCCTCAACCTGGGTAAAAGCCACTGTGAGCACCTTGCTGGAAGGATACTGATGAGCTGCAGAGAGGGTTGCAGTCTTGCTGGTACATGCAAGAGGACAGCCAATGCCACGTTGCTTATGGTAGAACGAAATGGAGCATTGACAATGGGATTAGGAAATTATTGCCTGACTGGAGGCCAAATGGGTAACCCTCTGAGACAAAGACAATTACACACTTACACAGATCACAGAAGATGGGAAGGAGATTCTTGCAAGAAGACAAAAACAACTGAAAGGCAAATGCTACAATAAAACTTTTTCAAAAATGCTTGATAAATTTCAGCCTGCAAATCCTGTGGACTTTTAATTGGAAGTCGGTTTGAGTGGTTTCAGCACTGTAACTACAATAGCCATTCTTGCTGATTTTTATGTGTCCGAAACTTATTCAATGTTTGTGTGACAAAGCTTAAAATAGAAATAGGGATTTAGCTTTTCCACACATCAACTTTGCATTACAAGATGATTTTTGTTAGAGACATATTTGCGAGTAAAGCTGTTGTACCAAAAGATTAGAAAGCTGCTTTTCAAATTCAGTGCTTTAATTTAAAGAAGACACTTTTTTTTTTTTTTTTTGATGTAGCTATTGCTTCTTGATTTAGAATTAGTGAAACACTGGTTACTTTGACCCAGATGGTTTCTTCCCCACCCATAAGGATTGGTTACTTTAGCACAGATGTCTCTTTTTCTTCCATAAGGCATATTAGAAGGAAAACAAAGATTCACATTTAAGCAATAAATAATAACAACTACCACCCCTATTGGCTTAGATATGTTCAAATCCAAAACCACAGCTTAAAGTTACTTTAAAGTGTGGTGGACCACAGCTTACAGTTCTTTCATTTTGCTTTCTTTTTAAAAGATTTTACTTTGTTGACATTTTTTGCACAGTTTCAATTGATCTTTATTGAAAAAGAATAAGGATGGAGCAGACTGACAATTTTATTTGACAGATGATTAATAACTTTGCTTAGATCTGGCCCGAAGTGTAACCACAATGTGTTTGATAAGGGATGGATAAAATATGGTTTGCAGGCACTAGAGAGTTTAAGGGACATAAAATAGCTGAATGGCAATCTTAAAAATGCAAGGTAGAGAGCCATGGGGTTATGTTAGCACTGTTCTAGTGCCCTTTCATCCCAGGGTTAGTCTAACTTTTCTTCTGATTGCTCCTGGCTCATGGTGGAGGAGTCTCCCTTGGTACATGTGCAGAAGTGTCTGTTTACTAACAGATACCTCCCTTTGTGCACAGGAGAGTGGCTCAGCCTCATCTCCCAAAGTCTCCAGGTCAGTCTCGAAGCACTAAGGCTGGGTCTGAGATCAGCACAGGCTCAGTGGGTCCTGCTCAGGGCCTTTTGGGCCAGCCTGCTTTCCCTTGCCATAATGAACTCTTCTCCCCTTCCTCGTCGAGCACCACACCAAAATGGTTTCCTTGGAGCTCCCCTAAAGTTTCAGCTCTTTGCTTTTCTCCAAAAGGAGGGTGATCTGGCCCAAAGTAAGCTTGAGTGCAATTGAAAATAAAATTCTTTTATGATAACAATTTTTCTTAGTCTTTTTAGCCCAGTCCAGGTTTTTCTACTGTGGGGAAAAGTTGGTGGTAGGGATTTATATTATGTTTATTTAATTAGTAATTTCTGTAAAAGAAAAATTAATGCTGCTACTTGTGGTGACATGTCATGCCAGGAATAACATTTTGCATCTATGGCTTAACACAATACGCCATTTTTAAAGGACCTTTCCCTAAAATTTAATTTTAGATTTGGGACTATGGAGCATTTAACTTACCTTCAGGAGGATATTTTGAATAAAAATAACAAGAAACTGCTTTACGAGGATATCAACCATGCTTGACTGATATTAAGCATATGAAAAAATGTATGGGACATATAAAATTCACATAAGAGCTACAGTTAAGCCTACTCATATTTTTCTTTTAAAATGGATGTCCAAACTTTTAAAGTCCATATGTTATTTTTGTTAAGATCCAAATATATTTTTGGACACTGAGTTCCTACTGTTTGCAATAATGAACACCTCATGGATGGCAGGGAAAAAAAAGCAACTCTCCTTAAAGCTACTGTTGGCCAAAGCGAGAGTGAAAAAAAGTTTCTAATAAGATATCTCCTGTAGTAGAACTACACTTTTTTATCCCATCTCTAGATGGAGAATGAAGAGTTTCAGGAAAGCCTCCCCACTTCCACCCCCTGTTTTCTTGCCTTGTACCCTGGAGGTTTGCCCCAGAGCAAACCCCATGGGACACAGTGGGGTGTTAAGGTTGCAGAAGCTGCTACAAGTAGCTGCTTTCTCCCTGAGTACCAGGGGGCAAGGACTGACCAGAGCCAATGACAAGGCTCCTTCATGACTTCACTGGGTATTGGATGCTGCCCAAGCAGTCAGGCCAGGACATTCTGCCTGCTGGAGATTGTGGAAACTGGGGACAGCACATATAACTGGTCTGATGCTGGTCTGACAGCCCCTCACAGCACAGTGTACTGGCATCCCAGGATATACTCTGCCTTGTTAGCTGTCCTGTATTGTCTTCTGTAAATATAATGAGTAATGCAAAAAGCATTTACTAATGAGGCTTAAAATTTTCCTTCAAATGACAATCTTGCATATTTACATGCTTGTGGTTTGCTGCCATTATATGCACCAATTTTTGGCCTATCCCCTTCATCCATGCTCTCTGGGAAACATGCTCCTTTGAGAGAGTTGCGGATAATTTTGTTCTCCCTGTTTTAGCAGGATGCTTCACTAGCTGTGTGCCAGTTGTCTTAGAAATGTTTAACTGGTGGGGCATTCAGAGGGTTTTTGGAGCTGGGGCCTCTAACAGTGGCACGTGCACCTTGTGTGCATCTGAGGGTGAACATGACGCCTAAAGACAGCCTGTTTCAGGCCTCGGTGAGCGGCACCATATCCCCCGAAAGTCAGAGGTTACATTTCAAGGACCAGCTCCGCTCCTTGGGTTGCCGACCCCTGGTGATAAGAAGTCTGCTTGGAGCAAGGTCACAGCAGCACAAACCACCTGCCCATCACCCGGTGCCAGGGGCTGGGAGCCAGGTGAGCCTGTGCCAAAAGCGCAGGAGCCAGGAGGGGAGAGGCCCGGGCAGAGGCTGCTGCAGCCCTGCCCCTGGCCAGCCTCCATTGGCAACGGTCCTGGGGAACCAGAATGAGTTTTGCAGAGCTGCTTTTTCCCTTCACTGGACTCCCTGCAAGAGGCTGAGGACACCAGGACTGCAGCTGCCTGCTTGGGTGAACTTGCTCTCTCCAGAGGTCTGGCTGCAGCGAGGTACCTAACATGTCATAAGCACAGGCTTAAATTCTTAAGGATTAAAGCAAAAGTTAGATAATCTGATTCTCCAAACAGCAGCAGAGGATGGAGCTAACAGCTGTGTGAAGCTGCTGTGGCATGATACAACTGGCTGAGAGGTGCTAAAGGAGAAGATGGAGGGGCTGACTTGCAGCATGCCTAGAGGTGACCATCAACAAACCAAAGGGTACCACATCCTCCTCCTCCTCCTCCTCTTTGGTATTTTGAGGACCAACCTGTGACCTAACACAGTATCTGTTTCTGCAAAGTTCACAACTGCTGCTTCTTCTTGTTTTGCTTCTGCATTTTTCTTAGTCCTCAAGAAAGGACAAGGACTTTACAGTATATGACAAGTAATACATATGGGGTGTAAATATTGGAAGAATCAGCTTTAACTGTAACAGATATAGCTAGGGATCAAACATTTAGCTTACCTCCATACCTCATTTTTATTAGTATATAGTTGCCAAATCTAAATTATTTGATCTGAAATGATAGTGGACATTCAGAATGACACAACTAGGCATATACTATATAAAGGCAAGTTCCAGATGAAATTGCCAGAAGAGTCATTCTTCAGAAATACTAGCTGTAAAATACTGCCTCCCAGTTCATGAGACAACTGCTAGAAGCATTCCTGACTTTAATTTAAGAATAAGTTTCCTCGAGGAACTTTAGCTTTTATTTAAGATCTGGAAATCTGTGTATCTGTAAGAAGCTATATGTAAAATGCATTTTACTCTTTGAAGCAGAAGGCTTTTAAAGGACTTAATTAATTCTGGTTTTAACATGGATGATGATATCCGTACGTTAGTTTCATGCACTCCAGGTGACGTACTGACTTTATTTAGGAGCCTCTCAGTTTATGTGAGCCAAGACGGTCCCATAGATGTGCTGATATAACTCTGCTGAGATACCACATGCAGATTGCTTTTTTATGACCTTGAATATTTATTTGAAGTTTTCATTTCAAGAGATTTAGGTGGAGTCATTCTGCCTGATGAATATAGTTGTGGATCTTTTTTTCGTGATGTAAAAGGGTTTGCTTCCCCCATCTGGTCGTGTCGATCCATCCATTGTGTCGATTTCTGCAGCTCTGTTGCTCCAAAAAAAGCACATAGACTCATGTGGTTGAAGTAATCTGACTCCCAGCCATCTATTGACATAGCTTTAGTCACCCAAATACAAACCCACCTCAGACTCTTTCATATTCAATCCCCCAAACCAGATTTTGCTGCCTGTTCTTTCCCAAAGCCATTCCCAGTTTAGACCTGTAATTCTCTTTCCCACGTTGTTCCCCCTGGTTCTGCTATCCATAGTCTTTTCCATGACCCCATGGTTCTCTTGCCTGCCCCATCTGGAAGCATCTCCCACAGCTCTTCCTAAGTTCAGGGAAAGCCATGAAGCACATCTGAGCATCAGTCCTGCCTTCAACACCTTCTTACATTTGTATCCTCTGTACTTAAATAACCTTTAAACAAAGATTTTCTGAAGAACTTTAAAAGACTGCAAGACGAAAGCAACCAAATAAATACATTTAGAGTTAATATCTCCAAGAGAAACATCTGTTTGTTCCTTTGAGTAACCAAAAGCAAATACACGTGTTCAGACCATGCTACAGACTAATGCCTACAGCTGAAAAATGAACTCTCTGTTCAGTGTCATTAATAATGGATTTAAAACAAGTTTTTGGTAATGCTAAAATAGCACTTTTAGTTTTATTAAATAAGTAATTACATTTTTTATTGGTTATATTTTTTTAGGTACATATTGTAGCATTTAGATTGCCCATATCTTCAAATTTTAGAAGCTTCAGTAGAAAACTATTATCTCAAGAAGACTTTTCTCACAGGGAGTTCACTTGTAGGACTTCACTTAATTGGAGCAGACTTCTAATTAGTAACAAAACTAGTATTTAAAAAAGAATCAGAAAAAACTTACACACTGGAGTGTACAAGAGCATTAAATACAAGCAGCAGAAGACAGCACTGATCAAAACATTGCTGGAGTGCCACTTGAGTTACTCCAGGTGCTGCAGGCTTGGGAACATGGCCAGGCTGCACCCTGTTTCCCATAAAGGAGAGAAAGTCCTAAACACTACCCTCGTGCTCAGGAGAAGAGGAAAATAAGGGCCAGCAGAGAGTTGCTGGCTCTCCAGTGCAGTGCTTGTTTGGGCTCCCAAATGGGTCATGGAGGGTGACTGAAGTCCCCAAGTCCTCCCAGAAAGCTTTACACTGCTTGTGAGGATGACTCCTTCTCACCTTGCTGGATGCGTATGAGAAACCTGGCCCCAGGGCTCAAACTGAATTAATGGGGATTGGGAAGACTGGGAGAGTGTTCAGAATACTTAAAAGAAATATTCTATTCCTGCTATCAGCTTTTGCTTCTTGGACTGTGCGTGTGGCCACACATATGCAAACATCTTACCTAGAAGAGATATGTTTGTGTACTTTGTGACTGTGAACATCTTTGCACGGTGAAACACTTGTGCTCCTCATATACTGCCCTTCTGTATGCTTCAGGAATTTTTCACTCATCTAGACAGCAATGCAATTTCGAACTTTCCCAGGGTAGCAGTAACCTCCAGTCTTCACTTTTTGTAATATGTTCCATATGTTGATGATGACACACATGAAAAATCACAGAATATGTGTCAGAGTATATATGCATGGATTGAGAATCCATCCCCTTTTGCCTGGTAGCTCTCCTTGCAGGGGGGAGATAGGTTCAGTACATTAGCCACTCAGGGAATGCAAACACCCATTTAATGGGTGTCACAGAAAAACACAGTGTGGGTGAAATCATCCTGCACTATCCATTATTAAAGACAACATGAATGGCAAAGAAACTTCCTCCACAGGTTCAGTTTTCTGAGGTGTGGGTGAAGCTCTAAACAAGATCTCCCACATCCACAGGCAATGCTCCAACATGCAGATGAAGTGAGATCTGACATTCCTAATGCAGCAGTTAATGATTTGTTCATTAACTATCACATTAGAATTTATTTATACAATAGAAAACATATTTTACAATTTTTTTCTCAGATTTAAATTTCTAACCTCTCTTTCTGGCAACAAATCTAGTTTAGATCCATTGAAGTTATCTTTCTGTGATGATATAAATAGAGGCACGGAATATTGATTTTGGTGGGATGTTGAGATATAGCCATCTGTTTGCCAAATATGATTACTTTCAGTTAATTTCCAATAAAGCTCAGAAAAGTCACCAAAAATAGTCATTTTTGGATGTTACAGACAGCTTAGACTGGAGACATTTTAAAAGAACAGTTTCAAGTTGTTCTCCACTTGCTTTCTGAACAGTTGGCCCTGTGACATTTGACCAACCAAAAAAAATGAGCATAATTTTGAATGGCCCCTTTGCACCATCTACAGGATTTGGTAGGACATTTTGGAGGTCATGATTTTAAAAACAGAAGTCCTTACCTCAGAAGTAGTGCCAACAGAGGCAGCAAACAGAGAAGAAAAGTCCTTGTCCTAGTTGGGAAGTTGAGTGCAGCAGAAAGGAAATTTGTGAAAGAGTAACAAGTCACGAGTGCCCATCTCCTGTAGTCTGTAGCAAGAGGGTTGAATAGGACTCTGCTCTACACCCTGGAAATTGGGGAGTTACTAGGGAGGGACATCAAAGACAGCAGAAATTACTCCTATATACCTTAGAAAAATGAACTGCATGGCAGCCAGGCAGCTTCTGCAATTTAAATCACTGTAAGTAATCTGGCACTGTGACTTGAAAATAAAAATTTGATCCATCACAGAGACATTTAAGAAAGAACCCTTTGCACTTTCATTTTCCAAATGCTCCATATTGCTTTTCATATTTTCAAAAAGTTATTCAAATTTTTTTCCCCCCAGGAAATGTTGTCAACTTGTATTTTATGTCATTCTCCTACGGTGAGGGAAGTGCATCTTTTCAGTGTATAGCAAAGCAAAACAGTCTATGGAGATGTAGGGTAATATAAAACTCTGCAGCATATGCTGCTTCACCAGGGAAAGGAACCTTGTCACTCTACTCAATAAAAGACATAGAAATACCATGGGATTTTTCCCCCCTCCAATTGGGCCCCAAATGTTCTCGTGCTATACTTGTAATGTGCATTACTAGCTGATTAGAAGTGACATCAATTAGTCACATGTCTGTGTTTCTGATGGAAATAAAAATGAGCTTCTGTACACAAAATCTCAAATTCATCTCTACATTGCCTAGGGATTTTTCCTTCTGCAATATCAGTTATCGGTTTAATATAATATTGTTGACTTAACAATGATATATTTCAGGCTGAAGGCAGAAATGCATTTTGCATTAATAAATTGTTTTGAGATGGGCTTAAAGAATATTTCATTATATAAGAGAGGCAGCTATAAAACCTATTTGGTGGTCTTTCAATCACTGCTACCTGTGGCCTATTTATGTGGATGGCATTCATCAGTATGGCAGGAAATATTAAACAAGTGCTAGACAGTTATTAGCTCTCCTCAAGCAGAAGTCCTCATACCTTCTATTCATATACCATGGGAAAAATTCACTTGGTATTTTCTTTCTTGCAACTGTTCTGCTGTTCATAATTTGATGGAAAATTGATTAATCACACATTTAACTCAATGCAAGATCTTCTGCACTGTAATAAATTATGGCCATTAATCAATAAGTACAAAGTAATTCCAGGAGTCTGGAGACATGCTGGTTTCTAATAGAAAAACTTGTGCTTAGGCCTTCTTGCCAGTGACCACTTCATCTGAGGTATTTTGCACCTGCCTCAATCCAATTAGATGACATAATTAATGAATCTCAGTGCAGTTGATAATTTGTTATACAAAAGAAAGAATGTTTTGGCACATCTATTAAGTCCTGATGTACAAATCTTTGCAAAGGGTGGAATACTAGGAACTCAAGAGGGGAACCTACAACCTCTGCTATGGCAGAAGAAATGTCTGTTTATTCCAGGGCACTGTGTATGTAAATTTTACCGAACTTTAAAATCTGCACGTTTCCTTCTCCTGTGTTTAAAGGAAAACTGTGCAGAAGTCTTCCACACCATCTTGCTTCTTTTGTGACAAATTAAATGGTATGATTAGAGCAAGCATTCAGGAAGTTTTGTTTCCCAGGCAGTCTAATCAATGTGTCCCTGACTGCGTATCGGTTACAGTTTTACATATCACATTCCATTTGCACCTGTTATGTACAGCTAACATATAGACACTCAATAGATTTTGGTGAGAGAAAGAGTGTGAAGATAAAAAGGACCAGTCTGCTGCTAATTCTGTCACTAGGAGACGCCATGAGCAGATTTTATTTAGAGACTTTGAAAAACAATTAGCTGAGGATTATAGGACTAAAAGGCCTTTACTAGCTGTACCTGGAAAATACTTTGCCCATTTAATGCCTTCTAAGCTGTCATTGTGCTTGAACTTCAGTCCCAGTGATTAATGAAAAGCTGCAGGGCACAGCTAGAAGCTAAAGTCTCAATTATGGAAAAGCAGTAACTAGTTTAATGTGCTGATGCTTTTATACTTAAACTGACAGCTGTGAAAAATGGCAATATTTCCAATCATGCTTTAATAATTTATCATTAATTTATTGGCATGTCCAACACACTTTAGTCCTACTGTTCCTTTCCTCCTTTTAGGCTCATGGCATTTCAATACTGAAGAGCAAAATCTGTTGCAAATCTCTAAGGACGAACCTCCTCATGTTGCCTGAGCGATTACTGTTTGCAGGCAGTCAGTATTATCAAGTAGTCCACAGTTTATGGGCATAGAGACAGCACGAACATTTTTGTGGGCTATGATATGTGAATGTGTTTCATTAGCTGCTGCTAAATTGCTCTAACTCCATCCACTTCAGTGGAGTTAGAGCAACTGAAGAACATAAGATGGCTTTGTGGGACTGGGGGCAGTCAGCCTCACGCAGGCAGTTTTCGTTCGTCAGCCCAGCAAGCTCCCTGGATGGAGAACAGGAGCTGTCTAACTGCTCTAAATCAAAAATTAAATTTGGAAAGTGTCCTTTTTGAAGAGCACAGGCAGAGTCTCACCTGCTATGATATCTGTGGAAACATTATTATGTTTAATACTGAACAATTGAATCAGTGCAGCTAAGTCAATTTAAACCAGCTGAAGATCTACAGTCAATTTATTTTTTAAATATTTGGAATTTTTTCTTTGCTGTTTTGGTTCTTCCTGCTTATTCAGTTTCTCCTGACAAGGTGTATGAAGAAAGGGATAAGGTCAAATAATAAAACCTTGTTTCAGTATAATTTCCATGCTGAGTTTAGTTTATCATGGTTCATGGCTGTTCCCAGGTCTGCTGTGAACAGGACAAACACTCATGAAAATCAACAAATATTATTTTCAGAGTTCATTCCTGGTTTTTTTTGACAGCAGGAGTTGACCTTATTTTATTTTTCATCTGATACTCCTGTCATTTATAAAATCTTAATCATCCAAGCAGGAGTGCCTCCGAATACTTTCTTTTTTACACAAAACCTCAGTCTTATTTATACTTTTGCATAATTTCTATTTGTGTAATGGCTGACACAGTCTGGGTGAAACTTACTGCAATTTTTGGGGGGATTTGATAACTCCTGAGCTTTTTTTGCAAAGCTCATGTAACCCTAAATGGCAGCGGAGCTCTTCCTGACAGACTGGTTGTGCTGATGGTTGTCAGTTCCTGGACTGAAAAGCAGGCTGACCAAAGAGTGGGGAAAGTTATTCTGAACTGTTTGATGTAAACTACTACAAAATTGCTATCTGGCTGTCATTCATGAACTGGCTGAATAGGAGAGACATGGCTATGAGAGAATATTAACACCAATTGATGTAATGGTCTAACAAGTATAACATATTATATTGCTGGACTGTTCACAAAACGCTGCAGTGTGTCCAATTTGAACTGATGTGATGGAAAAGATCTGTCATGTAGGTTGTTCCATAGGTTGAGAATTTGCTGTTCCCTATTAAAAAAAGAGATTTTTTACCTTTGTTTGTATTTGCTTTTGAGATTTTTTGTTTCACATTTTGATCATTTTGATCATTCTTTTCCATGCAGACAGAGTTTGTACTAATTAGTTAACAGTTCAATTATTATCAAAGGGAGTTTTGAATGGAAAGGAACCAATTTCCCAGCCCTACTCTAACTACATGTTTGAGCACCGAGTGTAGCCCTTCATTAGGAACCCTGGAAATGGGTAAAGGAACGTGACTCATTAGTAACACTTATGCCTACTACTGTTCCTTAAAGGAATTGAGTACCTCTTTTGGGAATTTCTGTCTGGAAAAGAAGGCTTATTTTAATCCATATTATCTGTCATGCTGTAGACCTAACACTGCCTTTTAGCAACATGTGAAAGAGTGGAGAAATACAACAAAACACATACAGGTGGCTGGGATGCCAAAGGTATGTCTGGATTTGTGAGTTTCATGTCTGGCTGTTGCTGGATGTAGTCAGTCACCAGCAATCCGTCTATTACCACTCTGCTACCCCCTATTTTTCAAGTTCCTGCATTGAGGCTTGATTACAGCAATTTGGAGGATGTATGCACATCCACTGATTCCAGCTACTAATTGAAGGAACTCTACTAATTAGAAAAGGCTATGGAACAAATAACAATTGCAAGTATGGGGTCCTTTTCTGTATGGAACACCCTTCATAAAGTGACTTCTATCTTGAGCAAATTTATCATTAGATTTCTCTGGTTAGGAGACAGACTTTGGAAATCATTATGCATGTTGATGCTATTGCACATCTAAGAATATTTGGTATTTTCCTTAAAGCCCCAACTCCTGAAGCTATGTGATTGTTTAAGAGTCTTAATTTCTATTAAGAAAACTAAAAATTAAATTTTTGTGCTTCTTGATTGAGGAGAAGTCTTGAAAGTATGTATCCAAAAGGCCCAACCTGAAAAGGTATATTAAAAAAAAGGAATAATTTTTTAAAATTTTAAATTTAAAAATCAATTTCCTCAAAAGTCTCAATGTCTATTTGGAATGACAGCAATTTTTGAATTTCCAAAGTTAGTACAGATATGACTGTAACTGCTGCCATAGATTAGGTTTCTTTTTAGTGTGACTAAATGTAAAGTTTGCAAGATCCAGCTTCTATATCTAGTATCTCTATTGCAATTTTTAGTTGAGATGTGTTCCCTAAAGATTGGTTCACATCTTTGCTGAGACAACCATTTAAAACATGGAGAAATCAGATTTGCAAGACATTTCTTTAAGGTACCTTGTCAGAAACAGTCAATGTTTTCTTAAATTGATTTTTAAATAGGGAGATGTGTCATTGGGTAGACATTGATTATCTAGTCATAGGCTGAACACCCCAGACCTTCTCTCTCTCTGAAACCAAGACTGGTGGCTCTCAGGACCCTATCTATGAGATGGAAGGCTGCAATGGAATTTTATCCCATGCTACTTCCAGATGAGGCTGTACCATTTCTCTTAGAGCAACCTTCTGTTTGTGCTAACGTGGGCAGGTTTACAAGAATGCATGCGTGCATTTTTGCAGGAACACATCTAATTTATATATGATATTCCATGTATTTGCATTAGTCTTCAAGTAATAAAATAAAAAAGCATTAATTTCATGTTTGTCATCTTAAATGCACTCTCTTAATAAGCTTAAACCTCTTACACTTATACCTGTGCTTTATCTCTTAGCAAGCGGCCCCATGCTTCCTAAAAATAGTCCCTTTCTACTATGAGAGAGTATCTCTTCCTCTGCTGCTGAATTGGATAAGAATATTGTCCATTCTGCAGTAGAGGGATTTGTCTCACTTTCCTACTGCCTTAATGAGGTATTTTTAGCAACTATTAATGTTAGCTTAATCCAAATATTATTTACAGTAGAAGCAGCAGATTTTTAGTAATGTCGTTTAATATATATAAGTCTAGAAAATGCTGAAAATTCAGTCCTATTGACACTTTGATAAGGTCAAGTATATTCTATCGAAATTCTGTGGCTCTGGAATTCAGTACCAGATGATGAGTGTCTCAGGTGCAGTGCAGGTATTTAATTGGTGTGATCCTTCACAAAGTATGTGTGACAAAAATAAGAAAACATTAACACACAGTCAAGGCTTCTCAGCACCTTCACTGGCACAGACTGCTTTAGGACCTGGTTTGACCATGATCTTTGTCTATCATAGCCAATACTGAATGTTCTTCTGGGCATTGCTGCCTGAGTGCAATATTTCCATGAGGAAGATTTCATGCTACTGAAAGTGTTGTCTTGATGGACTTTTTAGTTTGCCCTAAGCTATATTATAATGTCATGACAAAGTATCAGTTTGCCACAAACTTCTGAAGGTGCCTAAGTACCTTAAAACCGAGATAATACACTCTGTATCTGCTGCCAGATTTCCTAGTGACCTACTTTCACTGAAGGTCAAAACCAGTTGGACACTTTCTCAGACTGTTAGGTCACAGTGGAGTTAGACAGACACCTGTAATTGTGCTAGGGGATCATTCTTTGCACTAAAATACCAGAGAAAATATAACAGAGTGGAGTTATGCCACTGATTTCAACAGGTCAAGCTCACCTACACTACATGAGATGTGAGACAGATTCAACCAGCAACAGAAAACAAAGGGCTCTGTGTCATCTTGGTAGTGAGTAAGGGGTGCTGCAGGTGGGAGTCAACATGTTGAAAAACTCCAGCCCATAAATGTATGTTACGGTTTACCTTGGTTTGGAACATCACTCACACAGAGGCAAGCTAAAATAGCACTTATAAGGAATACCAGGTCTTACATTTTCCTCCAGCTGTGTCATTCCTAACTCATTACATGGTTTGCCCAAACTGTCTCTAGAGCTCAGGTAGAAGTTGGTCTTTCCTGCCCAGCTAGAAGGCGACACCTAACTGTTGCTAACTCCAGGAGACATTGGCTGGTTTGGATTGTGGTGGTAAGAATAACTGGGGACTCTTTTTCTGACTGCCAGTGCTGGACTTCTCAGCTTCTTCTTTGTAGCCCAAGAGCTTGTCCCTTTTATAGTGATAGTACCACCTGCACATTGGCTTGGTGTAACCATAACACAACCTTACTTTTCCCAGTGGGGGATGGTGGAGACTGCTTTCTCCTGAGCCCTGGCACATGTGTCTTAAGCAGATACTATTTTGTGGTAGGAAGTAAAGGAGCAGCCAATTATTCTTCACCTTTTCTTGCCCCCTTGCCCTTCCCTTAAAAGTGAATCTAGCCTGGAATAGTTCACTAAAAGTCACATTTCATATAACAGTTTTTCAGAAAACCTTTTTCTTTTGTGCAAGCTGAAGTCATGTTTGGCCACGCTGTGACACTGAAGCCCATCCTGGATGAATAGAAGTGATTGTGTCCCTGGCCCAACTCGGGGTGTTACATGCTGGCTCTACAAGGAAGGGTCTCGCATGTCTTACATTACCAAGAAACATTTACTACATGACAGAAAAAATAATTATTTTTGTTTTAAAATTAAAAGACGGCATCAAATCTGCACAATAAGTCAGGGAGCTCAGTGGTAGACCCTGCAGTGGGGGGATACACTATTAATTGAAATATCAGTGGTCAGAAGTTAGAAATTGTCTTCAATGCAGACTACCTAAATACTCAGAAGTCTGGGGATAATATGTGCTCTGATTGATGTACTGAAAGCATGCTCACAGTACCAGAGTAGTGCAATGGGAAAGTTCAA
The DNA here is from genome assembly GCA_013397795.1 of Orthonyx spaldingii. Classification (NCBI taxonomy): domain Eukaryota; kingdom Metazoa; phylum Chordata; class Aves; order Passeriformes; family Orthonychidae; genus Orthonyx; species Orthonyx spaldingii. The sequence goes on from VZTJ01005902.1 coordinate 1,804,760, forward strand.
TTTCAGATGTCTAGGGCAGGAGCAGATCGTTTGATAGACCCTCTTTAGGTGTATAACAACTTGGAAAGTTATCTCTGAGTTTTGATAATCACTTTGCCTTCTGAGACTGCCAATCTATTTCTTAACTCTTCTTTTTAGTGTGAAAAAGTCTCCCATTTCTATTCTCTGCCCTACATACTTGGGTCAGAAAGCGAACATCCTATTTTTATATCTTTGAAGCAAAATGGATATATAAGCAGCTGATTTCTTCACAAAATCCTTCTCAGACATTCTTTTATTATTTTTTTACAAGAGAAGTCCTCACTATTACACCAGTCTTTACCTTAAAAGAAATAGGGCAACACAACCAAAGAAGATTCACAATTTTACCTGCTGAAGGGCACAGTAGTCAGTGGTATTCAGCCCTGCAAGGACCTGCTAATGTTATTTAAACTGTGGCCCAATTGGAAAAAATGGTTAAAATTTTTTTTTGAATAGCAGACAACAGAATAAAAAGATATTTTCAAGAAACATTCTGAATTTTCCACTAACTGAATGTAGCACTTTTTATCTGAAAGCCACATTTTTGTTTGACAGATGAATAAGGTTTTGTTTGTTTTGAACAAACAAACATTTGTTCTTGCTTCAAGAACTCATGGAAAGCACATTTGAATCTGTCTTACAATTTCATGTTTGGTTTTGACTTGGGAAGAATTCTGGAGAAACAAGATTACAGGGGCTAACTCCTGTCTGGGACAAAGGCAGATGACTTCAGATGCGCACTTTGTTCTTATAGGACCTTATTAGCAGGGATTCTGTTTCTTTGATAAAATGAGTTACTTATTCAGCTTCAAGGTACCTTTTTACAAATATCAAAACAGATGATTTCTTGCAAGCAATTATTCTGGGGAAAGAATAGCAAGGAATCATTTTGGAAAGGAAATTAGGGGAGACACTTTAACGCATGCAAGCACAACATATGACAGTAGCATTGCATTGCTGTGTAAAACAAGTCATTCAGATTTATACATTGAAGTCTCTGTCAGTAGTTAATCTGCTGCTGGCCACCTGCAGAGGAGGAATGGAAAAGGTTCCTTTTGATCTCTTTTGTGAAATGACCTTTAAGGGTGAAAAAATATAAAAGAAAATAAATGGGAATGAGCCTTAAAAGGTTTGGTACAAATATTCTGTTGGGAACTGTTTGGTCCTTTAAAAAGATGTCCATATAGGATATAAAATGTATGAATGAGAGTAACATCTGTGCTTTAGGTCAAGAAGGCTCATCACCCATTAATGTAACTCAGCTAACTTCTTACAGGTCACTGAGACATGGTGTTAGTCTGGTGGGTTACTTTGTGAGTGTGCTGTGTCTCGGCTGAGAAGAGCAGCTTTGAATATGGAAATGAAGGAGGGAAGGACAGCAATTTAAACCCTGCTATGCAATACATCTCTTCTTGACAGGGGTTCCATTCAGGTGTGGTGTTTCACTGATCCCTATGTAGTTTATGCATCCTTGTGCCTGAACTCCTGGTCTTTGTCTAGTACTTGACTGTTGGTTTGGATTTAATTTCACTGGTAGGAACACAGATTTAACCATGATTTGTACCCATTTCAGTGGAAGGGGCCAAAGCAAAGCTCCATCAATCTTGCCTAAAACAGCAAACACTAAAGATTCTCCCACACAGGGAAATAAAACTGAGTGCTTGCACCTTACATTATCTTTGTGTGTAAATGAGGCTAAATGTCTGAAAATCATGCTCATGACCTCTGAGTGGGCAGAGATAATTCTGCCTATTATGCCTCTCTGCTTTCCTATGATCCTGGATTTCTCAAACTGTCTGTAAAAGCCCAGGTTCTCCTCTGACCCTTGCACATACCCAGACACCAGGAAGACATATGTCTTAACAGATAATGGCTCCATTGTGTGAATACTGTCAGTATCATATCAATGTGACATAAATACGGCAAATTAGCCGTGTGTTACTTACATCAGAACTGCTTCAGCTCTTTGTGTGGAATGGAAAAGGTGCAAGTGAAAGCTCTCCGAAGCAGCATGAGTCTTTTCCTTTCTTTAATAGTGCTTCTGTGAAAACTGCATAAACTTTTAGATTTGGTACTAATTCAAGGCTATTTTTTCCCCAAAATAAGAAAGAAGCAATGCTCATAATTCACCTAAGCACTGGGAAATTGTCAGTTTGGGAAAATTTTCCTTAAGGAATGCTATTTCCAGTCTTGACCATACACGTGAAAACAACACATTTCTTGTGCATATCACTGTGTGCTTCTGTCCCTGCCACTATCATAGAATACCTTCTTTCATGACTAAAAGACAGATTAGTTAAGAGAGCTCTTTGCAAAAACTTTTAGTTTTGAAGACTCAATTTCATCAAATTCCTTTCTACTGTGTCTTCACAGATTTAAAAAAAGTGGATCTATTTAGTCTCCTGAAAAAGAAAATTTTAGTTGTGGCGGTTTTCTCTTCTAGGCAATTGCAACGTGGTACAGCCATTGATAAGGGATAATACTTCTTTTGTCACTTGAGAAATATTGCAAAACCATATTCTGAGAAGTGATAGAAAAAAAAAAATCAAATATTTTTTTTACCAGATGCCTGTCCCAGTTCTAGATACATGACATTGTTTCATTCACATAAAAACATATGAATAACAAAAAGGTATCAAATAACTTCTGGAACTAAATATGCATTTCAATTTACAAATTTTTTCTGATGTGTGGACGTAACAAGTGTTACGAAAAATGTTCGTAAGTTTTTCTGAACTTACATCCCTTCCTTAAAGTGTAATTCATGGGAACAAGGAATGTGCCCGTATCTGGTTGTGTGTAATCAAAAATGACACCTTACTGGATGTATGCAATATATGCAATGTAAATGTAGCCAATACTTTTTTCAGAAAATATCAAATAACGAATACATGTGCTCTGCTTTTTTGCAAACACTTCAATGTTCATTTCATAAGATTGTGTTAGCTCCCTCCCTGCCCCCGTCATGGGAACATCTTTAAACAATGGTTTTCAACAAGTCACTTTTTTCAATTTTTTAGCTGTAAGGTATCAAATTGCACCAGTCTGATTGCATGTGTGTTTTTCTATAACAAGTCAACACTGAATGCATGAAAAAATTACTAGGGTACATTTTGAAATCTAAAGAATAGAAATAAAACTTTGCACAAAAAAATTCTCCAGTAGTGTTCAGTAGACTTATTGTCCTCTAAAATTGTAAATACACTTCTGCTTTCAGAGCAGCTCTGTTATGATGATGTAATTCCTGTGAATTTTGCCAGAGGAGAACTTTGAACAAATATGTTGTGGATTAGTCCAGTTAGTTTTTCATTATGTAAGGTTATCCATGGAAGTGTTTTTGGGAAAGGGCAGGACTTCACAGAGGCATTCTCCCCTTCCAAAATATTAGAGATGTTATATAAACATTACACTGACAAGAGGCTTTATTCTTACCCTTGTCCTATTATACCGTAACTCTTCAGTCAGCTCTGACTCAAAGCAGTGATTACACTGACTTTGGTGGGATGTTGATGTTAATGAATTAAAAGCATATTTGGTGCATATTAGAGCCCTGCATTTCTGTGATGTCTTGACTTCAGATTTACAGGAACAGTGTGACACTATGAAGAAATATAAATCTGGTTAGCTACAAGTATCTATCTTCTCATCTCAGAAATCATGGCAACAAAGATTTGTGTATTTGTGTAAGACCCACAATACCTGTATCTTCTTCCGAGTAACGAGAGCACAAAACTTGTGTATATCTCTTGGTTTTCCACCAGCTTCTCCACAGAACTCAGCAAGAGCCTTCATATCTATTTGTAAATGCATGCACTGCTACATCACCAATCTGCTCAGAAAAATACAGGGTTACAGATTTCTGTCCCACTTTGTTATCACTTACACTGACTCATTAGATAATGGATATGCCCTACAACTAATGGGATGGATCCTTGCTTGAGCTCCCTGGTGTTGAGGGACATTGTGAGTGGTGCAGCCATAATGAAGGAAAGGTTTCTCAGTCTTGTCCGAGAGAACATCACCTTAGTCACATTTTTTTTCTAAGTATAATTGCATGTGGTTTAATTTTTAGGTGTCTTATGGCTGGAATTACACCAGTATTAAAAACCTGTGCTTGCAGGTTAACCTACAGTGTTAGATGTGCAGCATAACCCATACTCTACCTAACCCTCTATCTTGAAACGATTCTTTGATGATATTTGAGATGATTGAAATGACACCAGTGTCATAACAGGAGCCTCTGTTAGAACACCAAAATAGATTGGATAATGTTAACAAGAAGAAAAAGAAGTATGGATAAACTGACTCTTGCACTTTGCAGAATACAATATTGAATTTAAATATGATTCTTAAGTACTGTATGGATTGACTGGTTGCTCACCGATTGCACAGCTTCTGACCCCAGGGCTTCCTGAACCATAAGAAGAGATGGCTACACTTCAAATGATAATAAAAATGCTAACAATAATCAGAACAATAATAAATTACTGGTACTCGGTGCAGAGATTATTTATTGGAATTTTAAGACTCATCTTATTTTATAGCTGAGAAAAAGCAATGGTTAATTTATAGCCCATTTGTACTTTCCCTTCTCAAGCCCATAACCAACTGAACAACTTCACTGTGGCTCTAGGGAAATTTTGCCACTGCTTTATTGGAAACAGAATTGGTGACCTAGAACCTGTTCCTCTCTGGCATGACTCTGACTGCATCCATTTGAAATCAGAGGCGTGGATACTGGTGTAAAACTGCAGCAACACCCTGGTGGAGCAGATCTTTACTCTGCCACATCCATGCAAATTGTGCAGACCTCAGAGAACTGAATATTCAGACTTTGTATTTATGCTCAGAGAGGGGAAAACACACCCATAGTTCATTCGCATAATAAATGTGATGGGAAAATAATTCTGTGGGGACAAACATTGTTTGGTTTGTCATGAGACCTACTTGACAGTTACTGCTTTGTCCCTTTTGTGCCATTGCAATGCAGTGGTATGATTGTGCCATAAATCTGAAAGACTGTTCTGCAAAGTTCGTATCTGTGCTTGCTACCTTTAATATTAATAGGAGAATATCTTTAAAGTGAGTAAATTGAGAAAGTGGCTGAAACTATAGTTTATAAAAGAAGATTAGTGGGTTTAATATGCACTGGAGAGTAAAAGAAAAATCTTATTACTGTATGGAGAAATTACCTCATAAAGAAGCTAATACAGCAGGCTGGGGAGTAATTTTTAACAAGGTTTTTATGATGCACAAGTGTAGGCAAGTTAATGAACTTATCTTTCTAGTTATTTTCAGATTGTAACAATGCATTTCTTTTCAGTTCCTGTGCTTTAAAAAGTAAAACACATTTAATCACTTACAATAAAACTAACTCATTAGTTTGATAAATCAAGTAAGATCCTATACTGCTCCTGTTGTGGCAGTACTGCTAAGAAACTAGATCAGGTGAAAACATTAAGTATGGAACAGGGTAAACGACCAGGTTTGTTCATTATTGGAATTAAAAGGTGTCACACTGACAGGGAACGTTCATTTTTGGAAAGACCTGCTCTGGTCTCAGTAGCAGAACTTAGGAAATAAAAACTAAAATAGGGACTCAGGCCAAGATTTTGCTTTAACAATTCCACTCTTTGCAAAATAGCCATGTGGTCTTTGACATTCATAAAACAGACATCTGAAGAATGTCACATCCAACAGCAAAGAAACCACAGGGGGGAGTTGGTAAATACAGAATGTCCATCTGTCAGCACCCCAGCATGGCATGCGTAGGTATTGTTTAGGAGGAGCATGTCCACATTTTTCTGCCCAAATGCAAAAGACAGACTGCTGAGTAAAACAGTTCAATCTTTATATTGATTAAAGAGATGTGCTTTCCTACCATACAACAATGATGTACTTGAAATTAATTCAGCAGCACTCTGAAGGAAAGACTGAAGATTGTCAGGCACTCACTGCAGGTTTTAATACAGATGTCCTAGAACAGAAATGCTGTGGACATACCACAACAATTTGACACTACAACAGGGCATTTCATCGAGAGTTTATCAGAACCTCATCTAGACCACAATCATGTAAGCCACAGTCTTGTTGAATGTTAGTATAATTCACAGCTTCTTTCATGTCACGGGATGGGACAACCTTCTCAGAAACACACTGACGGGGAGAGGGGAGTGTGCTGGGAAGACGAGTTACTGCTGATTGACTCACCGACATAAACAGATGGGATGGCCGGGTTTCTCCTTTGCTGATGAGAACATGCTCCCACATGGATGGGGAAGAACCGTCTGCAAAGAGCGGCAGCAGGAAGATTCCTGCTATTACAATACTCTGTGTGATGAGCAAGTTGCATAGTGCTCAAGGGATTTGAGTGTCCCCACACCCTTGTTAAAGGTCACAGTCAGCAATCTTTACTGCGCTGAAACAATTAATCCAAAAAAGCTTATGGTTGGTGGAAAACTGGAGCTGTAATTACCACAGTGTATTCACCTTGGGGTGAAGAAGTATTAGTTTTCCCAAGTCACATTTTATGGTTTGTACACTGCCGATGAGCCAGTAAATACAGCTGAAATGACTAATTTGCTATCTAGGGTTCACTGGAGGGGTTTTTTTTGTCCAAAGTAAATAACCTGAAATAGTTCTTCTGAGCTAAGGTGCATCTACATACTGTAACAAGCAGAGATCTGAATCTGGCTAGAGATATATAGAGAGGTCTATTCATCCATCTATAACCTTTGAAGGGCCTTTGAAAGAATGTCTGACAGTCATTTCCCTGCTTCCCCGCTTTACTGTAGACTCTGCTTCTCTTTTTTGAGGGGCTCAGGATAACACAATTTTTCCTGAGTTCTCCTTCAAATCATATTTCTCTACAGGTTACTTTTTCCTCAAGAAAAATTTCTATGAGAAGATGCTGGGAACTGCTAAAATTTGGTGTCTAAAAATATTTGCAGGATGGAGAATACTATTTCCATCTTTCTGATTCCAAGACTCGCATTCCTCTGCCCTTATCCAGCCTTAAACATTTTGAATCTAAGTATTTAATCTTCAGAGCTGGCAATGGGTGTCTAATACAGATGACTCTGAGCTTAAATTAAAAGTCAGGTTGCTCTTGAATTCTGCCAAATTCAAGGCACCTCAGTCATTGCGTTTGGTGTGACCTTGACTCTGGTGTTTGGAGCTGACCTTTCCAGGTGGTTGACACCACAATTGCTGGATACGTTTAAAGTGTAGGCTTATATCAAAATTATGTGATTTAATCTAATCACTTATTGAGAAAAAACTTAAAGCAGACTTGACTGGAAACTGAAATAAGCAGCTGAAGGAGAAGAATGGGAAGAGGACTGGTTTCTTGTTCGTTGGAGTTTTGACTGTTGATCATAACAACCCCTATTTCTCTCCCTCTCAGTGACCCTTTGAACTGCTCTTTAAAGGAAAACTTTATATAAGGATGAGATCCCACCACTGCCTTTGTCTTCCTGTGATGCATTTGGGCCCTTTATTTCAGCTTGACAAAGACTGGTCTTCAAAACAGTTTCTGCTGAGTTAAAAGAGGAAATAAATTGAAAGTGATATTTTCCCCCCAAATTATAAAAAACTAAAACCAGACAATGTGGATGCTACGAGTCAGAAGCTGATGATTAGCTAAAAACAGACTTAGAACTACACAGCCTTGATCTCAACCAGCTTCTACATGACTCCTTGTTCTTTGGGTTTGTTTCCAAATCTAAAGTATTGTAAAATAAACTTTCTAATTTTTCAAGACCAAATTACCTATATAGATGTATTATTTATTATATTTATTGTCATATATGTTTAATTTGCTATCTATAAATTAAAATGATTTTTACTGCAAAATGGAAATATCTGCAGTGAGAAGATAGCAGATATTGCTCATCTATGATTAGAGAAACACTCTCAGTCAGGTGATGAATGACATGTTTGCAAAGCTAAAGCTTTACTGGAAGATTTTAGCTGTTTTCTGTACATGTCATTGGAAACCAGTAAAATAGCAACACTGAAGTGGCTGGATAGAAAAAGTATGTGAAGAGAATGGACCAATTTTTGCTCTCAGCAGCCTTATGTAAATATACTTACAGTGCAAATTAAGAAGTTCCTCTAGATTTATGTCACTCCGTCACTCCTTCCTCTTTAAATCAGAACTACTTTTGGAAAAGATGCAATAATTCTAGGACAGCATTTGCCCAGGAATATTTTGAAAGACAAAAACCTTGCTGTGCCGTTTTCCCCCACACTAACTATTAAAGCAATGTATCCTTCTTTAGACTGTACAAATTAATCAATCAACACACAACTGTGAGAAAACCTTTAATAGCCCAGTACCAAGACCAGCCATCCCTTCCAACAAAGAAAAGCTGCATAATAAGATCAAGTAAAAATGATGCTTGAACTATCATAGGAATATGTTTTTACTTTCAAGTTTAATGGATTGAACTTGGACAGAAATAATTGAAAACAAACCTATTTTTATTGGGTTTAGCTCAATATTTCTGCTCCAAAAAGAGTGGTGTGCAAATAACTTCTCAATGGAATGAATATATTATCCAGATAAACAAGCATAACAACTTTGCCTTGCTTTTTTGAACCTGCAAAAAAAAAAGTTCAGTTTGAGAGGTGGGCAAAGCCTCTTTCAGTCATTATTTTGACCTGAACTTTGGCTGTCCATGCTCAGAAGCAGATACTGGTTTCTCAGGCTCAAATTTTCAAGTATCATGGGAAAAATAGCAAACATTTTCCACCAAAGTTTGCTTATGTTATGAGGAGTGACTGCATCTGCTGGGCTTGCCTCATTTTTGCATATGTTTTGCATGAACAGCTCGGCTTCACTGGCTGAAACCTTCTCAGGAAATGAAATTCAAAGAGCTGTGTTAAAAGCTGTCATCAAAAATGTCAGGTCTCAGTTTGCAGCAGGGGTGTATTTGCTTGCCTGTGTTCCCAGCGCACATGCTGGGGCTGGGAGAAGTGGTTTGTTTATAAATGGGTGGTACGAGGGCTCACCTGGCACAAGGAGGGGACGATGCCAGGCAGCTTCCCTGACCACTCAGCTCTGAATGATGTTTAGCCTGAAACATTGATGCCTGAGACATGGCAAACAAAACCAAAAAATGCTGTGATTTAATATATTGTGTGCCCCCTCTAAACTTGCAGCCACTCCCACCTCAGTGATCCAAGGTTTCTGGTGTTGGAGGGGGTTACTAACAAGACTCTTCCGGGGAACAGTTGGGGGCACCACTTGTAGTTACCAATTAGCCATCTGTCACTCTGACTGATCACTTTGCAATAATGATATAGTGGTGATCAATTTAGTGATATTTCTGGTAGGGGAACTTGCTTGGGCTTTACCTTGTAAGCCAAAGAGAAAACCAGCAGCACATCTTGGGAGAATGCCATGGAAATTTTGTTTTGTATTGCACAATGTCCTGCTGGAGTGCATTGTGTAGCAGGAAAAGCTGAGCTCACAGAGTCAGATGGCAAGCTCTAGATCTAATGTTATCAGGAATATGAATGCCAGAGGAAAGAATTTGTCGTGTCAACACAGTGCCCAGAACAAGGCTGTCAGAAACCAAATGTGGAGCAAGGATAAGAAAACTTTTAACTTTGAGTGCTATAAAAGAATGGACATAAGCCAGGGAATAAAAGTATGTACTCAGAAGAGAAGCACAGAGCAAACTTGAACTCAGCCATTGTTAAAATGTAAGAGAACCTTTGGTATAGAATAAATCTAACGTCAGAGAGAAAGAAAAGTGCGAATTGCAGAAAGTCAGGAATGAAATTATAACGGACAGCTCTGAAATATCACTTAGGGGAAAGCAAAAGGGGACCTGCAAAGGACAGGTGGCCATGAAAAAATAAAACCTTTTCATGGAAACTGTGCATCCATAGTAATGCAACATAAGGCAAGAACCATATTGTTCGGAGCAGGAGTGAGCGTGGCACGGCCCAGCACACCCTCGCCCTTGGTGTCTGAGGCCTCCCAGGGTGGTGGTGCTTTAGCCAGCAGGCCCTGACAGATGCTGCGGGGGGATGGGGGAGCCGCTTTAGTGAAATCTGATTCTTTATCTTGTTCTCCAGCTTTTCCTGATAAAACCAGTTCAGATGCAAGGGACAGCTGAGTGCGCTTGCCCCTGCCAGTAGGACCATGGCCAGGGCTCATCTCACTGCGGGGCGACCATCTGCTGCCACTTAACAGCACAGGAAACCACCACTGAACAAAAGCATCCACTCACAGAGCATCCCACCTCCTGCAACAAAATGGAGGCATAAAGGCAATGCTACTTTATCACATACAATTTACAGTGAAGAGAGGACAGCAAATATTGTAACTTTATCAGGGAGTTTTCCCCCTGGATGCCACTAACAGGTTCAAGGACATTATTCTGAGGCTTGATACAGCCCAGGCAGATGAAGGGTAGCAAACAGCAATCACGGTGGTGGAAGGATGGAGGGAGGGAGTGTAGCCTCCCCCATCTGCAGAGAAACCCTTCTGCTGAGATTAGGTTCCATGTTGAAAGAGGCTAAGCCTGGTGCAGAAGTAGACAGGGCGATGCCTTTCAACAGCATCACTCCTCAACAGTGCAGAATTTCCTGGTGATCCTCGGCATGCCCTGCATGGTATTTTGGTGTTTCTGTCAGTCCATGTACATGTTCACATGCCATAATTTGTTGCCGCCTGGATAGGGGATAGTGAAAACATACTGTGAACATCACTCACCTAGAGATTTGCCTGATTATATACCTACCATCCATGAATTTTCTTTCTGTAGACTTTTCTTGCTTTTTTTTTTTCACAAGGAAATTTAAAATCTTTATTTTGAATCAATGCCATGGGAAAAATGTCTTTTTTTAATAGCAGATTTGAAGTGAATAAAAAGGTATGACATTGGTTTATTAAAACCTCCCTACTTTAACATGAGTTTTCTTTTTAAAGGAAATGCTAAAAGTTTTGAACAGGTCAAAACCAATCTAGGATGTATGCCAGCAAAGAAATACATAGATATGAAGTTGCCAGTAATACAAACATACCCATTTATTGCATTTTGACTTGACAATCAATCAGAGAGAAAAACAATGGCTTTATTATGGAAAAACACTAAAGTGTATAGAACTTCTAAGGAAGAGGGTAAAAGGATGCAGATGCACATCCTGAATGCAGAGGAACATTCGGTCACTCTTCCTACCTATAGTGATTGCTAACATCACGCTCATCAAGAAAAACAGATCCTTCTCAGAGAACCTGAGACTTCTGGGAAGCAGACTGGTCTGCCAGGCGTGCAGGCAGTGTCCTTGCATAAGCCTTTCTAGAAATGAGTTCTTCTGAGTGGCAAAACTTAACCAGATGATCAGGGTGAGGAGAGGCTTTTCAGAAGCATCTTGTGTGTGTTCTGGACTGCCATTTAGCTCAGGTTTGGATTTATGACTTTCTTCTGACACCATATTCTGTCTGACCTCTAAGATGATCCCAAGGCATGACGTGCTCTCAAATGTAGATGTTCCACTGGCTGTAAAGAACAGCTCTTTTGGGCAGGGGCCTGAAAGGATTGTGTAGAAAAGAGGACGCTTAAAGAGACTGGCTTACTTTTGGCTTTCTTGCAGAAAGGGCATAGTAGGAAGCCAAGGTCTTTGACTACCAGGTGTTTATTGTCTGTGAAGCCATTGAGTCACTTCTGTTTTTTGATTGTGACTTAATTTTATCAAAGAGTAAGGGTAGGAGCACCCCATTCAAAAGAAGAAAAAAATGTTCTGGGATAACAATGCTGACAGTAAAACTCTAGGAGCATTAAAGATCTCAGCCTGGAGTTTATATTTAGCTTTTAATGTTATATTTAGCTGTTAGTTTTCAACTGTTGCTGAAGACTCTCCTCCCCACCCCATTCACCCCTTTGGAAGAGGATATGAGTTTGAAGTACAAGCTGTGCATTTGCCATTCAGACCATGGTGGGAACTCCACCTGCTCACAGCCTTGGTCTGTTAAAAGCTACTAATCCTCATAAAACCAACCTTTCTGCTTCCCCCCCACCCCCCAAGCTCTAATTTCCTGCATTCCTCACACTCAATTCTCGCCTTGTGTAGAAAGTCATCTTGCTCTCTTTTGAACATACTGATTCATAAACATATGTTCTAAGTTACCTCTCTTGTCTTTGGTAACGTATTCCACATGTTTACATGCCATTTTATGAAATAGTTTTCTTTAACCTTTTTATTTGCCTCAATTTCCTAATGTTCAAAATATATTCTTTTCTTTCATGTTTTTTCTTCATAAATATATTGTACAGCTAAACAATGATGATTTTAATCAAAACCAAAACTACGGAAAGCCTAATCCTTCTTTGACACATGAGGCTAAATTCTGTTCTTAGCTACACTTGTGCAACACCAAAGCAGAAAAAGCTCTCCATTTTCACAGGATTTTAGTGTTGGCAAATCACCTTTATGGCTAAATCTTGACTTATTCAGGGGAAGCTGAGAGATATATTAAAAGCAATTTAGAAATTTATTGCTAAAATGGCAAATTTAAAAATTATGTTCTGGTATAGTCCAGTGGGTATTGTGTCTGTGTACGCAAGTGTGCACGTGGATGTGAACATGTGTTGTTATATCTAAGTATAACCATGCAAGTTGAATATCTCAAACACAAAGTACCCTGCAGCCGAATTCTTGTCTTTTTTCATTAGTAAGTTATTCAACTTTAATAATAAATGCACTTGGAATTGCAATAGGCAGAAAAATGTACAATATAGAATTTCATAAAAGTTTCATTAAAAAATAAATAAAAAGCATCAGCAAATAACCCAAATGAAATAGATGCAGTTTTTAAAATCCCTGCGCAGATATGCTGCAGAGGGAGGGAACATGCAAAGGGAAAACAGAAAAAGGCTACTCCATATCCCAATTACTAACAGGAAATGGTAGAATTCTATGAATGTCATTGAAGGTAGCATCTGGTGTTTTTATTTTCTGGTAAAACAGGAGTTAAATTGATCTTGCAAAGAGAGACACTCTATAACTCCAAGGGCTAACCACCTTTGACTTAGAAGATTCAAGGACCACCAAATGATTAAATAAAATTATTAAGGTTCAAATAGCCTGTTTTTCTTTACTTTGCTGAGGGTAGTAGTCCAGTGTCTTTACAGCCTACTGTCTGCATACTCCAGTAACAGGGACACTAATACTCTAAACTGATCCTATTGTCAAAAGCAACACTCAAGCAGATAAATTGCACTGCAGTAATTGTGTATTAAACGTCAATTGAAGTAACTTACATGAATTTCTGCTAAGGAACACATAGGTTGCATCCAATGCTTCCATTTATCCAAATCCTATGTGAAACCAGTCTGAAATCCAATTAAATTAACATCTGATAAGAGAATGAAGTTACTACACGCATTAAAATCTGTCAGTGTGCAATAACTGCCTTACCAGTGAAATAAAATGCACTGAAAGGATAAACTTGTGGTAAACCAATTCATGGCATGTACAGAACATGTTGTGGAACCCTCCCAAATGAATAGGTGACAAAGGAATAAACATGAAAGAAATACACTGATTGTACACTAAGGCTGTGCATTTCAGAGAGATTCACCATATTATCTTCCTTATTCATGTGGATAACAGGCTTACTTATGTCTTCAAAAATAATTCTATCACACTGCAACAATTCTAAGCATAGTGATAAATAGGAAGTATGAAAATGCTAATGTATAAGAGCTAGTGGAGTTTTGAAGGATCAGAACTGAGTCAAATTTTTAGATGAGACATGGAAAAACCTCACTGAAGAAACAAATGAACACAGTAATACATGTATTGCATATTTATAGTTCAATGATTTGACTCTGAGATTTACGAAAATCTATTTCAGAGGTTTTATTCCTGTTTTACAGATTTTATGGTTTTGGCATCCCTTGCAACTTATGAGCAACAATATCTAACAGATTTCTATTTTGCAGGTTTTTTTTTCTTTTTTTACACTTTAATGCACCTTAAATTTAAAAGTGAAAGCTGAAACTTCAGCTGGAACAACCTGTGCTTTGTCAGTCAAGTGCAATGTATGAAGAAAATAGTACTATAAGTTTTTATTTTTGAAAGGGACAATGTTTTTCTTAAAACTAAGATAAAAAGGATCAACTGACTAATAGTCTCAATTTCTGGGTAACAAAAAAACAGCCTGTGCAAAAATTGTCTGCAGACATATCTGTATAGCCACTCCCCCTTCTGGCACCCTCCAGATCATACCTCTAATGCCTCACTCTTCCATGATGAACATGAAATCCACGGGACTCCACAAGATTTAAGGGCTGGATCTCCTGGTCATGACTGTGTGGAGCTGGACTGGATGGACAAAGACCTCATCAGCACACTCTCAGCCTTCACTCTTTATGCTTTGGTGTCATCAAATGTATGAAACAGTGAGATTCATGGTCAGGTATTTTGAATTTAGATTGCAGAAAACCGTCATTCAATATTTGTAGGCTCCCTGCCTTATCTAAAAGCTACACTCAGTACTCGCATTATATTCTGGATTTTGTGGCATCCATGAACCAGAAAATGCTGTATCTCATGGTATGTTTTTATGGCCCCCATACTGCATTCCAGCTGGAGCTCTGAGAGATGCCCTCCTCAACAAACCATGCGTGAGGAACTGCACTGTAAAAACAAGGAATGTCAGGTGGAGTGCCATGAGATTCTCCTGCAGTCTGGAAACATCAGAGCAGGCAAATATTCCTGGAGGTATGAGTAGATCACAGGATGACTATGAGCCACAAATATGACACAGGTCATTGCTTTCTTGTGTGTCACGGAAGGTATTTCCATAGAAAAAGCAAGCATTGTGCAAAACCCTGGGGAGACCTCACCTATGTACTTTTGTCATTGCACAGGTTTAAGAAGGATAAATTCCATTTGGACGAGGGCAAACAAAGACTAAGCAGTTGATTAGGGACTTGGAGGGCCTATAAAAGAAGATGACTAGAAGGACTAAAGGAAGGCTGAGAGAGCAACCATCATTTTCAAGAAAGATAGCAAGGATGAACACTAAAGGAGGAAAAGAGCTGTTGAATTGCAAGGAAAAGGATGGCCAAGAACACAAACCAATTCCATGTTTTTTTCCAAGAGGAAGACCTCACCATCAACAGTGTAACAGCAAATGTCACTTGGTGCATTGGTAAGAAATGGTGAGGACATCTTGCCTGCTCTTTATATCTCTGCAAAGTTCACATAGAGAGAAGCAAACCCATTCTTGCACCTGTAGCATCCCCACAACCTAATGAATATCTATGGTATAAATTGGGTGGTAATTGTGGTATATATATATTTATATATAAACCTTATATGCCCAGCCTGAACAGAGGGATGAATTTACAAGGATGCCCAGCAGCTGTGTCCACTGCCTGGCCACAAAGGGCCTAGCCTGGAAGCTGCCTGAGGCTCTTGGAAATGAGAAGAACCACCAACACCTGGAAATGTCTGAGGCTATGAGGCATTTTCAGCTTGATGGCAGTGGCAAGACCAAGGGAATGTGAGGATCACTGCAGAGCTTGCCCTGCCCATACTATGTGGAGTCAGGAGAATCAGCCATAAGAAACAGGACACACAGACATTGCCAGGGGCTCTGGTGCTTTGGAACACCCACTGGTGTCCTGTCAGGCATGTGGAGAACCTCCCTGTCAACTTCAACAGCTTAGGAAGCTGTAGAGAGCAAAGTCACCTCTCAGCCTCCCCTAAACTAGCCCAGACCAGTGGTCTCAGCCACTCCCTCTAGGACCTGCCTTCAAGCCCCTTCACCAGCTTTGGTGCCTTTTTCTAGACCTTAATATCCTTTGGAAATTGTGGGGCCCACTTTACAAGATTGCATTCCTGTACTGTGTATCCCCTGCTAGTATGGAATTAGCAGCAATTAGTACAGCTACAGCATATTATTTCAGGGTGTGCTAATCAGCATGCATTTGTCTTGTGGAGTCCTTTGCAAAGAGGAAAACGGTCTTAAAATATACTGGCTACCATTTTGTTTGCAAGTGTAACTCAAAACATAGACTTCAGCTTATAAACTCTTTTGAAATCCTTGCTCTTTAAAATCTCTCCCACTTTAGGACTGAGAGAATTCTGAAGTTCTGAAAAATCATCAAAACCTGAAATTATCCTTATTCATATTCTCACAGTGTGCATTTTATAGCCTAGTCACACACACATAATAAACAATTTTTATTCTTGCCTGTGTTGATGAAAAAAAATATGCCCAATAATCTTTGTTTTAGTATTTCTGATTACTCCTTTAAATCACAAAGCCATCATTCAGTTCCTTCTGGCTAGCACTGGCTGCTGAAAAGAGGCACAAAACCAGAGAAAAGTGTGGTAACCGAGAGCTGCTCTGTGAAGGATTGGCAAGGCTGTATGGAAAGGCTTGCAAAGCATCTGCTCTCACACTATGCTTGGCTTCAGTTAATATTCCCACTATTAATCCTTTAGCTTCATGAGAATAAAAAATAAATAACACTAAACAGAAAGCAAACAAACAAATAAGCTAAGGTTTCTGGGTTCCTTCCTCCTGTCTGATCAGATCAGAAAATCTGGCTTGATTTTTTTTATTCTAACAGCCTGTTCTGCACCCTCTCAGACCTAGTAAATCTGTCATCAGTAGGGTTAGGTAAGAACCTGCTCCATCTCTTCGATGGAATTGAGAAGCTTTTTAAATGTGAAAGCTGCAGGACCTGAAGAGAGTAGAAATTCTTCATGATGCTGACCAGGAAAAAAGGGAAAAGAAATGATTCAAGCTGAAAGACAGGAAAATGGTGACTCTTTTGAGGTGACATTGCTTTTAATTTTGAACTTGATATAGTTACAGAAAGGCAAATCCTGGTTAATACCAGTGGCTGTGTTACTGGGATAGCTTTATTATTCAAACTTGTCGCCATATGACTTTGCTATTGCTGGATGAAATCTGTCCAGTTTTGAGCTCATGGCCTGCTAAAGCTGCTGCTTTAGTGCAGAGGCAGAGCTGATCCAGGGTACAACAATGCTAGACTGAGCTCACCCAAAAAAGCAAGGACTTTGAGGGTCCCAAAGGAATCCTGGAGTCACTGCCTAGGCAGAATAATTCAAAATAAATGGCATGCCAAAAGGATGTCTATTTTAGCAGAAATCATCAGGGGCTTACATTGCTGTGTATGAAGTGAGACTTCCCAAGCAACTCAATGAGCTAGAAGGGTTTATTTATATTTGTTTATATTTGATAGTTCAGGAATGACATTGACTAGTATTTAAATTGAACTGTTGCCAGTCCCACAGATAGACATGTCCTCATAGAGATGTTCACCATGACCTCAATGCAAGATGACCTAAAAATTCAGGTTCATGCAGATGCAGAAATGTTTGGCTTTTAAATCAAGACCCTTTTCTTCACACAGAAAGTGTATGCGTCTTGGAAACAAGCACAGCACGAGAGACTCGGATTGCTAAGTTATTCTCCCATTTCTCCCATCCTCTCCCATCCTGTGACTCAGCTCTTGAGCACTGACTTTCATCTTAGAGCTGAAACTTATGCTAAGCTCTACTCAGTCTGGCTGAGCTGAGGGGGGCAGATGTCAGGCAAGATGAGGGGGAACTGCCTCCATATCAGACTGGCACAGAAGTGCTTGTGCTCATGACCATTGTTGCCTCTCTCCACTCAGGTGCAGCTACAAATCCCTGGGCTGGTCAAAACCCATGGCTTTTCCTTGCAGGGGTAGACATGAGGATGGGCTCCCTCTGCTCAGCATCTGCTTAAATTGTCGTGACTGTGGACTACAGTGTAGCCTGGGGAGACTGTCATTGGTACTGCTAAATCCAGTAAATGGGAGACCCTCCTGCAAAACTTGCCTGTTAGCTGTCAGATTTGGCTGGATGTAAACAATGTGATCCAGTCGAGCACCATGGTAGGGTCATCAGGATAGGAACTGTACAGATAGCACAAATTAATGGTGATAGTTGTTTTCTCACTGCTGACCCTGGCACATACAAAGATTTGGCAACAGCTATGGATTACTTCTCAAAATGGACTAAAGACAAACCTCTACAGGATAAACTACCCAAAAGTGTTGAAGGTCTTTGACTGAATTCATCAGACATTCATGTGTATCTGCACAAATCAATGGCCAAGGCAGGGAATTTGTCAATCAGGTAAGTGAGGAAATACATTAACAGGTGACAGACAACAAGTTGCCAGGACACATAACCCTAGAGCCAGCAAGCTTGTGAAATGGCAGAATTGAACTGTGAAAGACAAATCACTGAAGGTGGAGAGAGTGTCTTCATTATGTCTTGCTCTCACCTGCAACTGCAGAACAAAGTCCAAAGAATTTTTTTCTCTCATCCTCTGCTGCATTAAAAATGTGAACAACCTGTTAATATACATTACAAATTCTGTTACTGTCTCACTTTAATAGCGAGATAACAATCGTGTGCCATTTACATATTTTGCATTTTATTGCTCTTGCATAATTCATCATAAGTAACATAACATTCTTGTCAGGAGAAGTTCTGCAAAATTTAAGAAAATGGAAGGCAAGCTGTAATGCAATCAAAAATAGCAAATAGTATTGATGTGTTTAGGTAAAATAACAGAAAATTAACCAAGAAGCAAGAAGAATGAATGGAAGAGAAAAAAAATGAGCTGATTACAGTGAGGCACAAAATGAATGTGTGGACTAGAAAGTGACATCCTGCAAAAAATGTGAATGCTAGGCTCACACATCATAGGCAAGATGGGTTTAATGATGACTAAAATGGATATACTGCAAAAGAGTAATTGTTATGGAAGAACACGTTTCAGGGAACAATAGCAGCGCTGAATCAGTTAGTAAAGGCTGTAGAAAACTGGATCCATGACTGAGCACACTGTAAGTTTTTGAAAGAACTGTAATTTTTGAGAGCTCTAAAATTGTTCCATCTCACATTAGTATAGCTGCAAACAATAGTCTGCAGTAGGATAAAAGAGTAGGATTTTATGAAATTTTCTACATTACAATCACTTTCCGTTGTCTTGTTAATTTTGGCATGAAAACATTCAGACAATGACATTTAAATGCTCTTTTTTGGATCAAGATTTGATCTCATTTCACATCTGGGAAAACTAAACTAAAAGCACACATACATATAAAATCTTTTATTATCTAGTAACTAGAACTGTTAGACAGGCAATAGAATGTAGTTAGCTGGTTTCAATTCTCTTCTGCTTTAAACATGAGCCAGGTTTGAGGAGATTGCAGTCCTGGTAAGGGAACCCTGAATGTCCCATAAGCAAAACACAAGTTCAGACTGAATGGGACCTAACTCTGAGGAGTCCAAAGGGGTTTATGGTGGTAGCTGAAACAAGTTAAATCTCAGTAATTTTGGCTTTGGAGAGGATGACATCGATAGGTTTGTCATTTCCTTTGATTTCAGCTCTTATAAAACTGTTAAACATCACATTGAACCATTGGAGGGATCTGGTCATGAGCAAATCACAAACAAACTGTCTGGACTGCCAGAAAATCAAGCACCACACATGTTTCATCAGTGGAGGAACTCTTCTCTCCAGGGATTCGTGACTTGTGGGTCGCATCCCGTTGTATTTGTGGTCACATATGTCCCCCTGGCAGCTCAGTGAATGACATACCATGTAGCAGTATTAAGAACGGATTGGTTATAGCTTTCTTCTAACATCATTTAATGGCTAAAGATGAAGAACAGCACCCTGGCACATATGCATGAATCACAGTCTGGAAACTCTATTTTGATTGGTAGGAGAAAATACAGAAATGTTGGATACCTCTGAATGATGATAACTGATGGCAAATCTGACATCTAAGAGCCATTCACAATACATTGATACATAACTCCATGTTTAGAGACACCCTTCCTCCTGCCCCCACCCCCAAAACAATCTGAATAATGAATCAAATGGTCTCAGGAGTAATTGGATCTTTTTCTGTGTAATTAGCAATTTTTCCCCTTGCATTATAATTTAAAGCACTGTGGTTGAATTGAGCAACTCATGTAATGAGTCATTAGACTGAGGCTTTTAAGGAAGTTATTTCTGAAGGTCTGTGGAGGCTAAAATATGTCTAAATTAAAAGAATGACAGGCTGCAATCATGGCTGTAAAATAAAGGTGCTCAGTAAGCAGTCTTATTACAATCAGAAAGAAAAAGAAGCAGATCTCTGTCTTGTGCATGGAAGCAGAGGAAATGATGAATACCTTAGGTAACTCATTCTGTGCAAAATCAATCTTTCACTGTCAATTTTAAATGAACTAATTTGTTCACAAATCTGCTCAGTCAGTTTGGAAGCATACTCAGTTCATCCATATTAGCAAATCCTTTAATCTTGACTAGTCCACTGAGTAAGAAATCTAGAAATGTGTTAATATGACTGGACATATGTAGTAGGATAAGAATTGATTCTTTTAATTAGTGTCTATTCAAGTTATAGTTCCTTCTTTTACTGAACTATTGACCCACTGATATATAAAGAGATTACTGTTATGACTAAAATACCTTCCAAAGTTATATTTAACTCTTTCTTTATTGGTCAACGTGAGATAGAAAAATAATCTTTGAGTTATCCAAAAATAAACAATATAATCTAATTTAAGGTTTCTTTCAGACATGTTCCCATTAATTCTGGAGATTCAAACTGATACTTGAAATTTAAAAAGCATAACCCCCAAGTTATTGCTAAAGGAATTTTATAATCCTTTCTTCCAATTTAGATAAAACTATAACATGCTATTTGTAATTCTAGTTTGGTATCAAGACAGTCAGAATTTCATCCACCACAATTCAACTACTGAGCTTCGTGGCAAATCCCCACTGAAATTCATTGATGACAAAAGTATATTCTTAACAAAAAAGTTAAATAAAAAAGACAGAAAGAGATGACTCCTGTTCCTCTCATTCCTACTCTGTCCACACAGAATAAGTTAAACTCTGGAAAACAGTTGTGTATAAACTCACTGCGCTTTGCAAACCAATGTGATTATGCTTGCTATTGCTCACCCATGGAGATGGGACAAATACCAGAAACAATCCCAAATAACTGTACATTGACAATGGAAAACAGCATTGTAATGATCCCAGCATGGTTTTTGGTACAAAAAAGAGAAATCTGGCATTTACTTGTTGCTCTTCACCTTACATTGTGAAAGAGCCCGTGCTGCAGGTTGGTCCTATATTGGGAGGGACCTGTATAGGCAGGGACCTATATTGGGACATATTATCCCAATGCTGAACATCCACACCCTGGCTGGGCAGCAAATGCATTATTAGCATTAACAATATGGCTGTGAACAGCATGCATTTAGATGATCTTTATTAATCTTATGAATAATGTGAGCTACAGCAATAAAAAAATGCCCTAGCACCCTGCCTGGGTGGACAATCACTCTTACTAGCTTTGAGATCTTTGCATAGGACTAAACTTTTAAGATTTTCAGTGAGTTATTTAAGTGGAACTTGAATATGGAAGCAAAAGTGAGCAGGTTGCTGGCTAGGTGTGAAAAAATGTAATTTACTGAAGCCTTCTTACTGCAACCTAGCAAGGCAGATCCCTCTGTTTTTTCTGAGCCTGGATGATCTTAATCCTGCTGCCTTTGTCAGATCTATTTGCCCACTAAGGTATGGTCTTGACCTGGGGTTTTGCACATACCTGTAGCTTGAAACAGCAGTTTTTGTGAAGGGATGTATGACAGGCAATGTATGACAGGAAGAAGATAGCTGTTGTATTTGAATTCAGAATGTGTGGAGCTTTCTGAGCATCCATCTGCTTTATTTCTGGCTGTGTCTCTCCTCAGTTTCCAGTGTGATGGTTGTTTTGCTCACCTACTTTTTCAGTAGGCTCAGCTACTGAGGCCTGGCTGGTGGGAACCAACAGATTCCTGTCACTGAAGACAGCAAATTAACAGTGGCTTTTCCCAGTCTGCTTTCCTACTGTATTAAGGCTGGCCTTTGCCATCTGAGCTGTTGATGTGTATGAGCTCAGACTTTCGTAACTGGGTCTGTAACCAGTCTGAGAGGGATTAGAACAACACAACACCATAACCAGCCATCTCACATGCTCTTGTTCTTTCATGTTAGTGTAACAGTGGGTGTTATAGTCTCCCCAATTATTGCTTAAAATTTTGGTCTAAAGTGTCTCTATAAAAACATAGCATTAATTTATGTCTTTATGGTTTGACATTTTTCCTCTTAATTTGCCTCAGCAGCACCCATTTTCTAGACTTTGGCTTGCTAATTTGTATCTAACAGTTACCCTTGCAATGCTCCCCAGTGTCCACCCACTTCCTGGTCTTAAGGTCTTTGAAAAAAAGAATTAGAAAAACATACACATCACCAGATGACCCTTGATCTAGTAGACTACCACAAACACATGAAAGGTGAAAATGTTTTCTTTGCCCCGTGCTCCTTACTCAGCCATCCGGTTTCAGTTGTGTTCATAATGGGGGCCTGCGATGTGTGCGAAGTGCAGCAAGAATGGGGCCGGGTGTGCCCAACACCCTCTTGATGGTGGGCAGTTCCTCCTGAGAGTCCCACTGGTTTGAATGGTTGAGTACTGGATTTTTGTTCTCTGATGAAAGAGCTATGGAAAATTCTTCATTTACTTTTAATGATTATTGCGACTTCACAGAGAAGTAGCTGATTCTGCAAATAGTTCTATGAAATGATTGGCCTTTGCAAATGCCAGGATACTTAAAGATAACTATGTTGATGTCATAGATCTCTATCTCCCTATATGTAATTCTCTGTATATGTTTATGTGTGTGCTATTTTTGCATGATCTTCGTGAAGGACAGGACTGTACCTTGGTTTGGTTAATTTAAATACTAATTATGATGACTTTAGATGTGAACATAAAAATAAAAATAATACTAATGAGATTTTTAATGTCTAAATTAGTGCAGAACCTGAAAACACACCTCTTGCTTCCAAGGCACATGTAGGATTGAACAGAAGATGAATAGTACATCTCTATCAGCCAGCGCATTTTGATAATTGATCAAATTTCCATATTAATTAGAAAACATGCACCCAAAGTGGGTGGGATCACAAGATTCTATCAGCTCAGTTTTTCTTAATTCTCTTGGGTGAATGAAAAAATGAAGTGCCTGGCCTTTTGCTAACTCTGTATTCAAGAGATTGCCTTGACCACTGCTTGCTTCAATTTATCTGGGAATGTCTTTTGTGCTGTATGCTCCCTGATTGTCTGAAAATACCTTTTAATTTCCTGAATACATATACGTATACAATGAATATTAATCAAGAGCTGATTAGTATCTCTTCTGCCATCACACAAAAATATTTTATCAGAGACAGATTGTATCTGCAATTGCATATTTAAAGTCTACACTGGAATGGTTCATGAGCTTGACTGAGTATGGACTGAAGTCCTCCACTAAAATTTTGGATTTTCTCATCTATAAGTAAATTTTACTAACCAGGAAAATGGAATAAAAAAAAATATCTCAAAACATTCATGTATTTTTCCTCAGTAAAACTGTTATTTTCTTACCTTCAGATATTCTAGACAGCAGAACCATGTGTATTGCTGGTGTTATATTTGGCTAAAATCTTACCACCAATCTCAACTTCTGGCATGGAAGGAAAGAACTCCTATTCCAAGGGGTACAGAAAGGTTACAGAGCTACAGACCTGAAGGCAAGACCCAACCCCTGCAACCTTTGCATGAGGTGAGGAAAATAAAAGAAGTGAATAGACTGCCAAACCGCTAAAACTGATGCTGCAAACTGCCCCCAGGAGAACTGCCAAGGAATCCAGCCTCATATTGCCTGGGGAATGCAAGACCTCCACTGTGGCTCTTCCAACTCTGCTCCCATCCTTGCCCTTCTGCTCAGGAAATGTCATTTGCTGCATGTGCGCAGTTACTGTGGTAACTTTGAAGAAAGGGAGAGTAAGGTTTGTGTTTTAGTTTCTTCATAATAAACTTGAACTTTTGGTCTGCTTACCTCAAAATACTTTCTGTTTTGTATCCTCTGGTGGCTATGACTCTGCCTTGCATGCAGGATGACAGATTGAGTGCTAATTCTACCACCTGTAGACCTTGTTTATTTCAAAATGTCACTTGTTTTTTATATCTGAAGTGCCAAGAGAGATGTTCTCCTAGGACACCAAAAATCAGTCATTATTATAACGCAGATATTATGCCGCCCATGTCTCAAACACATCAGTCAAAGATGTCTGTCCTGCAACTGTACAGCAGAAAGGGCAGCATGTTATTAGAGAGAAAGAGAGAGAGAGATACCAGGGGAGCCAAAACCATTATCTGAATATATCACCGAGGCTGTCTGAATGCTGTAGGACCCATGGCAGAGCCCACATATTGCAGAGGAAATTTCAGTCCTCTGTGATCATATAATTACTCCACAGTAATTCCTTCTAGCAACTTCTAGGGCTCTGAAACCTCCCATATTTGGGGTTGAGTCATTGCAAAAATTCCATTTTCTGAGAAAGTTGAGGAAGAAAAAACGCTTCCATAAGTCCAATTCCTTACTTCCAGGTTTTTTGCAAGTTCTAGAAAATGCACCTAATCCCTATCCGGTACATCCTAACATTTAGTTCAGAGTCCAACGGTGAACAACATAGGAGCAAGAAAGGCAAGAAGAGAAAACTTTCCGAGGGCATCTGCTAGGCCCACGTTGGCTGTCTTGGCAAGACATGTCAGGACGCATTGGTGGTGCGCAGTGAGGCTGAAGATTCCCTACTGGCTGGAACCGAGTCATTTGCCAGGCTTTCCTTGTCAGGGAGAGTTAAACCAGTCACTGATCCTAATTCTAACACTGTTGTTGCAGCATTCCAATTTTTAATCGCTACATGACTTGTCAGGTTGAATATGAGCCACAAGAATAAAATTTAAAAACCTTCTGATAATGGGGGTGTCAAAGATGACTACGACTTGGTGTTTCTTCCATTACCTTTCCATTTCTTAAAAGTGGAACTAAGCTGTAAGTGTCCTCATTTTCAAACACCCTTTATTTTTTCATGTTCCCCACAACAGATCTTTTCCTGAAGTCCACCAAGATAGTCAGTGTAAGTAGTACATTCCTGCACCCCTTGTACAGTGTTGGGGGAGCTTTATTCAGGCTTAAGAGCATAATTGGAAAAGGGGTTCCCCTTCTTCCACAGTTATGGAACAAATATGGTGGACAATTAGGTAAAAAAGATAAATGTGATGTATCCTTCATCCTAGGGTGGCAGCCTCTTTTTCTAGCTGCTTTCCTCCCCAAGTTTAGAAAGGTAAGAAAAGTGAATTTCCTGTATTTCAATGAGCAAGAACGAGCTGTCTTTGTTATGTCACAGTTTTGCATACTGCCGATTTATATGTAAATGCTTGAAATTTGAATTAATTGTAGACAATTGAGGAAAGCAAAGTGGAAGACACCCAGAAGAGAAGGGAATTTTTCAGGCTGGCAAACTGACACACACAACCCAGTATTCCTTTCTCCATGACAGAAGATGGCTGGGAGAGATGTGCTTCATGCTGTAAGTTCCTGGATGCTGACAAACAAATCAGCTTCCAGTAGGCTCTGAGTTCTCATCTGCAATTGAACTAATTTACCATCTTCATCTGCTGTGGGAATGAAGTACAAGAATTGATTTCAAAAGACACCAGCATGTTAACAAATATGGGCTGGTGAATGCCAGTCTTTTTCAAAAATTAGCTTACCCTTAACAGTGTTTCAGTTCACTGATTTCTTGTTTGATTATTTTGTTATAGAATGTTTAAATTCTTTCTACAAAAGAAAATCTGCACTAAAGTCTGTAATCACTGCAAAAAATGCAGGATCAGTTAACTTCATCTTGGATTGACATTAGAAGTAAACTTGCAGCACACAATAAAGCTATATGCAGGAAGAATTAAATGCAGTTATGACTTTGATACTGATACCAACAACTGGAAAAATTCAATATTTAAAAGTTTAATAATATGTGGAAATTAAGTTCAGCATCAGAGCTGTGTCAAGAATATGGAATAATCCAATTAAAAAATGGTGACATGGTGAACGTGTCAGTGTTTTTTAGATGTTGTGATTTATTTAAAAGGGTGTTGTATGCTGCATATTTTGGATTCAGCTCAATGACTGCTGCAATATGTCATGTTTTCATGCAAAAAAAAAGTTTGTCTGGGACTACAAAGGCAACATGTAGCAGGAGAAATTGTTGTGACATAGTCTTGTGTGTCTCACCTTCAGACAAGGCAGCTGCTGTGGCAGGGCTGTAAATCCATCAGTGCGATTTCTGTAGCCAACACTTCTGAAATCCATCCCCATCTACTCTTCAGTGAGACAGAACAGGGGCTCTAACTCCCATGTGTAATTTGTATTTGGGGAAATATCCATGGAGCCTCTCCACCCCATCAGTGCTTTTTCTGGAAGCACATAGCTGCTCCAAAGAGCTCTTCATGGCTCCAAGAAAAAGCTATGGTGGAAGTTGTCCTTTTATTAGTAGAACAGAGAAATTTGCACTGAGTAATGTTCCTGGATGCTTCTTTGGTCCCTCAATTTTACTCAGGTGTTATTAAAATCTCTATTCACCTCACAAGATAATCAATGCTACAAAGTCTATGCTATCCCTTGCTTTTGGAAGCTGAAAGGTACCTCATTAAAGAGATAACACACTCAAGGTGTGATTTTACACAGAAGTAACATTCACAGGCACTTACATGTATTGATACTTAACTGATGAATTCTATAGTGAGGTGACTATTGTACTGTTAACCATCCCTGTTGTTATCTCTCCTTCCTGTAAATATGAACCAATGTGGCAGAACTAATAAGACTTTTTAAGTGTAAATAAAATCTTTCATCAAGGAGCTTTCTTGGTTCTATGTCCCAGTTTCATAAAGACACACATCTAGGATTTAGCAAAACTTTCCTAACCACAAAAAGTACCAGGAGAGGGGCAGAAAAGCCACATTTTCTTTTTTAAAACTCAGAATATGGGTAGTTTGAGTCTTTGTTCACTTTTATTCTGATCATCAGAGGTCGAGGAAAATCACACTTTTTCCCGAGTTCAGAAAAAGGTTTTATTTTTGTCATTTCTATTATGAGAAAACTGGGATGAATGGGATTTTTAGTTGGGCTTGGAAATAGCTTATAAGTCAAGTTTTGGTTTTGCAGAACAAAATCTGATATTGTCTTGGATAAAACATGCTTCTAATTATCAAACTCATGAACTTGTAAAGACATGTATAAAAATAAGATTAGCCTTTTTAATCTTTCCTGACAACCCAGGGTACTGGCACTGTTTGCCTTCTCTCTGAACCACAACTCGGTTGAGATTTTCAAAAGAGGGAAACAGGATTAAATTTGATTAAGGGTTGCAGTGGTTCAATGTAGGGTAAATTATTTTTATCCATCCTGATTTGACTTTGTATGAAAAACTAAGCTGAGCTTGTACTTTAGCTACCCATGTTTTACAAGAATGACTGTCTATAGAAAATTTATACAGATGACATGAAACTCTCCTTTATCAACTATTCAGTAAATTATTATAGAACATTTCAGGTGTTTATCTTTGACCTCAATTTCTGTTGAATATATTGGAGTAAAATATAAATCAAAATTAACCCTACACTTTTCTGTCATTATACAGACAAAACTCGCCCCACAAACCCTCTGTGCATCTCTTAGTTTCCTTCAATTTAGATTGATTATGTCTTTATACTGGGGAGAGGGCCTTCCTCATAAAAGAATGGCTTAATCTCTATTTGCCTAGAGCAGTTAGAAAAATAAGTGAAGCAAACAGCCTCCTGTGACTGATTTCTGCTCACTTAAGGCAATTCACCCTTGAAACAGAGAATAATTGTTCCCCATCCTTTTCCAGATATTGTCTTTGCTTTCATGTATTATATCCAAATAATCTTTAAGATTTTGAACATTAAAGGAATACAGGGTGAATCAAAACCATGCATCAGGTTTCATAACCTGATGTTCATAACCTTTCCAGAGTTTTCATAAAGACAGTGGAAGCCAGGCACACATCTAGACACAAAATTTGGTCCATAGCCTCCCTAAATTTTGAATTTAAAAAAAAAAAAGAAAAGAAAAAAGAAATAAAAGAAAAAAAGAGATAACTTCTGTTTCAAGCAGCAAAATAATAAAGTGTGGTCTTTGATCAAACTACTGGGTGTCAATAATATGATGATATTTAGAATTGTACACCATATAGGAATTTACTTCTTAGATGGTACTCTTCTGGACAAGAAACATGGGTGTGCCTGTGGAAATTCCCCACTTGCAGTATCTTTTGCTTCTGTACCTCAGTTTTGTGTGGATACGGTAACAAATATTTTCCTTCTGCACTCACAGAGAAGGTGGACCATCCCATCTTCTCTTTTACTTAGCTCTATTTTTAAAAACAAGATTTCTTTCTTTCTTTCCTGCAGCTATTCAAGTCGTTGGCAATGACCAACAAGTTATATGCCTTGCATCAGCAGGAACCTAGGAAACCTTCTTTTATATAAATTAAGTCTAGCCATAATGTTCTTATCTTGTCAGGCTGAGCTCAAAACTGAAATAACTCCTAGAAAGCCCAAGTTTAGTAATCCCTATTGTAAATATTTCTCTATAATTGTATATATATTAAATTACTGTTACTCCAGTAAAACTGTACTAAGGGTGGATACAGTAATTCACCCTGAAACTTTCTTTTTTAGTGACTTCTTCCTCAGCGCTGCACCTTACAAATTCTTTTCTATCAGTGGAACTGAGGACACATCGTGTGATACTGCAATCTTAATCTTAAGAATTGTTTTTGAACTGCAAAAGTTCAAGTTCATCAAGCAATAATTCTTAATTTTAGGGTTGAGGAATGATACAAAGCAAAAACAAACTTTCTTGTAAGAAAATTAAAAAAAAAAAAATTAGTTACAGTTTGGAGAGTAATGCTTTTACAGAGCTATCCTTAGCAAATGAAGGTTGAATGCCTGGAAATATATTTGTTGGAAATGCATAATTAAAACTACAAATAACAAACTGTTCATAAGTATTTGGTTGTGGTCCTTCAAAAGCTGTAATTATATATATCCTGCAACTGACTCTTTTCTGCTGCTTCATAGTTCAGTTCATTGCACTCTATCCGAAAATTCAGCACTTATGCTTGTCACAGGAAGGGTCTTCCAGTGCCTCCACTGGCAGGGAGACCAGGAAGAGATCTACTTTCATAGGTCATAAAGCTGGGAACTGACCCAAAGCTGTAAACTGTAAATACCAAAATGGATAAACTGCTAACTTTATAAAAATCATGGATGTTGTAATAGGATAAGAATTTCAGTTGTGCTCATCCTTTATTTCATCATACCCACTGTGCTGGACAAAATTGTCTTAGCTAATACAGTTCTCTGCAGGTGATTTGCAATGGGTGTTTTTACTATAAATTTTCACTGAAAAATTCTTACAGTTGAATGTTGCTTCATCATGTAAGGTTCTTTCAAATGCTCATTAACAGTGAGTTAAGATGGACCAATTCTTTACCAGCTGACCCTGCGGAGGTGTTCATAAGAGAAATCACTCTTTCATGCACCTAGGTATGATATCAAGGAGACACTGAGTTATTGTAAAATAATGAGAGAAAATATGAAGATAAATAGTTCTCTTCATGAGTCTAGACCTGTAAGAGAGGGCATTTGTGCATAAAACTCTGAGCAGATTAGAAATGGGCATCATTAATCTTAACTTATAATATAAATTCAATTTCTGGTGTTTTTAAGAGTCCTGAATCAACCACTTTTGACTTCTCAGTCCCACTGCAATAAAACCGATGTTATTTCTATAAGGGATTGTTGGTTGAGGACATCACCTGCTAAACTTCCAAGCTACACCAGTTCTTGCAACTGTGCAATTTGTGGTTCTTCTTTTTGCCAGTGTTTCCCTGACATAGACTTTCTAAAATATTATGCCCTGTTTTAAAAGTAATGATTTAATAAGAAGACATGAATGGGTGTGTAGTTCAAAACTCCAGCTTGCTAGCACTCCTTCCTTTCTTAGCCTCTGCAGCTAGAACTGAGATGTAGTTTTACTGTGACACACTGTGAGACTCTGTATCTCATTGTTGCTTAGATCATGGATGGGCAACAATGGCTTTTTTCAAAGTTTCACAGACTAGCAAACTTAAAGTAGCTCTTTTTAATTGAAACCCAGACATACTTGTAGGTAAAAACAAAACTGAGCTGGCTTGAGTTTTTCCCAAGCCAAACAAAAGAGATTGGAACTTTCCATTGTTTTTGTCTGCCAACCATGCATTGTTAAAGGAATCGAAATAAAGAGGGAAAGGGGTCAAGGGTTATAGAGCTCATATTTCCACTCTACATGACCCCATCTCAGCAATAGTGGGACCCTCGTGATCAGTTCCTGTTGGTCTAACGGAACAGCCATTTCTTAAGAAAAGGAATTACTGCGTACAGTACCTTTGTGACTAACAGAAGAATACCCCAGCTCTTCAAAGGTCCTTTCATTACAGCCTCTGAAGAGGACTCTGACATTACTTTCTTGAGATTATAATGAAAACAGCTGTACTTGTACCAATTCCCCTTTTTATTATTTTTTGTAACAAAACAAGATTGATGTTATGCCACTTTCTGTTCTGTCATGAGAATAAGGTATCACAAATGCTAATAACTACCACAGTAGCAATATGCACTACTTTGATCTTTTCACTGTTCTTTAATTTGGGCAGCTGGCCACTGAATTCATTCCTAAAAATCTGTGCTGCCTAAAAGCAAAGGGAAAAATGGCCAACAAAATCAAATGTGCACATTTAAAACCATTCATCTGACTAGTCCAATTCAAAGCCTACATGAGTAATGAAAATACGATACTGTGATTTTGTGATTCTAGGCACTGAAATCTTAATGCACATTCTTCTGACGATTGTGGCAGGACAAGAAACACCACAAACAACCAATTTTCATTAAAACCTAAAGTTTGTAATACCTTCATTCTTATTGGTTGCTTTGCCAAAGACTTCTTAAGAGATTATTGAGCTTATTAATGAAAATCCAAAAGTAATTTTAAGTGATTTTTTCTCCTTATAAGACAGTAAAATTAAACATGCTGTGGTTGTTATTTTTTCCATTGTCAAAGGCAATGCAAGAAAGCAGCATCTGGCAACAGCAGCTGTCAAGATTCCAAAACCAAGAAATGCAAACACCTACTGTCCAAATTATTGTTGTACTGGTAGGAACAGGATAGTAGCCTTTAGTGTTTCTGCTAACAAGCCAGAACAGAACTGTCTATTGCCAGCTGAATTTCTTTTTCAGACTCAACTTTTCACAGTGAATCAGATGTACGATTTTTCTATTCTCTGCATTTCAGTTCGGTCCCAACTTTATCTTCATGACAAGCACTGTTACCCTCTTGTTTGCATGAATACTATAATGAAAATGATAAAGTGACTGGTGGTCCTCAGAATCTGAAAGTAAAGCTCTTTAAATGGGAATTTTACATCCTCACTTCCAACCAACAGCAATGATTTAGATGCTTAAGATCTTTCCTGGAAGCCACAAGACAACGTTTCCAAAAGCTGAAAGAAGTGCCTCATGGAAAATTCAGAATCAGCTGAAGACATAATTTTGCTGCATAAATATTTTTGAAAATGTGACTGTTCAGTTCATTAGTAAATGAAATGTAATAATTTTAGAAAATTTAAAATTTAGCAAAATTTGTATGAAATAGAATGAGAGGAAAAATGTTCTACAAATACAGTCCCCAAAGTGAAAGCATCATGAGAGAACATCTACATGTCCAAGTTAATTCACTGTTTGGAGTGTTTTTATTCTCCGTTTCATTTCAAACAGAAACATTAAAGTGATAAGTGAGGAAGGAACAGAGACATTTGAATTGTTGTGTTTGTGAGTTACTGGGAGATGAGATACTGCTTAGAGGAAAAGGAGCCTCCTGAAGTGTTCAAAAAGATAAGAACATTGTAAATGCTATAAAACAAGATTATAAAGGGGAATAAAAAGTTTAGGATGCATAAAATACAAGGGGTAAAATGGGGAGATATTTTTACATATATATATATATATATATATATGTATATACACATGTGATACTTATAGAGGAAAAAACCAGTCAGGACAGGGGATGTATTGCAATACATTGCAACTGATTTGACTGAATATACGCTTATGCCTATGCGTATGTTCAGACACACATACCCAAGTGCATCTTGTATGTTTGTGAACAGGCTGGGGAAATTTTGTTTACACTGATGTAGTTGCAACTGTGGTCATTCCACAGCTGTGTATTTTGAATGCAGCTTCAGTTTGGAAGGGGAAGGAGGGAATGCAGCAGGTGAATGAAGCCTTGCAACCAAGCTATTACAGGAATTGATTTGTGTTGTATTACATGGCTATTCATTACTCCTTTGCAATTTCTGTGCACATGATGTAATTTTTGTCTACTAATATAGCTTTGTGTATGCATACTTTTGTCTGAGCACTGTTTTGTGCTTTAGGCCTGTTTTTGCTGCATAAACAATTCCTGACAGTGATTTGCACATGCAGCAGAGTAGCTGCTTGGCTAGGTATATTTGACATACAGAGCAGATGGTTATGACTGTAAAAGCCTTCCAGAAGCCACACACCACTGGGTATCTATACTGAATGGTGCAGCTCTTTTCCAGGGCTTGCAGTGCAAGAAAACCAGCAAAATGAGGAGGGAACATGATTGCACAGACTGGAAATGGCCACAATCATTCTACAAATTCAACCTAATGAATTAGGTGTGGTGCTCTTTGTCATTCCAGTGTCAGTAAATTCACTTCATGGAGCTAGTCTCACTAACAAATCTATTGATATTTTCATCTGGAGACCTCCAAATTCACATTTTGCATCGGTGATTTAAGCTCAGAAACTTGTCCATGAACTTCAGAGATTAGTATATCAATATAGATTTAGTACTGCTAACTCTTTGGAGTCAGCAACTTCTTTTTAAGAGCAGAGAATGTAAATGTGTGACATGTGTCCCAAAATACACTCCTAAATCTGCAACGTGCTATTCACTATAGTCTGTAGATATGTCTATATCAATATAGGCACTGGGGCAATGGCAGCAAAAAGTAGGTATAGGAATAGACAAAACAAGAGCTGCAATAGAAGCAAAGAAACGTTGCATGACTAAGGAATATTGCAGAACAGGATAGATATGGGGCAATGATTCAAAAATTAAATAGGGTAACAGAGATCCTGTACAGACCAATATCTGCATAGCATGCCCAAGAGTAGAAGAAAGCCAGCTGAGGAAGAGAGCTTCAAATTTGAACTCAGAGGATGTTATAAGATAGTAGCCAGTAGGGAAAAGGATGTAATATAGAAAAAGGGCATTAGTGGCACCACTCTCAAAGCCAATGATTGACTGAAAGGGATGGATATAATGACAGCAGAGCATTAAAGACAAGAATGGTAGAGTATCAGAAAATTCTTAGTTACCTTAGACTGTAAAGTAAAAAGACACGTGTAGGACCTGCCTGCTCTTTCCAGCATTTGAGAACACGTTTCATACTAACACTCTTTTTTTTCCCCCCCTCCATACTAATGGTTTTTCTTACAACAGTTTATTTGTTCCTGCTGAGATATGTACACATGCACATGTACACACTGCCTCACACTCCTCTACAGCTAAGCATGACCTAGACTACAGTATTATCTTCTGCATTTGTTCAGATTCCTGGAAAAATGCTCATGGGAGGCAGCACAGATCTGATATATGGATGTCAATTTGCCCCTCTGTCTTAACAACACAGCCAAGATCTGACCTTCCCCAGTTTCCAGCGGTTTCTGAGTAAGAGGAAGGAAAAAAAAGTCACCAGACTATTATAGATGAAAAGAGCTCTGAAAATGGGAAAAAAGTTACTTAATATGTCATATATCTGTAACTCATTTGGATTTTTACTTACCTTTGTCAGCTTAAGACATTTGGATGAGGCACTGGGACTATATAAGCTTTAAAGCAAGGTGTATACATACCCGTAAAGGAAGGTGCAGTATCTTTTCCCTAATAAGAGGTTTAAATGATTTTTAATACCTTTTGTGAATCACTACTAAAGAAAGTGGCAACTTCTCAAGCTTTGGCAAAAAAAAAAAAAAAAAAAA